>JACBWW010000050.1:3640825-3730869 GCA_020086605.1 Lanius collurio
AAGCAGGTTTAGCACAGTTTTTTCCCTCGCCGGGAGCTGGAAGGTCCCTCCGGGTGATCCGCTGCCCCTGATCCTGCTCGCCTCCCCCTCGGCCCGGCAGTCCCCGCTGCTCGGGGCGCACCGAGGCTTTGCGGGGCTCCCGGCGGGTCCCGGGGCGGTGGCCGCACGGTGGCAGCCGCGCCGCGCTCACCGCCCGGCCCCGGTGCGGTCCCCGGGCCGCGGCCCCGAGGGCTCTGCGGGACGGCGGCGGGGCAGGGGGCGGCCCCAGGGGCTCGTTCTACCCGGAATTGCACCCTCAAGCGCTTGCTAAGGAACAGGCAAGGGGTGAGAAGCAGCTGAGGGAGCTGGGGGAGCTCAGCCTGGAGAAAAGGCGGCTCAGGGGGAGCCTTATTGCTCTCCACAACTACCTGGAAGGAGGGTGTAGCGGTCGTCTGTCTCTTCTCCTGAGTAACAAGTGATGGGACAAGAGGAAATTACCTCAGATTGTGCCAGGAGACGTTTATAATGGATATGAAGAAAAATTTCTTCTCTGAAAGAGTTGTTGTGCATGGGAACAGGCTGATGGAATCAGCATCCCTGAAAGTGTTCAAAAAATCTATAGATGTGGCGCTTAGGGACGTGGTTTATTTGTGGGCTTGGCCGTGTTGTGTTAACTGTTGGACTTGACCTTAAAGGGTTTTTCCAACCTTAATGATCCTATGGTGGAGAAGCTGAGGAGACAGAGAAGACTGGCACACAGGCACAGAGTGGAGCAGATGTCACCTCCTCAGCTGTGCCAGGATGTGTGTCTGGGTACAAGCTGGGCAGGGCAGTGCAGGGATGGGAACAGATGGCAGTGCCAGGATGTCTGGGGTCCCCACAGTGGGGGCCCCTGTGTTTCTGTGCTGCCCTAGCCAAGCTGGTTGGGGAATCCCTCTCTCTATACTAACTCTCCCTTGGCTTGTGATCATTCAGCTGAATCTCCCCCTGCTTTGCCTGGCCCCTTTCACTGATTCACCTCCTCGGTTGGAGGGCAATAACCACACCTGCGCTGTGGAACAGGTAGGAGGGATTGGCTGGAGTCTGTGGCAGAGGGGAAAATCAGCCGTGTTCAAGGAAACTACCCAACTCCCTGGCATCCACCTCACTGCCCGTCTTCCCTTCAGCATCCCTGGTGCCTCCCTGCTGGCAGGCAGCACCCTGGGATGCGTGGAGCACAAGTGCTAGTCATCGCATCAGCAGCACAGCTGCTTGCATCTGGAGGTCTGGCCTGCAGACTCTGGGTTTTGAGTTTCCCAGCTAGCCAGCAGAGTTCTTTATTATTTTTTTTTATTCTATATTTTTTTAATTTCCTTCTGGAGGGTGGGACAGCCGTTAGTGCTGAAAGCACCACCCGTGAGCGCTGGCATTCACTCGGGTAGCGTCCCCCAGCTTCCCTGCTCCAGGGTTTGAGTCAGCCCCAGGAACCTCCGGCTGCCTGAGTCACTTCCCACTGTCTCCCTGCAGTTGGGACCAAGGGCCTGGGTGTGAGTGGCCAAAGGGGGACAGCTCAGAGCTGCTGCCATTTTGTGTGAGCAGGTGACAGAAGCAGCTGCCAGCCCCCGGCAGGTGCTGAGTCTCCTGATCTGCTGCTCCTGCTCTGTCAAAAGAGAGGCGGCTGAGCATGAAGTCATCCAAAGGTGCAGAGGAGCTGGAGAAGCTCCAAGTGTCCGTGTGTGAGGGGAGGCAGGAGCAAAGCAGGGCAGAGCTGAGCTCTCCCAGCATCAGTGCCTGGGAAGTAAGGCCAGGCTGAGCAGCTCTGATCGTGGGAAGCAAGCTCTCCTGTCAGCTGCTGTGGCTGCTGGCATTGAAGGCTCAGGAGTTGGCAGGTTTTTTTCCCATGGATGCCCAGTTTTGCCCAGGGCCACCCTGGATGGGGTTGTTCATCCTTCTTAGTCACTCTTTCATGGGGGAATTCCTGCTGGGGTATAACCCCAGTACTTTGCCACAGCCACTGTTAGGGAAGGAAATGTGTCCTTCTTCCTTGTCCTACTCATTTCGGGCAGCAGATGAGAGTCCTTTCACGTGATGCTGTTTCCTTTTCCACCTTTTTTGTCTCCCCTCCATCTATGCCTGCTCTGCTTCTGGGAAACCCTAAGGGATTTCCCTTTGTGCCAGGCTGAGGTTTGTTTTTACTCAGATTGTAGGTGATTTTGTTGGGTTAGATCCTTTGCCAGAGACCGTTCCAAATATCTGCTAAATCCAGATGTCCTTCTTGGGTCCCTGAGCTGGTTCCCACTGCAGAACCTGAGGTGTGACCATGACTAGAGGCTCTCTGGAGCTTTGGCAGCCAATTTCCCCCGGTATCTGGGTCTCAAAGCATGCCTGAAACTTGTGCTGCAGAACTCCTGGCCCCAAGTGGGAGAGGCTGCCTGCAGTGTGGTCCTCACAAAGTGGCACACTTGATCTCTTTGTGGGCTTTTTCTCCATGGCCTTCCCTGGCAGGTACTTCCTCTTCAAAGTTTTTTGTGCTGTGTACCAGCAGCTCTTGTTCCAACCCCCAAATGTGTTACCCTAAGGCACAGGTGAACAGCACACACCAGGCTAGAGCTCCCCTTTCCCACCTGAGGGATCAGAGGCAGTGCTGTACTTAGAGCTGCTGAGGAGATACCTTGCACTTCTTCAAACAGCTCTTTCCCTTCTGGTGGGTTGCCTCAGGACAAAATACCAAGCTCCTTGGCAAGCTGTGGGGTCTTGAAACTGCTCCCCTTCTCACAAAGACCCTTGAGGGATGTCGGGACTTGGTGCTAGACCTTTTTAGTTACACTATTCTGCAGCCACTGCTGATGTGGAGGTGTCATCCCTGGACATGTCTAGGAAGCACCAGCTGCTGCTTTACTGAGTTTCCTCCCCTGTTGCAGAGCTGGCCTTGGCCTTATTTACATCCCTTTGATGAAGTCCCTTTGAGGACCTTGATGAAGTCCTTATACCTGATTCTGGGCTCATTTAAATTTCTTTTGGACAGTGTTGAACTCATCAGGCACTGCCAGCCATGGCTTGGCTCCAGTGTGGGTTTGTGAGGATGATAGCTTACACTTACCCCAGGAGCTGTTTTTCCCATTTTTATCTTAGGGTTTAATCAAATTTGGGGCACTCTGAATCATTTCAAGGTGAACTGCATGAATTTTCCCAAGAGAGAAGGTACCAACCCCTGCTTCCTCAACCCCAGTGAGAACCAAAAGATGGCTTTCGAGCGTGCAGGTCTCAGCACCTTTGAGCCAGCACCCAGCCAAAAAAACCTCCCCAGCTTTGTCTTCTCACTTCTGCAAGGCTCCTTTGCTCGCCTCCTGCTTTTTGGCTTCTCCCTGTCTCAGCTTCCCCTGGTCTTTCTGCTTCCCTTTCACAATCCACCCGAAAACAAGAGCTGGCCAAAGCCCATCCGCCCACGGAGGCTTTGTGCACGGCTGCCTTTGTAGTGAGCAGGGACAGGGATCCATGCCCAGGGTGGTTACGGCCGTGGGATGGTTTAGAGGCCACCACCCATCTCGCCCTCAGTGAAAGTGATGGATGGGAGGGAGGGGTGCTGCTTCCTGGGGTGCAGCAGGGCTTGACGTGACCTTTCCCAGCCGTGTTTATGAGGGGGAGATGTGGGGTCATGGTAACCTGGCTTCAGACGCATCCCCTGGATGAGAGCCAGGACATCCTGCTCCTCCTGTTCTCTTCTACACCTCTGCATTCTCTGCTGGCCTCTTCATGATCCTGGCAGCAGGTGAGCTGTCCCCAGGGACAGGCAAGACAGTGGCACGGGCAGGAGTGCTTTGTTTTGGACCACAGGGTCCTGATGCCATGAAGGTGAGCAGGCAGTGTATGCAGTGGGAATGGCACAGTGAGGGGCAGGAGACTCCATGCAGCAGGAAAAGCAGGATGGAGAGTAAGAAATACCCCAGCAGGAACATAAAAAGAGTGTCTGGGCATGGCTGCAGATTTTGTCACCATTGGGACACTGTTTGTTGAGGTGATGAATGGGAGAGCAGGGAGGCCCCAGAAGACATCACTGGTGGGGCTCAAAAAGTGACTTCAGGCTCGTCCACCTCAGTCAGTCACCTGCATGACTGTCCTGGCTGTGGTGGATCAGGAGCCCAGAGGCATTTATTTCAAGCAGCAGGTCCCTTTATCGTTGCCTGTGCTTAAATACCTTGTGGCCACGGGTTCCCAAGGGCATTTGGTGCCTGCAAGCCTCTGGTTCTTCGCTGTGGGCACTCAGCAGTCTAGGGGAAAGTCAGCCCAGCACCAGGTCTTGCCCAGCCTAAAATAGGTTTGCAACACGCTTGGGTGCAGAGGGAGAGGCTGTTCCTGGGAGTGGATTTATGTGCAGGTGACCTTAGGGGCTGAGGACTGCACTCGCCAGGCTGGAGGCAGCACATCCCTCTCCAGTCCTCTCCTGCCAGCACTGGATGCATGACTGGGAGGGAAACTGGAGCATAAACGAGAGCTGTAAATCTGCCTGGAAGCTGTTGGGGAAGCAATCCCTAGGGGAGCCTGTATTGCTTTGGGTTGCTGTGCTCTAATTCTTGAAAGCTTTGGCTCGCAGATAAAAAGCTTAGCCTCTAATCCCATCCCGCCAGAGCACTCCTACGGAGAGCAACTCAGAGACACCTCGCTCTTCAGCCTCTCCTCCCATCCACGCTCTTCCTCCCCTCTCCATCCTGCCTCTCTGGCTCTGCCATTCTTCCTGGCTGCTCCACCTACTCGTCCAAATGATTCTGAATGGGGGCTGGGGTGTCACCCCTGGTGCAGTACCCACTGCCCGGCCTCTGACCACCTTCATTTCCCAGCCGTGGAGGACCCGGCTGGTGCTCCAGGGAGGAGCGGTGATGCTCTCTGGCCCTTACCAGCTCTCCTCTCTCTCTCCATCCCCGTCCCTGACCTGCTGCAGGTGTCTTCGACAACTGCTCGCACTCAGCCAGCGACAAGGGCTGGGCGCTGGGCATCCGCGCCCTGCAGCTCAGCGGCAAGAAGGACGCTCGCTTCTTCTTCTCCCTGCGCACAGACCGGGCAGCCACGGCCACTGAGGTGACCTCCCACCAGCGCTACCGCCCCGAGGCGTGGACACACCTGGCGGCCAGCTACGATGGGCGGTGGATGGCCCTCTACGTGGACGGGGTGCGGGTCGGCCGTGCCGGCGGCCAGGAGGGACCCCTGCACAGTGCCTTCATGTCCTCCTGCCGCACGCTGCTGCTGGGGGGGGATGCCTGGGGCACCACCCACACCTTCCGGGGACACCTGGCTGGGCTGGCCCTGTGGCGTGGCGCCCTGTCCCAGTCCCAACTCCAGCGTTCCTTTCTAGAGGAGGTGGCTGAGGAGACGCCAGGGCTGGCTCTGGCCGCTGGCTTTGCCGCCCCGGAGGAGTGCTGGGTGCCCTTTCGGGAGGGCGCCTTCCCGCAGCAGTGGGTGCTGCTGTCCCCGCCATCGCCCATCCTGCGGCCGCTGGGCCCCCCTGCCTGTGGGCAGACGGCCTGCGATAACGTGGAGCTGGTGTCCCACTACAACCAGCACTGGCCGCTGCGCAGCTGGAAGGTGGTGCGGTACCGCGTGGTCAACCTGGCGGAGGACGACGGCGGGCGGCCCACGGTCAGCTGGGAGCAGATCTGGCGGCAGCACCGGGCTCTGAGCGAAGCTTTCCGGCCCTACAACATCTCCTGGCAGCTCAGCTTGCTGGACGTACACAACTCCTCCCTGCGCCGCCGTGCCGTCCTCCTGGGCTGCGAGCCCAGCAAGGTGGGCAACGAGCGCTGTGACCCCGAGTGCGAGCATCCCCTCACGGGCTACGACGGCGGGGACTGCCGAAGGCCCGGCCGCTGCTTCTCCTGGAAGCGCCGCGACGGCGTCTGCCATGTGGAGTGCAACAACATGCTGGACGACTTCGATGACGGCGACTGCTGTGACCCGCGGGCCACCGACGTGACCAGGACCTGCTTCGATCCTGACTCGCCGCAGCGGTAGGCGTGGGGCTTGTGGGGGGTGGTGTGTCAAGGGATGGGATGCGCCCTCTCCCCAGCACCTGCTCCGCACCGGGGTGTTGCTTCCAACCGGTGCTTTCCGGCGTGGGAAGGAAGGCAGAGGGGTGTTTTCCCGTGGGATGGGCGTGTTTGCCATCAAAAGAAGTAAATCCTACGGTGTGACATGCTGCCAGTAAGTGTGTTTTTTCCCCCAGGGGGATTCCCAGTGCAGAGCTGCACGCCTCTGGTTACATGCCAGTGGGACTGTGGGCATCCCCGGGGTGGGCAGAGCAGCCCGTGCAAAGGATATTGCTTATCCTGATCCCCTGCAAGGCATGTAGTTGGGGAATTGCTGCCCTTCCCCACCTTCCCTGGATGTGTCTAAAGTCTGATTTCTTAATTTGTGTTCAAAATGCCTTTTCTTGAGTGCTGGGGTGGGGAGAAGGAGGCAACCCAGCAGTGCAAGATGTGAGGTGCAGGATTTGCAAAGGTGTGCATAAGCCTTCCTGAACCTTGCCAGGGGGACTGATGCCTGCAAGGACATTCCCCTGGCTGAAGGACGCCGTGTGTGTGCCTTCCATGTGTGCTGCAGGTGCAAAATACCCTGAAAACCCACATGGACTAAAACCCACGGAGCATCAACGTGCTGCGTTAGGGGACTCTTGCTCTCCCCAGGGGTCTTTGGAGTCAGAGCAAGGGGTGAGATGGAGAAGAAGACCCATTCACGTGGTGGGGGACCCCGGGTTGTTGGGAGCAGTGTTGTCGGTGCAGATGGTGGCTTGCACCCACCTGCCCTCCTTGCTGGAGCCTCTGGAGTGCCGACAGCCCTGCTGATGGCTTCCAGCACTCGGGGCTCTGCCAAATGCACTTTCTGGAAGGAGATGGGGAAGAGGGGGGAAAAAAAAGCTGTGGCTTTTCCTTTTTCTGTTTTATTTAAAGCCATTTCTGTCTCAGTGTCAGAGAAAACTCATTCCCTGCTGTGACAGGCAGAGGTGCCCGCTGGGGCAGGAGCGGCACAGCACAGGCAGCAGCATCTGTGGAGAAAAGCTGCACGGGAGCGTTTTAGGGACACATCTGTCTTTTGATCTTCTTCCTCCTTCTCTTTTCTTTCCCTGGGCTGTGGGAGCAGAGAGGCTGTAGCCATAAATCCCTTTTTCCCAAGTCTGCTTCTTCTCCTCACTTCTTCCCAGGCAGGACACGGAGGGAGGAGGGAAGCAGGGGTCTCTGTCTGGGCAGCAGTGATGGAGAGGAGCAGCACTTTCCCTCCTTCCTTTCCTTTCTCACCCATCCTTCAGCTGCCTGAGAAAACGGAGGAGGAAGATGGGGAACCTTTCTTCCAATGCATCCCAGCCACAGTCACACCGTGTCCCTGCCCAAGCAACCCTCCCCAGATGTTCTCCCACCTCTGGAAGTCTCTTTGGTGGCAGCCACCACTGCTCACCTTGTTTCCCATGCTGTGAGCCAGTGTGGCAGTGCTTTCCTGACCACGGAGCAGATGGAAAGCCTGCTGCACAACAACTCTCCACTCGTGGTGGCCATCAGCACCCAACACCACTTGGCCTTGGCTTTGGCAGGGCAAAGGCTCTGTCCTTGCCTCTGAGTGCAATTAGAAAAATGTTTTCATCCTCAGGCAAGAAGGGCTCCACCTTAAATTGAAAAAGGCCAAATTTTTACTGGTATGAATCAGGGCTTCCATTTGTCAGGATTTTCCCCTGAAAGTTGGGAAACAAAACAAAACAAAACAAAAAAACCCCTTGCCTCTGTGGGAAAGGAATGGGAAAATGGGAACACTAAGGAAATAAATCTTTTGTAATTTTCTTTCTGCAGACCTCATTGGTCTGCGCAGAGGACAAGAAGGATTGTTTGTAGGCTAAACCCAAAAAAATGAAATCCAGTGCGCCTGGCATTTGGGAAGTGAGGGGGCATGAGTTGAATCCTGCTGCCCCTGAGGTCTTCTGAGCTGCTTTTGGCCGGCTTCTTCAGAGATCACAGAAAAAAGGAGTCACTGAATGGTTTGGGTGGGAAGGACCTTTAAGTGCATCCAGTTCTGTGGGCAGGAACACCTTCCACCAGACCACATTGCTCAAAGCCCCACGCAGTCTGGTGGTGCTGGTGGACATCCAGCCTGCCTGTGCTCATCCCCGCTAGGGATGGTTTCTGGGGAAAAATGTTTGTGGGGAAACCACTGGGAAACTACTGGGGTGTGCCTGGGAAAACCCGAGGTGAACTTGTGCTCGCCGAAGAGCGTGGCCAGGTCGGTGGCAGGTCTGGTCCCCAAAATTGGTGGGCGAACCCCAAGACACAGAGGGAGGGGACCTCAGCCCGAGGGGTTTTGTTCAGGCTGAGCTCCTGCTGAGTGAGTGCTGCTGCTCTAAGGTATTATACTTAAATGAGCAGGGCAGCTGGCGAACTTACAGAAGGATTTTTAGGGTGGAAGCCAGAACGGGAGAAATAACGCGAAATAAAATTTAACAAACTGCGGAAAGGCGGCACAAAAGGAGCCAGGTGCTTTGATGGGAACAACAGCTCTGGGGCTGTAGTGAAGGAGAGCAAGCTGGCTGCTGCTCACCCAGACAGCTCTGCCTTCCCACCCCTGTGCCAGAGCCCAGGAGGGAGCTGTGGCTTTGGGAGAATCAGGGGAGAGGGAAGCCTCCCCACTGCAGGTGATCTCAGCATCTCCTTTCAGATCAAGATAGCAAGACCAAAAATCTTGTTGGTTTTTTGTTTATTTTTTTTCACGGATTAAATCATCTCCATTTCATTTCAAGGCTTTCACAAAGAGTGGTTTGGATGTGAACATTTCTTAGCATGGCCAAAAATAATTGAATTGAGAAAGAGTGAGACACTGGGCAGCTTCTTACTGGCACTGTAGACAGATTGATTATATTTTGGTGAAGGGTCTCAATACCGTGTCTTGTCCTTCACAACTGTGAGCACTGAAGCAAAGCTTTTTCTGTCTTAACACATCCCTGATTTAAAATTCCCTCTTGGGCTGCAGTTTAGAGAGAGGTGAATAAGAGGGAAGGGCTGAGGAACAGCGGTGGCTTCAGTGCTTCTTAGCTGGTGAACATCTCGTTATACTTCCAGGGCTATGGCTGGTGCCAGCTTATACCCTCACCCAGGGGAGGGAAACAAGGTTTGGAAAGAAGGATTATTGTTATTTTTATTACAAGGGTGTGTAGTGACAGACAAGGGGGGATGGGTTTAACCTGAAGGAGGTCAGGTTTAGATTAGATATTAGGAGGAAATTCTTTCCTGTGAGAGTGGGCAGGCCCTGGCACAGGGATGCCCAGAGAAGCTGTGGATGCCCCTGGATCCCTGGCAGTGTCCAAGGCCAGGTTGGATGGGGCTTGGAGCACCCTGGGGTAGTGGAAAGTGTCCCTGCCCATGGCAGGGGGTTGGAATGAGTTGATCTTTAAGGTCCTTTCCAAACCAAACCCTGCCAGGGTTCTGTGAAAACTGTGGTGGGAACGGAGGTGGCTGTGGCAGAGGCAGGAGCTGGGATAAGGGTGGGTGCTGGAATGATGTCAGTGGCCAGTGAAACACATTGCTGAGTCCCTCCTGCACCTCCTCTGGTAGCACGTGGAACAAGACAAGTCCTGCTGAGCCGGGAGCCAGCTGGGCCACCAGCCACGGGTGAAACCCACCAGTGGCACTGTGCGTTTGTGGCTGCAGGGGGACACAAGCAAGAGCTCTGGTGAAGAGCTGTGTGTAGACATCCCTGCAAGGCACCCCAGCAGGAGCCATGGGAAGCAAGTCACAGACTTCCCATTCACCCCTGGCCCACCTTATGAGGAACAAGGGGACAGGCAACATCAGGAGAGCTACTGACTATCACCCTTCTCTCAGTTTTATCCTGACTTCAAGTGTTTTCCAGGAGTTGCTGGTAGTCCAATGTCGGGGTCTGGAGTAAAATTTGCCTTGATTTTCTGCAGGCTCCCATCTTCTCGAAGAGCCTGAGTGGTGCTGTAATTGGTGCTCTTGGAAGGAAAGCAGCAACAGCTCATTAACAGCAATTAACACTCAGCGAGGGTTCCCCCTCAGGCACTTAGTCAATGAGAATCTGGTGTGTGACACAGTTAATGTGAAAGAAAAAACCCGAGGGGAGTCTGGAGAGCAAAGTGGGTAAGGGCAGAGCTGCTGGGCCTTTCATCTTGCTGCCCAAAGTAATGGCAGAAATAACCAAAGTGACAAAGGGAGGTGAAAAAGGACGAGGTGTCTCCAGGCTTGGTGGCCTCTGCTGGCATGGCCAAGGCTGTGATGTTAAAATGTACCTGATTAACTGGACACTTGATGGGCTTTAACACAAGCTTAGCTGGCCTCCCTCCTAAGGGGCTGGTGCTTAATTGGGTTAAGGCTGCTTGGGAACCTCCTGCAGTTTAAGCCTTGTCTTCAAAAGCTGATCCAGATTAACCTCACTAAAAGTCTCTGGTGGAGAGCCCCTGAGGAAGAAGGAATTGCTCTGAGCCATCCCTGAGCACCTGGGCAGCCCCTTGTCAGGAGATGTTCAGCTGAATGTGGTTGGGACCTGAGGGTGTCAAATTGAGAGCAGGTGAGGCAAGGAGGGGCCAGAGCTGACCTGCCCAGACCTTAATCCCAACCAGCTGCTAAACCAGCATTCAAATTAGCTGCTGCCTTCCCCTTCCTATTCCCTTGCTAGTGGGAAAGAGGACAGCTGGATGCAGAGTTATTGCAAGAGCAAAAGCCTTGGGTACAACCTCTGCTGCTGTTGGTGAGAACAGATTCAGCTGGAGGTGGTAGGTGTCTGCTGCCTGTGGTGGTTGGAGCCTTGAAGGGTACGTGGGAGAGGGTGTTTTCAGTGATTTTTCACTGCCTGTGGAGTGGCAGAGACCAGGTTGGTCCCAAGAGGAAAGCATGTTTAGGAGGGTCTCTGCTCGGGACCTGAGCTCTGGCTGCTTTTGAGCTCCCTCTGGCACCTCTTGGAGTCCAAGTGGCCCATATGGCCGAACATTGTCCTGGTGTATCCAAAGAGCCAAATCTTGGATGCTGGGCTTGGGGCTTTTAAGGGGTGAGGAGGGAGGGGAGTGCTTTGGAGACACCAAAAGAGTGGCAGGGATGGGCTCACTGGCTTCTGAACTTGCTGCTTCTACTCTCTAGGGTTCCTGCTGGGACTGTGGGGGTGCAGGAGTAAACAGGACTTTTTGCTGGAGCCTGAGGGTTTGTTGGTGGCTGCTTTAAAGTTTCATGAGTGCTTGGGTTTGAGCTCACTGGAAAATTTCTCCTTTTCTTGTAGGAAAGTCCCTTCTCTCAGAGCTTTCCTATGGATTAGCAGTTTTTAAACTTAGCAAAAAGAGGAGGGGATGTCTTTGGTAGAGCCTGTGGTATCAAGTGGGCAGGGTGTGTCCCAGGTCACCTGCTTGTGGTGGGATTTGGAGGCTGCATCCATGTGAATGTGCCTCAGCCCACCCAGAGCCCTAGCTTGGGGGTGAAGACCCCAGACCTGCTTTTGACCTTCTCAATGTGTTGGCCAGTCTGAGGCTATTCCCTCACTGGAGGGTGTTTGGCTGGTTGCCACCCCTTAGTTACAGGAGCCCAGCAGTGGGATTTTGCTCCCGAGAGGGATGACTTGGGATGGTGGGAGACTGCACTGCTGGGCAGAGGAGGTGGTAGTGGCAGCCCCAGCATGGACACTCCCTCCCAGGCACATGTGGCAGGGTCTGGAGGGCAGTGGGACTGCGGGAGTGACCCCTTTCCAGAGGGAAATAACCAAGCACTAAGGTACCCTCTCGGGAGCCCTTTCCAAAGGCAGAGGGCTCCAGGGGACACCCCCTCCTGTCGTGTTACCCCAGCAGAGTCCAGCTCCAAGGGGTGGCTCCCACTGCCATCCTGGTGATGTGCACAAATCTTCCCTGCTTTGTTTTTGGGTGCTAAATTAGGGAATGGCATCACGGCGATGCGTTCCTTTTCTCGCCGAGGTCGAAGGCTCGGGGGTTAATTTGCAGCAAGCCCCTGCAGGAGGATGAGTCTCACTCGCTCCCTTCAGCCTTCCTGGGAGGCGTGGGGCTGCTGGGCCTTGTGCTCCTGGAGGAACCTGCTCGGCCCCCCCAGGGGTGACCACATCTCTGTGGGAGAGGGAGAACACGATCCGCGTGTGAGCGAGGGCGCGGGGCCTCTGCCCGGTGCCAGCTTTCGGGGAAAACAGCTGTCCCAGATGTGAGCCATTGTTCCAGCGAGCACCGCCGACTGGGGGCTCGCTCGGGGGGCCGGTTGTGTCGGGATGCCAATTGTGAAGGAACAGCGTGTGTCCGACGGCTGGGAGGGGTCACTCTTTGTTAGGCCTCCCCAGGGCTCCTGCTCATGCTGCTGTACCCTTGCCTGTGGGTGGAGGACACCGGCCAAGGGCCTGGCCAAGCCCCTGAGACCCCAAAAACCAAGGTGGAGGAGCTTGGCAGCCTTTTGGGGGGACACCCCATCGGCTGGCGCTGTGGGGTCTCTGGGATGATTTCATCTGCACTGGGTTGGCAGCCTGAGCTATGGCCACGGGAGTCCTTAAGTGAACATACTGCTTTTAGTTTTCTTTGGCCCAGCCACCACTGTTATTTAGGAAATCAAATTGCCCCTTTCCGGAGGGCAGTGGGGTGAGAGGGCAGGAGTCCAGCATCACCCAAACCCACTGAGATGGTGTGAAGCAGGGGACTTGCTTTGGAGGCTTTAAGAAGGATGAGGATGCTGAATGTTTGTGACTGCTGCCTCCCAAGGGCTGTGCCAGGGATGAGAGGCAGCCTTGGACTTTTATTTTTCTTCTGTTAATGTATGATTGTTACACTACAGAATTTCTCCAATAAATTATCTTGTGTCCTTTTTATATCTGTGAGGAAGGCATTTTTAGAATACTGGCTTGTGCACTTTGTGCTCTGGCTGGGAAACCCAGTGGCCGGGATCTAAAAATAAGTTGGAGGCTTGGGACTTGGTTTTACCCTAAAAAAAAAAAATATATATATGCCCAGAAAAAGCAACTTGGAGACATTTGGCTTGAATAGATTTCTTTTTTTTTTTCCTCTGTCTCTGGCCTTTCCTGACCAATATCATGGTTGCAAGGTTTTGTCCTTTAGTGAGGAGTTTGGGGGGAATGTAGCAAAGTTTTGGATCTTTTGGGAAGATTAGGCATTGCCATTGCAGTGAAGAGTGCCCGAGGAGGGGCTTATTGACCACAGGGCTGTGTGATTCCTCTTGAGCAGTTAGCTCAATGCCCTGGGAGCAGCATCCTTGCTCAGCACGTTGATCCTCTGCGGTCAGGCCTGTTAAAGCATCCTTATCCTGCCAGTGCCCAGGAATCTGAACAGAAGTGATGGGCCAGGGATTGGAAGGGTGGCACCCTGGTCTTCTGCCACCCTTTTATTGCTGAGGCATGGGGATGCCCACTAGCAGCCAGCTGCAGGCTCATCTGGCACCAGCAGGAATCCTTCCCCAGCCTCACAGGGTCTGTGGTGTCTTTTCTGCTGCCCTGTTTGCCAGGGAGGCTGGATGAAGGAGGCTGATTTTTTTTTTTTATTTTTTTTTTTTTCTTGTCACCGTGGCTGTTTTTGGAGATGGCCTCAAGCTCAGGGCTGTGCCTTCTGCATCCATGCAGAAAGCTGTTTGTGGTCTGGCCCCTCTTTGCCAGCCATGCCCTCTGTCAGGAGGTGACCAGGCTGCCTCCTGGTACACATTAGTCCGTGTTTCTCTCCAGCCTGGACTGATTCCAGCGGAGATCTCCATGGCCTCCCTCTCTGAGCCTGGTGCTGAGGCTGATGTGTGCCAGTCCCAGCTCTCTCAGGCAGCGTGTGGCACCTCCTCACTGCCACCTGTGCTGTGGGGTCACCTTCACCGTCCCACCCAGTCCACAGCTCTCCCTCTGAGAGATCTGCCCTGTGAAGAGCAGGTTCTGTGGGAGAGGAGGAGATGCTTGGGAAGAGCTGGACACTTGCTCTCCCTTGAGCAGCAGTGAGGTGTGGGTGCCTCAATCCTCCTGAGCTCCTGTGGAAACCCTGCCCAGCAGAGATTGCACCTTTCAGGGTGTTTGCAGACACCTGCCTGTGCTGTGGGCAAAGGTAACCATCAGCCAGGGAAACTGAGGCACGGAAGTCTTGGACACCTTCCCCCTCAGCTGTGCAGCAGTGAGGTGCAGCTGTCAATGCTGCCCTCCTGGGTGGGGAAGAGGGGCCTTTAGTGAAAGGAGATGGAGCTGCTCTGTCCTGGATAAATGCAAGCACAAAAGCTGCACAGCTCCCCTCTGTCTGGAGGGCTTTGAGGAGCCTCCTGGCACTGGGACACTGCCCAGCCATGTGAAGCCCACGCCGTGGTGGGGGAGCCCAGTGAGCTGCACCCACTGGTGTTGTCCCCTCTCCTTGACCTCGATTGTGAATTGTGCTATAAAAAAATGATATTGAAATTTGGGTTCCTGGTGACCCTGGGCTGTGTTCAAAAACCATAAGGCCTTCCTAAGCCTGGAATGTTGCTTTATCTTTTTGTTGTAGGCAAAAAGGAGGAAATTGATTTACAGATCTGTTCTTGTGGGTTAGGTGGGACAGGGCTGATCTGTGCAACCTTGGGCAAAAAAGACCTGTAAAACTTGGTCCTGGTCTGGGAAGTTTTGGGTTTGGGTTTTTTGTTTGTTTGTTTGGGTTTTGGTTTTGTTTTGGTTTTTTTTTTTTTTTAATTTTGCTTTGAAACAAACAATCCAGGCAGAAAGGGAACCATCCCTGACTTTGTTTAGCTTGGAACTGCCTCTAGAATAACTTGCCACCGTTGAGTTCTGCCTCCCAAAACCGCACAGGGCTGCAAACATATTTCTCCATTTCCCCTGCTGCTTCTTGCGTGCCCTCTCTCCCACACTCTGTGTAACTCCAGCCAGCCCTGGCATTGCCAAAGGAAGGCGAGTGCTTCCCCTGTGCTGTGGATAGCAAGTCTCTCCCAGGTTGTTGGTGGGTGCTGGAGCTGGGATGCTGCCTGTGCTGGGCTTTGGAGGGCAAGGCTGGACTCCCCTCCTTCCCTGAGCTGCTGCTTCCTTGCCTTTCTCCCAGGCAGGGCTCTTTTCCTTCCCCTAAGTGGTTCCAAACTGGATCTTTAACTCTTTCTTTTGAATTTTTTCAATTAACTCTGCTCAACTACAGCTCTTTCCCTGTTTTCGAGGATGATGTGTCAGAGAAGCTGTGGCTGCCCCATCCCTGGGAGTGTTTAAGGCCTGATAGGACAGGGCTTGGAGCAACCTGGTCTAATGGGAAGCATCCCTGCCAATGGCAGGGGGATGGAATGAGATGGTCTGTCAGGTCATTTCTGACCTAAACAAATCCATGAGACTTGAGCATGGAAGTGGGAGACGTTACTGAGGTGGGAGCAGCTGGGGAGCTGCAGTGTTTGTCTCCTTTGCTTATTCCACTGATGAGGAGGAGAGGCAACAGTCTGGGCTTTGAATCCTCTAATTGCTGCTTCACTGGGTTTTTGAAGGGGAAGGTTAGAGGGATCAGGAGAACAGAAATCTGGGGATTTTCAGGTCCTCGGGATTTTTTTTTTTCTGCTCTATTCAAAGGGACCTTGTCATGATCCTCACCCAGCCCTGCTGTACTGCCCATGTGTCCTTGGATCTCCTCTTTGTAGTGGCTGAACCCACAGTTTGGTTTCAAACAGGTAAAAATCTTGGGTCTCCATGTTCCTGTGGGCTCACAACGAATGCAGTCAGAGAGGAGCTGCTCCAGTGACGGGAAAAATGGGGAATAACTGCAGCCTTGGTAGTCCTTGGAGGGCTTTTGGGGGGGATAACCCTAAATACATGCCCTAGTTGGGGCAGGGGTGCTTCAGTCAGTGCTCACAGGCTCTGTGGAATAAATATCAGAGTTTAGTCCGTCCGTTGCTCCCAGGATTACTTCTGAGCAATTAGTGCATTCCTTTGGAGTTCACTCCTGTTGGTGTTTTTGATGTGTGTTAACCTCAGACAAACCGAGATTTCTGCCTGGGAATTTCCCTGCAGGATTGTCAGCCTGTAGGCTGGGTTTAAACCCAAGAGGCTCCCACAGCTCTCCTCAGCTCCCAAGGAGCTTTCCTGTGAGCAATGGGTGCATCATCCGTGAGCGATGGTCCGTGCGTGCTCCGCTCCCGCCGTGGAAGCATCTGGGAGCCCGGCTGTTCGCAGACACCGGCTCTGCATCATTGCCTGGTCTAATGAAAGACATCCCTGTCCCCTCGTGGGGCTCAGCTGGATGCTTTAGGATGAGCTCAGCCGTGAGGAAATGGTGAGCCTCTCCGAGGAAGAGGCGGCCATGATTCACTCAGATAGAAATAGAAAACCCAAACAAGCAAATGGAAACTCCCTATTGACCAGGTTCCTGCAATTTAAATGGGTTTTTACTACCTATTCCAGTATTCATTTGAAAATCATATGCATTTACTCATACACACTACAATCAGATGGTTTTTAAGCCATTAAGGCCCATTGGGTCAATAACCAGCATTTTCAAAAATCTATTAAATCCCCATTTCCGTGGAAATAGAGCTTTTACAATTGATCATGGCTACCGACTCCCATTAAAATAAACCCTAAATGCTATCAACTCCCCCAAGATGTGGAGCACTAAAAGACAGTTTGCCAGGACAAATTTATCCCAGGGGAAAGTTGATGGCTCATTATGCTTAAGCAACATGAGAATTGTCATATAAGTCAGGAAGTTTATGGGACTTGCATGGATTTGTCCTCCCTGAGGGGGTGAAAAGGAAGGTTCATGGGTTGAATCTCTAGTGCTAACACAAGCTCCAAGCCAGACCCCTGCAGGAGCATTTTGGGAACAGTCACCTTATTTTGTACTAAATTTCAAGTGTGTGTAGACTTTGGTTGCTTGGCAGAAACAAATGATGCTTTAGGGCTGAAGTGCTGTTAGAAATGCTAAATTGGTGGATCGGTCCCTGGTGGCACAGGGCTCCTGTGTTGCCTAGGCCTACACAGCAGATGTGCTCCAGCCCTCTGATCATCCCCATGGCCTCCTCTGGGCTCTCTCTGACAGGTCCACGTTTTCCTTATGCTGGCAGCCCCAAATGCTGCAGCTCTGCACCACTGCAGGTGGGGTCTCACAAGAGCAGAGTAGAGGGAAAGAATCCCCTCCCTTGCCATGCTTCTTTCCATGCACAAGAGGCAAGGTCTGTGCCCATCTTAAACATGGAGCAGAGCAAGCCAGGGTGTCCTGCTGAGCACTGGGGGTGGAGGGTTACAGGAGGTGACCCAAAGGCCTGGGACCCATGGATGTGCCTGTTGTCCCCCCTGAGAACGGGCAGGGGTTCTCAGGACGTGCACCAAGGCTGGGGGAAGAGCAGTGCAGGAGAAGGGTGTCCCAGCCCTGGCTGCCACGTCTTGGCTTGGCAGAGAAGCGTGGGGAGCTTTGTGATCCAGCTGTCCTGTTGGATTAGGGCTTTGCTGCTTGCCATCTCTGCCAGACAGCAGCAGCTCTCGGGACTCGGGCTCGCTGCCGGCGTCAGCCAAAAGCTGCCGTGGCCCTTGCAGGAGAGGTCAGGTAGTCCCTGCTGAGCCAGAGGCCATGCTTCCCTTGTTTGTCTCCCTTCGTGCCTCCTTCAATCAGCTTCACTGCAGCCCTCTGCTCCCTCCCACAGCCCTGGATTTCTCTGCTGTGTGTGCCTGGTCCAGCACCCCTCTTCCTGCTGCTGTTGTCTCCCCAAGCCCTCTCTTGCTGGGGATGATGTCTGTGCTATGGGGTCGTGTCTAGATGCTTCCATGAGGCTGCTGCAAGAAGACAGCTCTTCCCCTCCAGCAATGTGGTGGTGTTTGTGATGGGAGTGGAGGAGGCAATGCAGTGAATTGGTCTTTTCCTCCTTAAGAGAGCCAAATTTGAGGCAGGTGGTGAGGAGTGTGTGAGTTCCTGTTCCTGGGTGGAGTGTGGATAACTCTCCCTAGAACAAGTGTTGTGGGACTTTCTCTTGTAATGGGTTCTGTGTCAGGCAGTAGGAGCCCTTGATCACTTGGGATTATTGGTGGTTGGCCTCGGTGCTGTTTGCAGTGCAGGACTGGCTCCTCCAGGAGCTCAGGAGACAATGACTCCAGGTCTATCAAACAGCCACAACCATCAGCATTCTTACATTTTTTCAGAAACTGAAAAGCAACTCGAACAAAAGGCTGACGTCTGAGTCCCGACGAGTATTTCTCAAAAACCTTATTTCCCCCAAAGGTGTCCTAGGGCTTGGTAGTACTGCACTCACATCCAGGAATCCTCCACAGCACGTGGAGCCGTGTTGGGATTCCCAGCACAGCCATCCCAAGAGGCCTTGGGCAGGCTGTGGTGCCCACTGCAGGCATGGCAGCTGAGCGAGGCAATGAGCCAGCCCTGCCCTCGGGGCACTAACATCACAAACCCAGGGTTTTTCTGGGGCCCGAGCATTTGATGCACGTGTGCACCCTGCTGGCACCGGTGTCCTGAGGGTGCCCACCACGCTGTGAGAGCACAGCTGGGGGTTAACCTCTGCTGAGGCTTCTTCTCACTTATTCAACACAAGTGGGGGAGCATCTTCGGTTCAGCCCCAGAAACATGAGCACCACATGCAACCAGCCTTGAAATTGGTCACTGCCCTCTTGCCCTGCACGTAAGCTGTCAGCAGAGCTGTAACGAGATCCAGAGAGGAAAGCAGCATGTGGCAGAAAAGCAAACAGTCTCTGGGCAGGCTGATAGGGAGGAATTAATGTTGCTTTCCTGAAGTCAGGTGTCCTGTTGTGATGCCAGAGGCAAAGACAAGTCCTTGGTGCCTGGCTGTGCCTTTGCTCTGTGTTAAGGAGAACCTTGAATGTGTAGAAGCCAACTGTGATGATTGTGGAAGTCCTGTCAAGTTCCTCTGAGTCAAGGTCAGAGGGGTTGTCTCCAAGGGGCATATTACAGAAGGGATCTGCTACTGACCTCCAAACCAAGATGATAAAACCAGCAAAGCAATATTTGAGTCATTTTAGGTCTGAGTCATCAGAACCTCGTCCTTATGGGTGACTTCAGCTACCCAAATGCTTGTTGGAGGAATGGTACAGCAGCTCACAGGTCATCCATGAAGTTCCTGGAATGTGTAGAGGGCTGCTCCTCATACAAGTGTGGGAATGAGGCACTGCTGGACTTGCTGCTCACAGACCAATAGTACCTGTAGTAGCTCGGCTAGTGGCAGTCTTGCCTGCAGTGATCACAATATTGTGGATTTTGGATCCTGCTGTGCTGCTGGTGGTTAGTGCTAAGACAAAGGCTTTAGATTTTTGAAGAGTAAATTGCATCTTGCTCCAGGCTCAGCTGGAAGGGATTCATTTCCGCAGAGGCTGAAGGAGTGAGTGCAGGCAGTTTTCAAAAACACTCTCCTAGAACCACAAAAACAGTTCATCTCCTTTAAAGGTGAGAGAACCAGGTGGGAGCAGGTCTTTAGAGAGAGGACAACCCGATTATCCTGTCTCGTTGTGTCCTTGATGCCCTGTCACACACCCCTGCATGCACCACATCAGCTGTTCTCCAGCCATGTGCCCTCTGCATCCAGGGTGGCATTTCCCCTGCAAATGTGCTGCATCCACCGAGTTTTGTTTATCTATGAATGTTTGTATTTCTGCATTCTTTCCATTTGCTTTTTGCCCCCCTGCTCTGTATTCCTGCATCCTACGCTTTCAGAGCTGGGACTTGCCACCTTCCCAGTGGTTCATCTTCCATGCAGTCAAACTGAGACTTCAGCCCCCATCCAACTGCTGCCACCATTTTTTTTTTTATCTTTATCTTGAGCTGTGCTCCACTACCATGTGTTTATAACTTGGATAAAGGAGGGGACCACACTGTAATTTGGTCCATGGATGCATCTCAGTTACTCTGAGCTTCAGCTCCACTTTCCCTGCTCAGCAGATTTGCTTCTTCCTTCTTTCACCCTTATTTCTAAAAGGATCTTTTACTCTTTTACTCTTTGTTTTTGCTGGAGTCAGCTTGGTTTCAGGGAATTCTACTTCACCTCCTTCTTGACAGCTCTGGTGGAGCAGTGTCTGCTGGTCAGTCCTGGTTTTCAGTTCTTCATTCAAGGCTTGTATTCATCCCTCCATTTAAGTTGATCTGAATCAACTCACTATAAGTTCAGGCCAAGTTTTCTTTCTCTCATCTGCTCTTTCATAATTTCTACACTGCTTACCAAAACCAGGTCTAAAATAGCATTGCCTTTTGCTGATTCAGTGATGATTTAGTGAATAACTTTTTAGCCAACACTTCCAGGAATATCTGGGCCATGCCATTGTTAGCAGCACTTATTCTTCAGCCTACCTCAGGGCAAAGTGCCCTGCAGGCTTTCTGGTCTGACGTTAATGTTATTGTCTTTCTTTCCCAAATCTGACCTCAAGAAGCTGCCCACTGCCCTCTGACGTAACAGAGCTGTGTGCTGGTGATCTGCAGCCTTCCAGCTCCCTTTCCCCTGTAAATCTATTGGGAAGGGTCACAGCCTTGAACTACGATGTGTCTTTTTGATCCCATCTTCAGCTTTTGCCAGTGCAGCTCTCTGACCCTTCAGCATCTGCTGCTGCTTCAGTCCCATGCTCACACATGGAGGCTGAGAGTTAATTCTGAATCCAACAGGAATTGCTCACACATCAGGGAATCTCCTGATCCTGAAGGATCCTGTTTTGCCCTCTCACCCTCTTTGACATCTTGATACTCAGCCACTCAAGCAAGACTTAAATTGTGCTGCCAGTGATGGCTGCTTCCTAGGCTGCTATTCTACTCGTGCTGTCAGTGCCTCAGAGGTGGATTTTTCCAGGCATGTCCAAGAGCTGTGTGATGTCCTCATGCCTTGTGGACTCAAATGCTCTTTGGCTGGAGTCCAGCCCCCAGTGAAGTTGATGAAAGACTCCTGAGCACTACAGAGGGTATTATTCCAGCAGTGTTGTGCTTCCCGTGATCCCGGGGGAATGTCTGGCTCTTTCGCAGCCTTCCCTTCCCATCTTGAGTGTGTTTTGTATCTGGCTGTGTTACCAAAGCCTGTCCAGATGAGAGTCATTTGGATGTTGCTGCCTTGTCAAGCTGTCATGATGCTGGCAGAGATGTTTGTGGCATACCAGCAGAGTGCTGGACTGGAGTCAGAGCTCCCAGACGTGGTCATGGGGATGCAAGTAGTCTTGGTAAGTACAAAAGGCCTCAAAAGCACAGCATCCTCCCAGCTGCATTAATGCCAGAAGTTTTGGGGCAGGTAAACCCAGAGTGTGAGGCAGCTGCAGGGACAAGGATGCCCACCAGCCTCGTCTGGAAGCAGACCAAGTAACCCACCTGGGTGCCCATCTGTGGCACCGTGTTTATGCTGTGGAGGTGGGCTTTGTCTGCCTGTGGTAGGGAAGGAGGGAGGCAAGGCTGAGTTGAGAACAGAGGATGAGGGTTCCCAAATTCTAGCAAGGAACATTCATTTTTGCAAGCAGAGAGCCCAGGTCTGGATGCTTACCTGTCTAGACCCCGTGCTGAAGAGTCACCATGCAGAGGAGTCCTTTGGTGGGTCAGAAGGGAAGATGCTCCTCCAGATGGGTACGGACCATACAGAGAATTTAGAGAGTCTGCTCTCCCAAAAGGTTCACGCTGTTTGGATCAGCACCTGTCTCGGTGGATTGAGCCAGGACTCAGAGATAAGGTGGCTGTGTTTGTCCTTAACCCTTTGCAGCCTTGGAGAAGTGTGTTGCCCCCACACTAGAAGTGTTCTTGGCAGACTGGTGCTCGTTTCTGGGAAGTCTGAGGGATTCCTCATTTGTCAAGCAGAGGTTTGGGGGAAAAGGGAGCCTCTCTGCTTGCAGGAAGTAGGAAGAGGAATTTCCTTGCAGTGGTTGAAGGACATGAAAGCAGAGCCAGGACTCCCCTGTGACTTCTTTAGGCTGTATGGTTAGCTGCAGCTGGCTGGGTCTCAAGTATTTTCCAGTTGTCCATGGAGGGCACTTGGACAGCTTCCACCCAACCCCACTCCCACATCCCCTCTGAAAGCTCTGCTGGGAAAAGACTCCTATTTTTGAATTGCAGTGGAATTCCTGTGGCATTACACGCTGCACCCTCTGCAGTACCCAGAGAACTCAGTTTGGTTTATGGTACTGCAGGGGGTAAGTGCTGGCCTTGCTTTTCATTTGGAGGTGCCATGTCTTGCTGGTCGGGGCCACTTTGTGGCCCCAAGGCTTCCTGTTATGATGTAAAAAGTGCCCCCCTTGCCCCTCTTCTCCCACCTTCTCCCTGCTCAGGCTTGTTTTACAGCTTCACTGTGCTTTCTGCTGCCCCTTGGATTAGCAGATCCTCTCCTCCCTCCCACCTGTCCACCAGCCATGGTCCTGTTGTTGCTCCCAGGAATTTGTGCTGGAAAAACTGCAACAGCTCTGTCTCCCCTGGGTGCATTGAGTCTTCTGCTCTGGCCAAGCCGGCCCAGAGCCTGACTTAAGCCATGGTTAGGAAGGTGCTGCCTCCTCCGTGGTCAGGACAAAACTTTCCAAGGAAAAGCGTGAGAAAAGAATGGGAGTTCTCCAGGGACCATGGGTGGGTGAGATTTTTCAGCTGCTCAGAAAGGAAGCTTTGGGTCTTTAATAAGGTAAGGTCTAGTGCAGTAAGAGTTTACCCTGCAAATCTACAGACATTCAATGACTTTCCCCTTTGATATAATGAGGTGACACAGGGAAGATGGAGCAGGACTCCAAAAGGCCAATTGTCAGGAAGCAATGGACACAACTGGGAATGTGAGAAATTTGGATTGGACTCAAGTAATTGTTTTTAACTTGAGGCTGCTTTAATGCTAGAATAGGTTGCCCAGAAAGGTTTGGAAACCTCTGTCCTTGAACAGTGTGGTCTCATTAGGCCTGCTTTTGAACAAAGGGGTCGGAATGGCCTGTGGAGATCCCCTCCATCTGCAGCAGGGTCTCTTACTCTGCTGTTCTGTGGTGACAGTCACTGACAATGCTCCATCTTTTCCTTTTTTTTGACAGCAAGAAGCGCCACAGGATGGCAGCCCCTCATGTCCCATTCAAGTAAAACAGGATGCAGTGTGGTGCCCTAGAGTGGGGTCATCAAACAGTGTTGTTCAGCAGAACTCTGAGCCAGCACCCCCTGTTGTGAGGGAGTGCGTTGTTTCTGCACTCATCCCTCCAAGCACCATCATTTTGGGGGGTGTTCATTCCCACACTCGTGTCTAATAATGTCATTCCATGGCTCTCCCATCCCTAACCTCTCTCTACTGTTGCACACACTCTTCTTGCAAGCTCCAGTCTTCCAGGGCTGCAGGTGCTCCCCACCAGGTGCAGGTGTTACCACCACACAGCTGGCTGCTCGCCCCTGGGCTTTGGATGCCCTTGGAAAAAACAGTCACTTGGAATCTGACAAACCTGATGTCCCACCTCCATCTCCTCTGTCCTCCTCTTTGGGGTCGGTTTGGGTTTTGCTCCTCAGCTGATGGCTGTACCTTTGTGTATCCTTCTGTCCTTCCTTTGTGCTTCCATGTTGGGCTGCAGTGCCCATCCTGCTGGAAATGCCATCTGGTTTGGAATACTCTAGTCTTGCAGGCATTGGAAAACTGTTTGGGGAGCAGAGAGAGTGCTGTCATTTGGGCTGTTTGTGGAGACCAAAGGCTGCTCTGCCTTCTCAGCGAAAATCACAGAAGCACCAAAGGAAGGGAGGGTGAGCATAACCTTGGCAGGAAGCAAAAGGCTCCAATGCCAGTTGGATGCTCCTTGTCTAACCTAAGGATGCCAGTGGGAAACGTGGATTGAGGGGAGTTGTTGCCCATTCTAGAATTGTTGTGCTCACATCTTTGGGGACGTTAGCAGGACATTTCTGCTTTCCATGCTATAGGGGCTGAAATTAGGGTCCTGTCTTCTCCTTGCCCATACAACCCATCAGTGCTGGAACTGCTCCCTCTAACCCTTATGCATCCCTGAACCATCCAGATCTCTCAATGGAGGGAATTACAGTTATTTATAATCAAGCCTTGACAAAAAATGTTGCTAATGTCAAGGGAACGGCAGGCGACAGCCAGAAAAACATCGTGTCTCCAGAAGAGGGGCTGCAGGAATATCCCTCTGAATAGGGCTGACGTCGGCTCTTGGAATTTGGACAGCCTGGAAGGCTTTGGGGCTATTTTTCCGAGATATCATAGGTCAGGAATTGATGTTATTTTTAAGTCTGTGTCCCCCGAGCAGCTCTGATGAGTGAAGGAGACTTTCTCTCCCCCCTCCCCCTCCTTATGCTCTATTTCTATGAATTTTTTGCTTCTATTCCTTCCGAGTCATGCCACAAGTATGTCCTTCAGGTTTGTTTATCCTTCTCACTATCTGTTCCTCCCGGCCTGCTCCCGTCTTGGTTGGGTGGAAGGGATGGCGTCAGCGTGGCGCGTGTCTGGGATGCTCAGGCGAGACATCACAGAGAAGGGATCAAGTTCTCCTAATTTGTCCTTTCCGGTGGGGAGAGTTTTCTCTCCACAAGCTGATGTGGCTGGGGAAAGTGTTCTGGGAATGCTGCTTTGTGGTGGGGGATCTCGGGGCCTGGTGAAGACAAGCTGGTCATCTCATCTCGCCACATAGCCCAGCCAAGATTTTTTTTGAAATAACTGAATCTTCAGAGCTCCTGGGAAGGTGGGTGAGATGCCTCCAGCCTGGGATGGTCTTTTGGGGCTGACTGGTAGGACAGAGGCTGTCAGAAGATCCTGATTAACTGATACCTCCCAAGTCAGCAGTGGCTTTTGAAAGCCTCTGCTATTCTAGGTCCAGGGAAACAGCCCTTGGGTTTACCCAGCTCTGTTCCACGTGCTGCCCTGCTCTGGTTTATTTCTGGAGTCCTTTCCTTATTCATTTTTTCCTCCTTGTCTTCAATTTGCTGTAGCAACCTCCATCTTTCTAAACAAGCCTGTTGGTGTAGCAGCTTGACTAGGGACCTTGCCATTTCAAACAGAGCATTTGCTCATCTCACTGGTTTCCTTTCTCACTTCACCTCCCAGGTGAGAACGTGCCTTTTTCCCCTAAACCCATGCTCGACTCTGTCCTCCTGTCCATCATCCCCCGTGGTGAGGAAAGCACTGATGGGCATCACTGCTGGTGAACACCCCCAGAAGCAGCTTGTTCAGACAGAGCTGGTGCTCCTTCATGGCGAGCCCAGTGTGAAGGAATAACTGTGCTGCCTTCATAATCCATCCGTGCAGCTCAGAGATGCCAACTGCTCCTGGAAGCATGGGAATAAGTGAAATGCTTTCCACCACCTTTAATGTTGCTGTTGGCCTCATGCTGCAGGTTTAGTCATTCTTATGACATATTTCCACAATGGTGTGTTTCCATCATCATTCCACGGTGATGTATTTAAAGCCTTTCCATGAGTTGTTTTTTGGGTTTTTATTTTCTTGCTGAGAGAATGGCTTCACAAACTGTGGGTCAGGGTCTTCAGGTTTTGAAGACTTGGAGATAAGGCATAGAAATGCGGAGACAATGTGTCCCAATCCTGTCTCAGCCCATGAGGTTAGTGGCACAGATGGTGCCAGTGGTAGTGCTTGATTTACAGAATATCCTGAGATCTAAGGTGCCCCTCACAAGGATCACTGAAGTCCTTTTAAAAGAGTACCTGGCAGTTGCAGCACAGTCCAAGGCCTTACAATTCAATTGCTATTATCATTGGAATTATTACTGCTGATTTTAAGTCAGACCTTGATTGTTTTGCATAGCTGAGGACACGAACTCCCTAAAGACCTGTGCTGGGACTGTTGGTGTACTGGTGATTGAAATACAGACTTTTGACCTGTGCAGAAACAGTCACACAGAGGGAAGAGAGAAAACTAACTTTCCCGACTGCTGGATTTTTGGTCTCCAAGTGCTGAGATTGGCTCACTGTGGGGATCACTTCATGGACGCTCAGACATGCCTGTGGGAGTTACTGCTCTGCTGCAATGCCCAGTGCCTACCCACCTCTCCCAGCCCATTACCTTCCTGTGGCCTTTAGAAATGGATGTCTTGGATATCCCTGTTCTTTCTGCTCCTGCAACTTTATTCCCAGCTCTGAAGAATGGGAGGAGAGACAGCCAGCAGCGTTGTCAGGAGATTTTCCCCCACTAAACTTCCCTTTTGATGAATCTGGCTCCAGACACTGCCCTATCCCAAGCCTATTTTGGGAGATTTTGTTTTTTCCCCTGCTGGCTCCTGCAGGCATCCCAGCCGTCCTCTGAAAGGTTCAGATCATGTGCAGAGGGACGCATTGATATGAAGAGGACCTGGTTTAGTGCTGGTGAGACCCAGGGCAGAGTCTTCTCCAAAGTCCATTTTGAGCAGAGCTGCAAGAGCGTTTTTGGTTTTGTTTCTGTTTTCTTTTTGTTGTTTTTTGGTTGGTTTTTTAAAAATTTTTTGGAGTAAATCCTGAGATACCTTTTGCTCATGCTCTTCCTTGTGCAATACTTGGGGATGTGTCTTGATGAGAGATGTGCCTGTGCACTGCCAGGACACCCTTGTTTTTGCCATGTACTGCCATCTCTGGCATACTGGTTTTCCTGGGGAAAAGGGTGGAATGGAAGTCCAAATAGAATAGAGAAGCTGGAGAAGAGACTTCTTGACCCCAGCTGACAAACCCTCTGCTCCCAGCAGTAAGATTTGATGTGCATTCCTGTCCTGCCCCATATCAGGGGCAGTCCTTGAAAAACCCCTTGCTAGAAACAGTTGGAGTTGTGGATTCATTCTTCTCTCCCTCCACCTCAAATTCTGTTTTTCTGAAGCCAAACCCCCTCTCTTTTCCCCAGCAGGACCAACCTCTGCATTTCCTTCCTTCTCTCATGTTTTCTCCTCCTGTTTTGTCCCCTATTATCCTCTTTTGTGGGGCTTCTTTTGTCCTCAAGGTTGGTGCACCTTTTCTGAGAGCAGAACTCACTAACAAAGCCCCTGTAATTAGCAAAACTTCTTCAGACCTGCATGAGTGCCTTCCACCCTCACCCAAACCCCTCGCCAGCAGAACTTGCACCTTACAGAGCAGAGCTTGCAGTGTCACAGGACATCCTGTTGAAATGCTGAACTCTTCTGTGCCTTAAAATGCTCTCGGTTTCAGAAAGTTGGGGATGTCTCCAGGTCTGCTGCAGCCTTTGTAGGATGTCTGTGGATGGCCTCCTGCTTCCCCTCCTCACTCTGCTGGAGCGTGTTATAAATGAAAACTGCCAATTAAATCGAATTAATAACTTGTGTGAGCCAAATTATTAATATAAAAACAAACAGAATTTATTTTATGATCAAATTGACAATTTTGGATAGCCACTATAAAACGGCAGGGCCAAGCCTAGGTTCTTGACCCTGGGTGCCACATACACAGCCCTGAACACCAGCAGTTTGGGTAGGTAGTGCACACCTTCGAGGTTTCTGAGTCCAGTTTTTATACTGTTTTTCTTGCCTCTGGCTAGAAAATCCTTTGTCTTTTTCATATTCATCTTGTCTTCTGTGGTCCTCTGGTCCAGAGATCAGGGGTCCGTTCAGATGTTGATGTGTTCAGGAACTCTTTTGTGTCTTTGGTTGATATTTTCCAGGAACTCTTCTTGTGTCATTAAAATGAAGAGTCTTAGGTAAGAGGTCCGTTCATCAGCATGGTCCAGGGAGGAACAGAAACTTAGATGATCATCTCTGTTGCTCCTTTCAGATGGAAAAAGGATTTTCCAAGGGCAGAGTGGATTTGGAGTAGGTTGATGTGCCAGATGGATTTCTGGCTTCCCGATGATGATGGGTACTTGAGACCTCTCTGGTGGAGGTGCCTGTGCTTCAGATGCAAATGTTATCACTGAGAAGGGTAACCCGTGACTCTGGCTGGGCTACCAGGGAACATGCCAAGGCACATTCCAAACATAACATCTTTGGATACATGTACAGTCTAATATCCCTTATACTTAAATCAACCTTGATACCATTTAATTTATTATGAATTTTGACTCATCTATAACAAGCGTGTGCTGACTGTCTCCTCCCCTTTGTCCGTGCAGGGCGTACATGAGCGTGAAGGAGCTGAAGGAGGCTCTGCAGCTGAACAGCACCCATTTCCTCAATGTTTACTTCGCCAGTTCGGTGAGGGAAGAGCTGGCTGGTGCTGCCACTTGGCCGTGGGACAAAGAGGCCCTTAGTCACCTGGGTAAGTGAGTTATCCCGTTTGTGGTGCCTCAGAATTGCTGGTTTTCCTCTCTCTTCCTTGGCTTGGCAAAGAGAGGCGGATGTGCTGTGCCTCAGCGTTGTGGGTGTTTGATAAGAAGGTCATGATAACAGGGTTTGGGTGTTCCAACAGCTGCTGCCCAAAGGAAGAGAGCTGCCTGTGGTGCCATGAAGACTTTTTTGCCTTTTCTTTTATACCCCTGCTACACCTTTTTGTAACTTCTGTGTTCTTAGTGCTTTTTGCCTACGTTCTTGGCCTTGTCTGTTCAGCTGGGAGACTCAGCATTTCAGAAGCTCTGTAGGTAGGGGTCAGTGTGCCCCAGACCCCAAGGTCCTCTCCAGAACACCTTCTGTAAACTGAGATAGAACCATCCAGGGGAAGGTTCCTCGGGGAGGGGGGCTCACTCGAGCCTCTCATTGGGGAATTTTTGATAGATCTGCTAATTAGTAACACCTATAATGTGATACCAGATCTTTTGGGGGATTGCAAGGTGCATTTCAGTGCATTTGACCTGGATGTGGTGCACCTAAGGAACCTTACAATAAATACCAAGGTAAAATCCTTTTTTCCCCTTCTAACCGTGTTTGACTCTTGATTTTAAGATTAGGAAAAGGCATCACCTGTTCCCTGAGTCTATGTGGATGAGAGGGTGAGGTTACACACTGACAAGGAACTTCAGCATTGTTATGAGAAACTTCTGATGGTGGACACAGTGGGATTACAGGTTTACCATAAGTGCAGGCTCTGGAGAGGGCTCCAGACTCACATTTGGTTTCCCCTGGACCTTCCAGGTCAATCTTTTAGGATTCTGGAGACATTGAACTTCCCTCTGCAGCACATAATAGCAAACAGACATAAACCCAGGAGTGTCACTGTTTTCAGAGCTGAGATGGCAGATTTCAGCAACCCCAGGGCAGCAGCCAGAACCAGCCACTTCCGAATCCAGCTGCAAGTGTGAGGATAACGGTCAGATTTTACCATGTTTTTATAACTTGGCCTACTACCTGCTGGAGGCAAGTCCTCATAGGCTGCAAAACAGCCAAAATGGCGACTGGTTCCCTAGAATGTGGTTGTTTTGTGCATTTTCTGCTATTTCTGTTGTTTCTCTTTTTCCTGCCCCTTCCTACCACCTCTTCACTGTCGGAGTTTTCTGGCAAAGCCCTTTACACTTTGCAGTCAAAATGTCTAAAGTGTTTCTCAATAAGTAACTGGAAATAATTACTCCTGACACCTGCACAGCAGACCTAGACCTTCTGCTTTTACAAGTGCGTGATGTTCAATCCTTAAAAGTTTTACACTGCTGTTAAAGACCTGTTTTAAAGTTCCTTTTTGCCAGTTTCCCTTCCCTCAATGGGTTTCAGGGCTGTTTTTTCAATAGCATGTGGCTACAGCTGCTTGTTGAGGAAGGCAAATCTCCATGAAATTTATTCTTCCAGCTTCCAGAAATCACTTCCAAGGCTCAGCTTGACAATCATCTGACTGCAGCAAGTGCTTCAGCCACACACATTCTCCTCAGACCCCTCCCAATGGCTTGCAAGCAGTTGTTCAGAGGGGTAATTGGGGTGACTGGTCTCATCAAAAGCTTGCATTCAGCTCCAGTCTCTGCACTCGTGTCCAGCCAGGGACACGAGAAATGGCACCATCTGGAAATGCTGGATCCGGGTTTTAGCGTGGAGGTGCAGGGGAGAAGGGGTGTTGTCTTAGCTCTGGTGCCAGAGCTGTGAAGTATGAAGCTGGATCCAAACTCCTTGGAGGCTCTGGCACGGACTGAAGACTTGGGCTCAAGACTGTCCTTGGTTTTAGATTTAATGAGCTCGGGAGGGCGGGTGGCAGACTCTGCTCTCCGTAAACAGCGAGCTCCACCACATCATCACTTGCTTTGTACCATGCACAATGTATATTATTGTCCCACACAGGAGAAACCTGGGACTGGGGAAGCCATGAGTATGTGGCTTTTGACAAAAACTCTCACAAGGGGCCGCTGGAGAATCTGAGTAGATGTGGAAGTAAAGTGGTGAGTAAAGAGAAAGGAAAACCTTGGGAGGAGTTAATGGCAGTTTGAGAAAAATTCCTGAGTTTAGGGACCTAACTGTGGCCAGGGGTGGAGACAGGTCTATACACAAGAGAGGGGTCTGTCTCCAAAAAGACAGACTCCTTTCCTTGTGCTAAATCTTGCTTATCTCCTGTCTACCCTGACCTGAAGATATGAGGGTCAGCACGCAAGACTGGCACCCCTCATGCCACTGTCTGCTCCCAGGGAGCAGAAATGCCCTGCTGATTTTCCCCTACACAGACTCTCTTCTGCTTTAGTTCTCTGCATGAATCAAATTGGTTCCTTGACTTCTCTGAGAAGCCAAACTGCCTCTTGTCCCCAGAGAGTCTTGGTCAGATTTTGCTCTGTTTGTTTCTCTGAGCTGGACTTTCTTAGATGTTTTCAGCAGAAGCATCGTGAGACTTTTTCTCCTCCAACTGCCTTCCCTTCATCTATTTTAATAGTTTGCCTCAGCCCAAAAATCACTAGATTTTCTTGTTCTCCATCAGTTCTTCTCAAGAAGTTGTTTAATCTGCCATCTGGATTTTGATCTTTTATAAACCATTTTTTCATGATCTCTGAGTGTGTTTTTCAAGAGGGTCCCCCTCACCTTCCTGTTGGTGTCATCACCTTCTGGAAGTCTTCCATGAATTTTGTTTTTCATCCCCTTCTCTTCACAATGCTCCTTTGGGACTACTAGAAATTACATGACCATTCATGTGCTGGTTGCTTACAGTTCTATTGCTCTTCTCCAGACTTTTTTCCTGAGTAAATTTAATTTTCAGGCAGCCTTTCTGAAGGCTTAGGGATAGTTTACCAATAATACAGCCAACAGCAACTACTTTCAATGAAGCATAAAAGGTAATTACTGGCTTGGAGAGGGCTGAAGTGGTCTATGAAATTTCTGTAGACTGTGTTTCAGCTGCTGTGGAGCTCCCAGACAGAGACAACTTGCTGCCAGACAGCAGCAGAGGTAGAAGGGCTCAGGTCTGTTTGCACCACTCCCTGTGCTGTTTCAGTCTTTCCACCGTAATCACAGCGAGTTCCTCGCAAATTCAGATTTCTTGGAGTCTGGAATGAGTTTTCTGAGAACTTAGAAGTAAATCTTTTTAACTACAAAGCAGAAGGAGTCAAAGAACTTCATTTAAAAAAACAAAAACAACCCAACAAAACCTTAGCTTTCTGTGGTGGAAAGCCTTGTTCAAAAAACCCAGCAATGTAATAATGCAGATGCTTTAAACTTCATGTGAGCTGCAGAAACATGGTCGAAAGGCAAGGGAATTGTGAACATTTGATGTTATAAATACCTTCTGTAGTTATATAAGCTGGGGCCAGCTCATATATCTGGCAGAGGTCAGTGGATCCTGAAGGAGGGCCAGCCCTTCCACCCGAGGCACCTTAGGCAATGGCCATCTTCCTGTCTGACTAATTGTCATGCATTTGTTCCATTAATTGCTGTGACTCAGTGCTGGGGAAGACTGGCCCTGCAGTGCAGGTCCAGCTTTGTGCCTTACTGTTTAAGGACCCTGCAGTTACTTGGGGGTGTCCTCTGGCAAAGCCCTGACCTAGGAACAGGTTGGCTCCTTTGGGACTGGTGTGGACAGGAGTCCTTCAGCACTGCCACTGATCCTGGCTGGTAGCAGAGAACGTCCTGGGGGAGCAGGAGCTTCCAGGGTTGTGTGAGTGAAGGAGGAGCAGGGTCTGCACCAGCACAGATCATTGGCTGTACTGGTGGGCTGGGGATCTCCTCTTGCATGTTGAGAGTGGAGGCTTGGCCATGGGGGCATTACCAGGTCGTGCAGCCTGGAGGGACAAGGTGTTGTGAGGCCAGACCTGAAGCTTTCCAGCTGCCTGGACCTGGCTGGGTGAAGAAGTCTCTGGTTCCCCTTTCTCGGAGTGCTGGACCCCATCGATACCACAGGGACATGAAAGTTTTTAGCTTTGTTGTGTAAATGCAGGCCTTGTGAACCTCCTTGAGGCCGTTCTCAGGCACTGGAAGCCCCTTTCTGCCAGGGCAGGAGGAGGCAGAGGTGAGAAGGGGATGCCTGATCTGCCGTGGAGAGAGAGAGGGGAGGATGGTCCTGTTGGGATGCTATGAACACTTCCACATCTTGCCTTCACAGCCAGGATCCTGCAGAGGGGAAATAGAACTTCCTGGTCCAGAGCTGGGAGCCCTTCCAACTCATCAAGGAGCAGTGGGGACAGGGAGTGAAGGGATAGGGATGTTCTGGAAGGCAGAGTTCTCAGGCTGTTTCCAATTCTGCCATTTAATTAGCTGTTAAAATGAATACTAAAAATATGATCATCCTTGTGGAGTGTGGGGGAGGGATGGGACAGGGGAAGCCAGCAGAGAGGAGGGGACAGGGTACCCCGGCCTTGGCATCCCTCTCTTGTGACAGTTTTCTGCCTCCCTGTACTGGAATGCCATTTATTCCACCACATGGGAAGAGCACTGGGTTTCTGCAGGGAGGAGGGCTGGGCTGCTTGGTCCCAGGGCCCCCCTGTGCCCCTGGTGCTCAGCCCCTTTCCCTGTGGTTACTGCTGCAGGATGCATGCAGGGCTTTCACGTCTCATTTACTTGTTTATGAACTCTATTTTCTTTCTGTGTGTGCATTCCTCCTCTCAGACCTTTGGGCAGGCAGCCCCCCTGCCTTGCTCAGGCTTGGGTTTGGCTGTAGAGATGCCTTTTCTTTCTTTTCTCTCTTCTCTCATGCCCTGTTTTGATTGAAATGAGAAGCAGCCTTTTTTTTTTTTTAATGTGCCCACTGGGTTTCCCATCAGTGGGATGCCCTTTGCTATCTACAGCATTTACCAGGGTGGTAATTGAGAGGCTGATGGCTTCCAGAGAACTAAGAGTTGACAGCACAGAGCATGGAGGTCCCCAAAAGGATTTTTCAACCTCTGTACTTCTTGTGACCCATCTCCAGGCAACTAAAGGGTCAAGAGCTGACTGATGGGATGCAAAGTCCTCTGCCCTGTTGTCTCACAACTAGGAAGAAAGGGAATGCAGCTACTTTGTGACCCATCCTTTGCCTCAAGCCCTGGGCAGAAGCTCCACTCTGTGGGAAGGAAGAGCAATAAACATGAATTTTGAGCTAAGAAACGGTGCCACTTGACAGGTCAGTGGTGCCTCTCAGCCCTTCCACAGGCCACACACGCAGGATGTTCCATAGAAGGTGCCACCCTTATTTCTTCACCCCTTGCTGGAAAGGCTTGGGAGAACTGCTCAGGGCATCTCTCTGAAGGTCCCTTTCCTGCCCCCAGCTCAGTGTTCACCCAGCATGGCTCCCCCATAGAGTCCCAGGCCTGTTGGTGCCTTGCCAGAGGGATGATGTGAAGAAAACCCTCTCTTGGAAGGAATGCCCCGTCCTCGAGGACCTGAGGTAGCCAGTGGCGTGTGGAGCTGATCCAGGAGCAGATTTCAAGCAGCCTGTGTGGCTGGAGACCACCACTGTGGCCACCTGCCAGCTCTAGCCCTGCTGGCAGGGCAGTGATCATCAGCAGAGATGCAGTAGCACAGGCTCTGCCGTGAGGTAGCTGGCACAGTAAATCCTCCAGGGCCCTGCAAAGGAGAAGGGAGCACGCTGTGCTGGAGCCAACTATTCACCACGCTGCCATCCAAGCTGTCTGGGTTAAAAGCAGTTGTGTAAAAACAGCCTCCCAAGACACGGAGGAGTTGCCTGGAGTCAGCCTGGGCACATACTGGGGTCTGCTTTTAGCACCCCTGTCTTGTTGATACTCCCCAGCCCTTGTTCCTTCACTCTTAAAGCGGCATGGAAAAGTGGGATGGAGCACGAAAATGGGAGGAGAAAAAAAGGGGGGAAGTGGCCAGTGAAAAAACTCAAAACAAGGAGAAAAATGCAGAGATTGCAAAGAGATTTCAATCTGGACAAAAAAGAAAGGAGGCAAATAAAAGGAGACCAGTGAAGCAATTTTTTTTTGTTCTTGAGCACCTTCTGTGGAGAGTTTCCTAGCAGGTGTGGTACAGGGTGTTCATCCCAGGTCAGGAGCTGGAGAATGCTGGCAGTGAGCAAAGGGAGGGCTCTGTTCCACCTGGCTTTTGTCAGCATCCCTGATCCTTGTTCTTCCTGTCACAGACAGGCTCACAGGAAAGGAAAAGCAACTTGTCCTGCAGCCACAGGTCAGTTTAGGGCAGGATCACCACGGGTCCTGTGCAGCTCCATGCTGTTGCTCTCAGTATGAGCTGGCAGCTCTGGGACAGTTCCTGGGGGACTTGGTCTGTGCCTATCCAACATCTTTGATAGCTGAACCTGCACCAAACTGGCTTGGAGACAAACTGCCCCTCTGTGTCCCCTTGAGTCAGGGGCTGGGGTGCCCCAGTGAAGAGGAGATGGTTTGTGATGGTTTGTGAGGCTCTTGTTGGGTTCACTTGGTGCCGCTTGCTCACGTGCAGACCCCTCTGAAAAGGGGAGGAAGAGATCTTCAGAAGCTGTGTCTTGGGAAATCCCACTCTAAACTACACTGAGTTCGGGTCAGGTTTGTGGTAGAATCTCAGTGGATTTCAACAGCATCTCATGAGACTTTTAGTTTACCTCTCAGAGTCTGTTTTGGTGGTTGAAGCCATAGGTCATGGGTGATTTCTCAGCAGGGGCTGGGGGCAGTGCATTTGAATCTCCATATGGGTTTGTGCTGGAAGCTGGCTTCTGGCTGGCATAGCTGGATGTGTTGGGACTTTGCTCAGCACCTCATGGTCCTCACCTGCCACGGGAGCTGGCCTGCCTCACATGCCTGTCTAGGCCAGGGAAGGACTCCTGTCCTCTGGTTCAAAAGATGATCCCTGTAAAGTCACAGCAGGGCTCAGTTTGGTGCCCTGGCTCCAAACCTCGTTTGGAGTTGTGTGATCCAAAGCAGACATGGAGTTACAGCCATGCAAAAAGATGCAGAGGGAAACAGTAGCTGAAATGATTGAAGGTGTTGAGGGCAGAAAAATGTGGTAGGAGGGGAAGAAAAACCACCCACAGCATTCCAGTGTAAGAAGCCTACTCCTGTCCTACAAGAGGCTCAATATGTCCATGTTTGGGTCTCCATCTGGCCCCTCGTCTGTGGCCTGGAAGCCCAATGAGAGGAGCTTTACCCCTCACAGGTAACAATGATGCCACTGTCTCTTTTGTGGAATGATGCTCTCTGCACTTGTGATTCCAGGTGGAGTTGTCCTCAACCCTGCTTACTACGGTGTGCACGGCCACACCAACACCATGATCCACGAGGTGGGGCACGTCCTGGGGCTGTACCACGTCTTTAAGGGAGTGAGCGAGCGGGAATCTTGTGACGATCCCTGCAGGGAGACCACTCCCTCTATGGAGACCGGCGACCTCTGTGCCGACACTGCCCCCGCCCCGAAGAGTAAACTCTGCCGGGACCCAGACCCTACCAATGACACCTGTGGGCAGACACATTTCACAGGGACCCCCTTCAACAACTACATGAGCTACACAGGTAACGGGACTCACAAGGGGTCATCTTCCCTAAAACTTGGGCTTCCCTCCTTTTCTTTGTTCCCTAACCAACATGGTCCCCCCTGATGGGGTGGGATGTGGCAGGCAGTGCTTGCAGCAGCTTCTTAACCACTTCCTTCCCTCGAGCTGTTTCTATCCATCCCTCCCTTCCTGCCCGTGGGTCCCTGGACATGCACCAAGGCCGCTCTTGTCTGCGTGTGCCTTTGTTCTCCAGTCCTGAAGCTGTTGTTGTTAGCATTATTACTATTATTGTTATTATTGTTATCGTTACTATTGTTATTATTGTCATTATGAATTATTAATAGTATTTTATTGATTATTAGTAATTTTTGATAAGAATCATTAATTGATATTATTATTAATAATAATTAATATTATTATTAATAATAATTAAGTATTAACCTCCCGACCCCTTTTGGCGTGGTTCCCAAAGTCGTGCCGCAGGGGGCTGGTGTTTCTCCTGGCACGCAGGAGTTCGGGAGCCGGCGGAGCGCTTCCGTCCCGCCGCCCGCCCCCGCTGCCGGGCGGTGTCTCTGCCCAGGTGTCGGGGCTGGGCAGGTGCGGGACGCGGAGCTGCTGAGGCAGTGCCATCTGGTGGCTTTGGGGACACACGGCACCGAGAGCCCCCGCCAGCAGAGCCACCGCACGCTGGTGCCTCCCAGCCTTCCCTAGAAGAAGTGCCCCCAAAATCAGTTTGGCCGGGAGGGAGCAGGGTGCGTGTTGCCGTGCCCCGACCCTCAGCCCGGCCTCTCTTCTCCCCCAGACGATGAGTGCACCAACAGCTTCACCCCCAACCAGGTGGCCCGGATGCATTGCTACCTGGACCTGGTGTACCAGCGCTGGGGCCACAGCAGGAAGCCGGCGCCCATCCCGATGCCTCCCATGCTCACGGGGCAGACGCAGGACTCCCTCAGCATCTACTGGCTGCCTCCCATCAGCGGTGTCCTCCACGAGAGGTGAGGCTGCTGTGCTTGCCGAGGGCTTGGGCTCGCACGGGGAGCCTGCTGGAAGGGGCGAGGGGTCTCTGTGGTGTGGAGCCCCAATCCCCTTCCCACCCCGGTGGTGTCCAGCAGAGCCCTGGCACGCAGGAGCCAGGCTGCTGCTGCGGTGGCCCCGTGGCCGATGGGCTCTCCTGCAAGCTTCCTGCTGTCGGGGTGCCGGGAGGGGAAACCAAAGAGCATCAGGAGGCAAAGCCAGCTCTTAAACCCCAGAGTGCAATCAGGGAATGAAAAATGAGCTTAATTTAGCACTTATTGTATAAAGTAGCTATTTACCAGGAGGAAATGCAGCCCCGTGGTTAAGGCAGGGAGCTCGAACCACAAGAGCTGGGTTTCGTTCCCAGCGCTGTCAGGGACTCACAGAGCAGCTAACTGTGGGGGTAAGGCAGGAAACTTTTCAAGCTGGAGAAATGATGCCAAGGAGCCAGAGTTGTTTGGCTGGTGAGCTGTGCATGGCCACGGGTGTTGGGTGGCTTGTCTTCTCCCCACTAAAAGGGAGCCACCAAGACCTGGATACACCACCAGTGTCTCTATTCAGCAGCCCCTCTAACTAAAATATTTCAGTTTCCACCAGGTTTTAGGTGGTGAGACTTTTTTTTTTTTGCTTATGAGATCCTAAGCACATACATAAAGAGCTTTTGAGCTTGTTTTGAAGCTGTTTCATAAAGTTATCTTTTACAATTAAAAGGAAAATGCTGTTTGATGGCAGCTGGGGCCTTCTTGGGTCGGTGTTTGCTGACTTTTCAAACAACGGGTGCTCTCTGCAATAGGATTTTTGCTCAGGAGTAATGAGAGCATGTGCAAGAGTCACCCCACAGACAGGAGAGGCTCTGAGGGCTGGCAAGCCTGGAGTCATCCAAATATGCTGCTTTGTTGGGGAATGAAGTGATTTGGGAGCAGGAAACCGTGGGTCCAGAAGGGAGGCACTTCTGAACAGTCCCACTCATAACTGGCTCAGGAGCTGAGCCATTGTGGGAGTCCTGCATCCCCTGAGATGAACTGGTCAAGGAAAGTGGCTGAGGTGTCCCTGATAATAGAAAAGGGCCTTTATCTTTTTTTGGAGATCCCAGGGATCGACATTATTGGGACTTGTTTGTATTACAATAATGCTGGAAGCCAAAACCTGGATTTAGCAGAGAGAGCCTTAATTGCACCCACTCTGGTCCAGAGGCATTGCCCTGGGAAGTGTGGGGTCTGGTCACTCTGCCTGGCAGGGAGGGGACAGGTTTTTCATCCAAGACTACCCTGAGAGCATGGAGGAGAGGTTAAATCCAGCCTGCCACCCTTATTTCCCTGTCTTTAAAGAAGCTTTATTCCAAGCAGGATGCCATCCACCCAGGGCATTTCTGAGGCCCTAGCTCTGCTTCTCCACCCTCCTGCCTGACCCTGGTGAAGCATGGAGGGAAGGTCTGACGTGGCAGTGTCTGTGCTCTGTCAGCAGGGAGCAGGACACGCTCTGTGACAGCTGTGCCGAGGACGGCACCTTCCGCCAGTACGTGCACGAGGCCTCTTCCCCTCGGGTCTGTGATTCCTCTGGCTACTGGACCCCAGAAGAGGCAGAAGGTAAAATGTCTCCTCTCTTTTGCTGCCTGTGAATCCCCAGACAGAATCTTGCTGGTACAAGAAAAAGAATCTTTTCTTTTTTTTTTCCTTTTAGAGAATCAGTTTTCTTCCCTTTGCGAGGGTTCTGTAGTGCAGGAAGGACTTCCTGGTAGGAGAAACCTGGTAATTAATGGCCAGCTGGCTTTGGACAAACCAACTGGCACCCCAATATTAACCCAAATCATTGTTCAGACAGGTGTTGTTGAGAGATACTGAGCAAAGGGAGGAGCATGTAACTGAAATCAATCTTAAAATACAAATCTCATTCAAAACCTCAGGGACACTCACAGGCTTTCATGTAGCCTTGTCCAAAGGGAGTGAGAGGAGCTCTGTGCCGAGTCCCACTGAGTCTGTGCCAAGCCCTGGGCAGCCCATTCCTCCCTAGGAAGGCAGACAGCAGCCGGGCACTACAGCTTCTCTTGTGCCAAGACCCAGATGTTGGTTTAGAGACCCACCTTGTGGGCACGGTGGTGACTTTCAGGGTCACACAGCTGCCACAGGAGCTGCTGGGCTTTTCTTGCTGCCTCACCTCCTCCAAGAGCAGGGCAGAGGAGGCAGGAGACCGGGGGAGCTGACCCTGGGAGCTGTGTGAGGTGCATGTGCTGCTGCTGAACCATGCAGAGCCAGAGGACGTGGTTCTGTGTGTCTGTAGTTATCACTACAGCTGCTTGTTGGCTCTGATAAAAAGAGGGAGTTTGTGGGTTTCAGAAACTTTTAGATTTGTGTTAAATGGGTGAAGGCTTTGAATTGGTGCTGGGCCCTAAGAAATGCTTCCAGTGGCTAATGAAGACAAGGGTATTTCTACTACAGAATGATAAATTCCAGTGATCCTTTCTGGGCCTGAAAGGGCCAGCGCTTCATTTCTCAGGGGAGGCAGGATGGGGCTCTCAGGTTAGCCTGGGCACTGTCCTGGAGGCTCTTCTGGAAAATCAGCCTTCCAGACCTGCTTCCCAGCTTTGGACCGGGTCCCTTTCTATGTTCCAGTGTGTGCTTGTGCAAAGCTTCTGTCTCTGCTCTGCTTGGAGCATTCAGGTGCCCTTGGCAAAGTTTCTGCACCTGTGAGACTCCAGAGGAAGCTTCGTGCTCCTCAGCTGTGTCCAGGCTGTCCCTAGGTCTTGGCACCGTGTCCAGCTGCACTGTGGACATCATTGTTCCCATTTGGGGGGGAACTGTGAGACCCCAGACCTGCTGAGCCTTGCTCATGTGTGCAAGCACCCAGCAGCTGGGAGACCAGGGGGGATTATTGCTTCCCAGGGTGTTAGGGCAGGTGCCACCAGTTCTAGGACATGCCTGTAGTGGGTGAAAACCCACATGGGGTGTGCATTTACAGCCGTGAGATGGGTAAGGAAGATCCACCCCTGTGGGTCTCCTCTGAAGCCAGCTGCCCCCTGGTTTTCACCAGCTTCCTGCTTGTCCCAGGTCCCCCGGACGTGGACCAGCCCTGTGAGCCCAGTCTGCAGGCCTGGAGTCCGGAGCTCCACCTGTATGACATGAACATGACCGTGCCGTGCCCCCAGCCGGACGGCTGCATCCTGGAGCTGCGCTTCCTGCACCCCGTGTACCCCGACTCCCTCACCCTCTGGACCACGTACCTCTCCACGGGCTCCCCCAAGGCGCTCTCCGACATCGAAATCCTGACAGAGCAGGGGGACTCCATCCACCTGGGCCCCCTGGACACCTTCTGTGACGTCCCCTTTACTGTGAAGCTCAACATCCCTAAGAAGATGTCTGGAGTTAAAATCTACACCTTTGACGAGAGGATGGAGATAGACACGGCCCTGCTGAGCTCCGTGCCCCGCAGCTCCCTGTGCTCCGCCTGCCGCCTCATCCAGTACCGGGTGCTCCGTGAGCCCCCCTTTGCAGACGGGTCCCCTGCCACCCCCCTGCAGCCACAGCGCCACTTTGTCGACACGTGAGTGGCCAGGCTGCTCTGTCTTGGGCTCAGGGGGGTGTCTGAGTCAGGCTGGGGTCCCTCCTCGTGTCTTTGTCTCTTTGAACCCCTGCATGGTTTGGCCTCTGTTTTGTTTTGCCTCCTGTCCCCCCGCACTGGGGGTTACTGCATCCAGTGCCACCAAGCATGGCCCACCACGCCAGCACAACCCTTGTGCATGAGCCCAGGTTAACTTAGAAGGAGCTCATTAAACACAGAAACATTTTCCCCAGCAATATAACCCGTAAAATTACATTTTCCCCAACAATACATTTCTCCCATCAGTGCAACCAGTAAAACGATTACTCAAGCTAATGCCACTTCTCCCCAGCTCAGACCCTTGGGAAATAAACAGTGTGACCTAAAAGACTCTCTTCCCACACGCTCTGCCTCTGGCTGAGTGTGAAGACACGTCAGGTTGGGATACTGCACGGACACACAGGTGGTATCTATAGCTGTGGCAAGCAAATCTCAATGTTGCAGACGCTGCTGTTCCCTCAAGTTCTCTCTGTTCCTGCAGGGAAGTCGTGCCTGGACAGGTGTACCGCTACCAGGTGCAGGTGGTCTCTGGGGCAACCTCAGGAGAAGCCTCCCCACCGCTCGTCCACGTGCACGGAACACCCTACTGTGGGGACGGCAAGGTGACCACGTAAGTCGAAAAACTCAAGCTCTCAGCTGAGGTTCTCTAAGCTGTCAGGTCAGCCTGCCCCAAAGGGAAGCAGCAGGTGGGTCCCCCACACACGGGTGCACAGCTGAAGGTGCTGCACCCCATCCCTGCAGCAGACTGAGCTGTAAGAGGCTGCGTTTTGTAAGATGCCGTGTGCACGGGAGATGGAGGTGGTCTTTTCGAGAGGCGTGCCCTGCGTGAGGGGTCCGACCTGAACATCCTCTGTTCTTGACTTCAGTGCTCGGATTCTGGCCCATCTCAGTGCACTGTTGCAGGGCCTGACCCGAAGGATCTGTCTCTGGCAGTGGGCAGTACAGCTTTTCACACAGGGCCCTGCAGAAGTAGGTTCTGCAATAAGCTCAGTCCCACGCCGTGTGGTGCCTTTATAGAGCTGTCCAGTCTCTGCTCACAGACCCCAGATAATGAGGGATGCACCACCTCTGCAGTGAGAGAGCCCAATGCTTCACCTGCTCTGCCTGGGAGATCATCATTTCATATTTTAGCTTTTTCAGACTTCAACTTTCAGGATACTCAGGATCACTTTCATTTGAAACCAGTTTTCTTAGCAGTGTGAGGAAAGGGAGAGGAATCTTCTGTCTCTCCCTTCTCCAGCTCCCACTGAAACCCCAACCCCATTTCAGAATATCCTGCCCTCTCCAACACTTGTTTCTCCAGCAATAAGTCTTCCTTATGCTTAGTTCTCTACTTATTCCATTCTCCCATAGTTCTTGCCTCAGCTCTTAGAGGAAAGTCACAGTACAATCATGTCTGCTCCCAAATGTTGTGATTTTAACCTCCTTTTATCCCCTGGCAAGGTGTTTTCTCTTGTCTATCTAAGTCCATGTGTGGTTCTTCCTTTCGAACTGCTTCTGCAGAAATAGAACCATGACAAAGGCTCCTCACTCGTGGCTGGGCAGGAGCACAGGGATGTTGAGTCAAAGGTGCTATTAATACATCTGGCTGTTGCCCTTCTAGGAGCCTGGAGGAGGAATGTGACGATGGGGACTTGCTGGATGGAGATGGTTGTTCCAGGAAGTGTAAAAAGGAAAAAGGCTTCAACTGCGTTGGTGAGTCCAAGAGGACTGAGACAGGTCCAAATGGATTGACTCCTTTCGAGGCAGGAGTCAGAGCTGTATGTAATTCACCCTGCTCCTTGGAGCAGAGGGCGATGCACCTCATCATAACCGAACCTGGATTCGCAGCCAGAGCGATCCACGGATCTTGTCAGGCCCTTGTGGGGGGGAAACCCCAGGCTAAAGAGACAGCAAACCTCCTGTAACAGGGTGTGAGTGCCTGGAGCCTGGTTTGTCAGCAGCTCCCCCCTGTTGTCCCTGCAGGAGAGCCAAGCCTGTGCTATGTTCATGACGGGGACGGTGTGTGTGAGCCCTTCGAGAGGAGCAGCAGCATCCTGGACTGTGGCCCATACACTCCTGAGGGGTACGTGGATCTGTGGGCAGTGAAAGCCTACGCCTCCCAGCAGGATGCAAAGTCCTGCCCTGCCTCCTTGGTCACTGGAGAGCCTGTTGTGAAGGTGAGTGAAGGCATGGACAAAAACAAACTGAAAAAAACCCCACTTTTATGGGGTGGTCTGTGCTGGGGAAGGCACAAACAAAGCCAGCTCTGGAGGCATTCACTGTTCACTGCATTCCCAGCCAGGGAGTGAGTGGCAGACCTGGGTGTTTCTCGCACTCCTCTCGCATCAGTCCTGAGTTCAGGAACTGCAGTTGGTGGAGAGGTGCTTCATCATGGCAGGGATGAAAAACTCAAGCTCTCAGCTGAGGTTCTCTAAGCTGTCAGGTCACCCTGCCCCAAAGGGAAGCAGCAGGTGGGTCCTCCACACACGGGTGCACAGCTGAAGGTGCTGCACCCAATCCCTGCAGCAGACTGAGCTGTAAAAGGCTGCATTTTGTAAGATCCCAGCCACGCATTTCACTGAGCAGTGACCACCCCATCCCACCAGCCAAACTCGGAGCGTGTGACTTGTCCCACGGCTGGCTTAAAAAAACCCCAAACCCATAAGTCTAATACCGTATAAGGTCAGGGCCTGAAAGGATGAAATCACACACACATCAGCATCTGTATGGCTCCCAAGCCCTCTGATCTGAAGCCAAGGAAAAATCAATGGGAGAATTCCCATCTTTCATATGGGCTTTGGAGCAGAGCCTGGAGGGGATTTTGCCTGATCGGTGTTAACGTGGTGTGTATGTTCTTTCGTAGCAGGCAGGAGAATGGCAAGAAATACGTAAAGAGATCATATTTAGCCCTCTACATGTGTGTTTCTACTGACTTGATATGAGGAACAATCTCCTTGAGACCTGCAGCATGATTAAACTGCCCAGATGTCTAATGAGGTGCCTTGGGCTCAGGTGTCTGCTCCTTGACAGTGACACCTGTATCTCCCAGGTTTTGTTTGCCAGGCCTGTGGGGATGCCTGGGGTGCCACAGGGCATTGAATGGAGCAGAGGAGTGTTATTCAGGCAAATGAATCGTGCCTTTGTATCTCTTGAGCCCAGCCAAAATCAGGATGCCCTGGTCTCACTGCCAGCTCACAGCTTGGCTTGCTGTTTGTTACTCAGCCCCACAGACACCACGAAATGCTTGAACAATGCATTTACAGCACTCCAAAAATGGTAAAGGCCTTCTGTGCACACATGTGGGCAGTGAGATGTCACTTAGGATGTAGCTTTCTAACTCTTCACGCCAGGAGCCGCCTTGGGGTCCTTCTCAACATTTGTTGAATCTTCCTTGAGGTTTTGTAGGTGCTGTTTTTCTCTCCTTCCCTTGCAGCCTGCTGGATTGACACAAATCTCTTCTTCCAGGTGTGTAAATCCCACCTTCATGAGGTGCCAAAGGACCTTTTGCAGGCTGCTTGGTTTCCCTGTGCTCCCAGCCCAGAGAATGCTCAGGACCCAAATGAGGAGAAGATGCTCTTGGGCAATGAGGGAGTTTGGCTCAAGGTAAGTGAGTTCACATGGTCAGGCACAAAGGGTTTGTTTGTCTTTACCCAGCACTGGTGACAAAACCCAGCATTTTCTGTCCTGTAGCAGCTACAGCAACCTTTAAAACTACTCGTATAGTGCTTCATAGCCTACTGAACTCCTTACAAAATCCCTAAATACCTGTGCTTGGATCTTGCACAGATGCCCCTTCCCACTGTGAACAGCAAACCCATCCTGGGGCAGATTGCCAGGAGGAGGACTGTGCATGAAACCAAAACACCCCAGAAGTGCCTCGAGGCTGAGAAACAGCTTGTTTCTGACTCTGCCCTGCAGTCAAGCTGTGCTTTAACACCCACAAAGGGTAGGCACAGGCTGTGTTTGAGGTCCTGGCTGCCTTTGGTTCCTCGTGGCTGGGAGGAGCAGCAGAGGGCAGCGGGATGCCCTCTGCCATCCTTGAGGGGTCCTGAGCACCCCAAGCCCACAGCAATCAGCCTGGCATGCAGGTCCTTCTGACGACTCCAGACCAGAGGTGGCACTTCTGTGCCCCAAGAGGCTGGTCCTGCAACCCAGCAGGTGCTCAGAGGCTGCCCTTGGGAGGGTCCAACCCCTCTGTCCCTGCAGGGGAGGAAGGGAGAGCTGAGGGCTAGGCCACTGAGATTTTTACAGCATTGGGTTTCTGACCACAGGCACAGTTTAGAGGTTTTGTGGCTGCTGCCTGGTGTTGCTGGAAAGCCCAGGCTCTGGCATGCTGCTCCCTCTGTGCTCTGAGGGGCAGCCTGCCCTGTTTTGTTCGAGGTTCTCTAGAGAAGGCCTCTTTCCAAGGATGCTCAGACAGCTCAGTGAATCATCAAACCCGAGTCAATGTAAACTTAGGTATTGCTCTGAGGTCCTGTCTCTCCAAAGCAACTTCCTTTAACCTTCTTGCAGTTTTCCCTCTCTTCCTCATCTGTGTGCTCACAACCCACTTTCCTGCTGCAGTCTCTGGCCATGACAACGTGCCTTCTTTCTTTCTTTGCTAAGGAGAGAGCAGGAATCCTCCCCCTCTGCCTCACCTAGACGAAAGCTGGCTTTCCACGTCTCAGCAGGGGTTAAAACATGTTACAGTTTTATTGGAGCTTGTGGTCAGTTCTCTTCCTCTGTGGATGTTTATACTAAAGACTTTCATTACTGGTTCTCCGTGCTCTCTCTAGGAGTGCTATTATTTTCCGCCCATAAAATTATTTATGGACTAGTAATAAATATGCCTTTCTTTCCTTTTTTTTTTTTAAAGAGTTGGCCTGATTGGTAACATATTGGGTTAGGAAAGACAGCTTTTTTGTGGACAATTTGCCTAGCATAGTTGCCTGCCCAGACAGGAATGGTGCTGTTGATGCCCATGTGTACCCACGTGCAGGGGGTGTTTGGTATCCAGCAACTGCCAGGGCCATTTTACAGCTGTTGCACCTGTGTCACTCGGGTTAGAGCTGCACCACAAAACTCATCAGATGGCAGGAATCACCTCCTACAGTGTTTCTGAAGAGGTGGCACCAATGAACAAGGGAAAAGGCTGGGTCAGAGGCTTGTGGAATGGTTAGGTTTGGAAAGGAGCTCAAATCCCCTCTAGCTCGCACCCCACTGCCATGAGCAGAGACCTCTTCCACTAGACCAGGTTGCTCAGAGCCCTGTCAGACCTTGAACGTTGCCAGGGATCCACAACAGCTCTGGAAAAGTGGTGCCAGTGCTTTACCATGCTCTCTGTCGTGCTGTAATTAGGCTGGGGGTGAGAGATGTGTGTCTGTGCCACCGAAGGGAGCATCTGCTGTGCCCCTCAGGTCTGTCTGCACATGGGCATCGTTACCATTTGCAGATGTCCAGCCATGCTTTGGTCTCAGTTTTTTAATACATCTGACGAGGAAAGACATCAAAATCACTTGTAAGCAAGTCAGGATGTGTAGTGCAGGAAGTTGAATAAGAAAGGGGGAGAGGGAGGGAGAAAAATGAAGAAGATAGCCTGCTATGGCCAAGCACATAATATGTATTGAAATGGATTGGGATGTTAATCAAGTCAGCTGCTGTTGGCCTAACTTGGGCCAGTGTCTTTCAGCCTCATGCAGATGCACTGTAGGAAGGGAAGGACTGAACTCCCCACCCCAAGATGTAGGCCAGGGAAAGCCTCACCTGACTTCTCCAACTACCTCTCCTCCCCTGAGGGACCATGCTTGGAGGCTGGGCTAAAATCAGCCATGTCCTTGGGGCTTCACAGCTGTAGGTCTGTCTTGGGGGGTGCTCCTTGTCTGTGAGCGCTGCTGGCTCTTCTCTCTTCTCCTCCCTTCTTGCTTTCCTGTTTCTTTTCCTTCTTCGCCCACTTCTCTCACCCAGGGAGACAGCAGGGATATACCAAATAAAAATGTTTGAGCCCTCTGGTCCACTCCTTGCAGCCAGGTCAGCCCTGTAAGTGAGCGAGCCCTGGCTAAGGGAGTGAGGAGACAGCAGTGGGGCCTCTCTCATGGGGCTTTTGCTGCTGAGCACCTCCCTGCAGGGTGGGACCCCTGGGCTGGAGCCCAAGGTTTTCTCCTGTTCCCGTGCGTGAACAATGCCTGACGTGGCACAAACCACCCTGAGGCTAGGCTGCCATCGCAGATCTGTGGTTGTCCCCTCCGTTCCCACAGTCTGCTCCTTGGGCTGTGCCTGGCCAGCCAGGACTTGTCTTCTTCCCAACTACACCTTTGCCTCGAATTTCTGGGCTTCCTTCACGCCAGCACTCAACAAAACCGCGGTGTTGGGTGGATTTTGATCCAAACACATCTCGGCACTGGGGGGGAGGGGGGGTACCAGGGTGGGGGAGAAAAACATGTCTGTCTTCTCACTTCCAAAGAATATCTGCTCTGCCATGACTGATGCCATGAGTGTCCCAGCTACTTCCAGCTGCCTTCAGGGTTGTAGACAAGTGGCAAGTTGCTGGCTCTTCCAGCAGGCAGGGCTTCTTCCCACAAACCTTTCCATGTGCTGTCTGGTGGACAGTTTGCCGTTTCAGTGGGTGCTGGGGACATTCTTTGGGCTTGTTTTGTTTTTTGTCTTTTTTGAGGGCTTTTTAATTGGAAGTATTTTGGTGGTAGCTGTTTTCTCTGGGCACCTCGCTTGCCTGGCCAGCTCTGTGTGGGGTGGGAGTCAGAGCCTGGTGAAGGGAGAGCAGGAAAGAGGTTATCCAGGTCTTGCCCAATTTAAAGAGTAGCAAATGTAGATGCTGTGAAGATGATGTAAATTTATGTCAACGTGGGACTGAATAGGTGAGGAGAAGGCTAGCAAAAGGGAGAAGGGAAATTAGGAGGGAAAGGACTGTTTTGGCTCCCTCCTTTCCCCCTCCCCTGCCCCCCACCTTTGCACCCATTTGCAGCCCTGCAGGGTCTCTGACCCCTTATGCCCTCTCCTGCTGTCCCACTGCTCTCCCTCTTTCTCTCACCTATATGGGATCTGAGAAGCTGTATTTGGTGTGCCTGCTCTCAGAGTGCCTCCTGCCCTCTCTCCTAGGTTTGCTTTGAGAGACCTGCAGTGCCCACCTCTCTCCTGGTCTTCCTGGCCTCCTCTGGCACCGTCCCAAGCCAGCAGCACAAGCCCATGGTTGCCGTCCAGCTGACTGACACCGATGGGCAGAACCGCTCTTTAGGTGAGCAGCCTGTGACACCAGCAGGGACACCCTGAGCTGCCACCACGGCTGTCATCTCTCTGCTGTGCCCCTTCAGCCCTCCAAGCCGGTCTGTTGGCATATGGGGGGGCACAGATGTAAACCACAAGCCATTCCCAGGAGCTGGACGAGTCACTTCTCTCTTTGCCCTGTCTCGCAGGGATGTACGAGCTGTCGTGTCAGCACAACCCCCTCGTCATCGATGTGGCCCACAGCCAGGAGGACCCATCCCCACAGGTTGCTTCGGTGCTTCTCAACTTCTCCTCTGCACTTGTGGGCATCGCAGCCGTGGCCTTGCGGACCTTGGCTCAGCCTGGCTCCTCTGGGCCCCTCAGCAGCTGCCTCCTGCAGCACGAGGAGGCTTGTGGCCATCAGTGCTACAGGTACGGCCTCCTCGGGGCACGTCCCAGTGGCCACCCAGGGTCACTGCTCTCCTCTGGGAATTTGTGTTTGAATTCTGCAGTGTTTGCCTTCTTGTTGAGCACTTTGCAGCTCTCCTCAGGTGGCTTTGGAGGTGTTGTTGGGAGATTTGGTGTAATGGGTCTCGGTTCGCTTATCCTGCTGGAGGGAGCGGGGAGGCAGAAAACCGGATTTTGTGTATGGCCTCTGTGCCTGTGCAAAACCATGCTAAAGGACAAGTTCCTGGTGGGAAAACCAGGAGGAGTTTGAGAATGGCTGAGAAGTTATCACTGGGGGGGTTGCTAAAGCCTCACAAGGCAGCGGGTGAGGGGCAGAAGGGGCAGCGCTCTCCGAGCGGGGTGTGCAGGCAAAAGGACGGGTGAGGACTGGTGCCCAAACAGACCAACCTCACCCAGGCTGAAGGAGTGTGCTGAGCAGAGGTGTAGGCCCGAGGAGGGGTGCAGGGGTGGTGCCTGGGGGCTGGAAGGGTGGAGGGGATGAGGACAGCCAGATCTGCCAAGTCTGGCTTCGCTTTCGGGTCATGGGCTCCCTGAGTTACTCAAACCACACCAGTGGGAGTTCTGATTTTTGAGTTCAGCTTTGGGGTTGTTAAGCACAAAAGGGCTTTGTCTAAGGTCATCTCATCGCTGCTCTTGTCATGTTCCTTCTGTTGATGGCCCTGGATGGGTGAATGTCCCTGATACCAAATGAGTGTGTGCGTGTGTTTTTCTTAAAGCCTGTGAGATTGTGGTACAGTTGATTTATGTAGAGTTCTGGAAGCCATGAATATCCTGAAGTTACTTCAAACTCTTTTTTTTTTTTTTTTTTTTTAAGTGCATGTGTGATTTATACAGAAACATAAATCTTAGTGAGTCAGAATATAAATATTATTCTCAGCCTTACATTAAAAGATCAGTGTTCACCTGAAATGCAGCGTGTTTCCTCCTGGTAACTGTTACAGCAATGTACCCACATGCTTCTAAGACCCTGGCCAACTGATGTGGTTTTTCAATTACATTTTCTCATCCCTTAAAATAATTTTGCATTCTTGTTGCTTGAGAGCTTCCCCCTTCCCCTGAGAAGTGGCTGCAAGGAGGAAAAGACTCACTGGTCACAGCTAAGCAGTGACTGGGAATGAGGAGATGCCCATATAGGGGCAAATAGAGAGGAAAATAGATGTTTTCCTCATAAAAGTCTCATTATAGCTGGAGCACAAGCCAGTTCCCATATTGCCAAAGCACACCAAGCTGTGTCCCTTTTCCAGGGGCACAGCAGGATGCTCGTGTCTCCTCTTCCTCTTGTTGCCCTCCCATGGGCTCCCCATGGCCTTGAGTTCACAGCAATACTCTGAATTGCAGGGTTATGTGTGTGTCCTTAGCAAATACTCAAAGTAAATCAGAGTTCCCAGAGTTTTTGGAGCAAAAAAAAAAAAAAATCTATTTAGAGTATTGATTTTAGGAATTAAAGTCTTGAATATTTGGGNATGGCTGTGATGGTGCTGATAAAGGAAGCAATCAAGGCAATGTCTGCAGGTTGGGTTGATATATATTCCTTAAGATTATTGGTATACTTGAGAAAATCAGACAGCTTTCAGTGATGTGAGCTCCTCTTCAGGTCTGGAACAGCAGCAGCATACTTCAAAGCTAGGTGTGGGATGGGCACAGCTGCTCAGAATTTGAGCTGATGGGTCTCAGATCACTTCCAAAATAAAATCTAGTGGGTATTTGTAGGATTAGGGGTGTTGTTAATCACAGAGAAAACAGTGCTAAGTTAGTCGTCTTTGGGGACAAGGAGAAAGGTAATTAATCTAACCCAAACCTTTCTATTATTTCTAAAAGATATCTCCATGCCCATATAGAACATGTGCATGAGTGTTTATATATGTGATGCCTATAAAAGTAAATATTTTGCTGTTATGACCTGTAATTACCAATCTCTTATGTGTAACTACCCTATGTAACATTTTGTGTTCGTAATACATGAGAAACTTGCTGATAATCTTGATCTACTTTTTCTACCACACTGCTGGTTACGTTTCTGAACTGGTGGAAAACCAAAATGTCCCCGGTAGCGCTCAAGGGGGATTAGCGCTTCGTTTAATTGTTACTTAATAACAGCAGTGTCCCGACTGCCAAGGCTGCCCCAGACAGCGTGCTGCCTCTCCACCAGCACCAGCAGAGCTGCTCCAGCCAAGCACTTGGCCTGGATGCATTGCGAGGATGCCGTGGCAGAGGATGCCAAACCAGCGCCGCGATGGGCGCGGGCTCCGTAACTCAGCGTCCTGACCACGGGCTGTGAGGGTGCTGAGGCCCTGGCACAGGCTGCCCGGAGAAGCTGTGGCTGCTCCATCCCTGGAAGTTGTTCCAGGCCAGTTTAGAGGGGGCTTAGAGCAGCCTGGTCTGCTGGAAAGGTGCATGTCCTTGTGTACCCATTGGGTGGTGAGGAAGGGGGTGGAATGGAGAAGTGAGGCTGCACAGAGGGCAAGAGACAAACACACCAGGAAGTTTGGGACAGGGGCTCAATCGCTGGGTGGTGGAACTGGGAATGGGAGCAAGTACAAGCCAGGGGCACAGGCAGGGAGCAGAGCAACTGCCCAGAGAAGGTGACTGCGGGAGGGGAGGGGAGAGGGCTACAATTGGTACCAGATGCCCTCAGAAGCTAATGACCTGACAAACGCTGCACTCATAAAACAAATTCTTTAAAAAGGAAGCAAATGGAAATATAAGCTAGTGAAAGAATTTGCAGCAGCTGCCCTGAAACCATTTCTCACTTCATAAACAGGTCTGCATTGAAAAAACAGCCCCTTTCTTCTTGTTCTCCTTTGTGGTCCCCTCCTGTGCCCACCGGCTCTTTCAGGGCTGTGGCCTGCAGGTTTCCACCATGTCTTTGGCTCGGTGGACTTGTCCAGAGTCAACAGCACATTGCGTTCCCTTAACATCTGCGTCGGCATCGATTTGGGTTTTTGGGGGTTTGCTGGTTTTGTTTTTTTGGTTTTTTTTTTTTTTGTGTGTGTGTGTCTTTTGTGGTATTTCTAGCTCTGTGCATCCTTGGCTGGAAACATTGAGTAAAGGCAAGAGGCAGAGGCCTCTGCCTCGCTGGGAGAAAGGCAGTGCCTGAAAACAGCCAGCAGCCCTGTGCCAAGCAGGGAGCAGAGGAGAGCGAGGCGTTGAGGTACAGCTCCCTCCCTTCTCTCCCCAGTTATTGCCTGAACACGCAGCACCTCTGTCCCTGACTGGGCAGGGCTGAGGGCAGCTGTTGCCCCTATATCACTGATAAAGCCAGACTGATGGATGACCAGGGCATGGGAGCTGTTGTATTGCCCCAGGTCTTGTCCCAGTTCCATCCCAGGCAATTAATTGACTGGCTGCATTTCACTGATGGAGACTGTAACCCTTTAGCCAGTGCTGGTTCTCATTATGGAATTGTGATGCTTGAATAATTAGTACCTAATGTCTGCTCCTCAGTGGGAAGCTGCTGCAGGGAGGAGGAGGTGTGGGTGATGCATTGCAAACTTTCCTGGGACCTCTTATACCTTGCAGTGGTGCCCAGGGGAAGGTCACCCCTCCCTTTAGCTACATCTCACCTCGGTGGCCACAGCTGAGGCTGTGGAGCTGGACAGGTGCGTGTTGAGATGGTCTGTGCTGGCCTGTGGGAAGAGCAGAGGTGCTGAAGACCATCGGAGCAGAGGGGGAGAAGGTGACAGGAGTGGGATTGAGGAGCCAACTGTCTATCCAGCTCCTCCCTTCCACCACAGGCTGTGGTGTAGCTGTGTGGATAATGAAGGGGAGCTGCACAGGACCTGAAGAACGTCTCAAAGATGATTCCCTAATATTTGCAGAGGTTTCCTCTTAGCTAAACCTTTCCTTGCAGTTACATTCTCCAGTGTCCTATACAGAGTTTGACATATCTGATTCAAAAGTTACACAAAGATATGCCTTCTGCCTCCCCTCTCCTTATCACCTCCCTCCTTTTGTTCTCTTGGTCTACCTGCAATGACCCCTTTGGTGCTGGGCAGTGTGCACACTCTGTGCCTGTGTGCAGGCAGCACAAATTTTGGAATATCATTGAGCTGGGCTTCCTTTCATCAGCTTGGGAGAACATGGTGGAGGTGGGTGAGAAGGTGTGGGGTGGGATGAAGTCCAGCTAAGAACAGAGCTGTGACGCTCTCCTGGCATCATTGTCAGGAGACTTCAAGCCTGGAAGAAAGAAGCTGGAGCTGTGAGGGATGATAGGTGTGCGTCTCTGGGCAGTTGTGACCTGCTGAGCATTCATTCCACGCCAAGTGCCACCTGGAGAGACCCCTTCCTTGCTGAAGTAGTCCTGGGAGCCACTGGTTGATGCCTTCTCTGTTCTCTTCCACAGCTGTGCCCACGGTGCCTGCACAGGATCGGGAAGCTGCACGCAGCCACTGCTTGCCCACGCGGCCACCCTCAACTGCAGCTCTGATGGCCCGAGGCACATGACCTGCACTGTCACCTGCGAAAAAGGCTTCATCCTCCACTCCAGCAGTGGGAAGAGGCTGGGCTCCACACAGGTGAGTGGGCCTCAGGATGGCCCATGGGGCCAAGACCATGGAGAGAGCACAGACCACTTTGTTCCTCCAGCCCCAGCCTTCTTGCTGCTTTCCCAACAAGTCCGAGCTCAGTGAAGCTCCAGAGCTGGACCCCTGTGCTCGTGGCTGGTGTTTCTGCTCTGGAGATCCCTCTCTTTCCTTGCTGCAGTGCTGGTTCTCCCTGTCTGGTGTTGCCTGCAGAGCACAGCTCTGCTGGGCTGAAAGCTGCTGCAGGGAATGTCCCAAGTCAGGGTGATGCACCCCAGCAGAGGGAGAGGTAGATACTTCTGCTCTTCAGATGGGCATTGCTTGGAGAGTTAAATATCCCTGGGATGTTTTCTCTCTTAAAGCTGAAGTTAGTGGCTCAGGAAAAAATGAAGTCATTGCAGAACAACTATATTTAGAGGCAGCTGAGAGCATGGAGAGCTTTTCTTCCTTTGTGTTGTGTTGCAATAATGGCACAGAGGTCACCGTGAAAGAGTTTGTCCCACTTTGTAGAGGGTTGGGGGTTACCTCATAAAAGCCACGAGCCAGCACATCTCTTAGCTGTTGTCTGAGGAGACATGGGATGATGTGTCCTTCAGAACTGAGCTGCCTTGGTCCAGGCAGTCACCTTGGCAGGGGTGTAGGCACAGAGTGTCCTGTCCTTAGGCTGTTTCTGGAGGGGGGAATGGGAGTCTCTGGGGCTGAGCTGGCCTAAACACACCAGACTGAGCGAGAGCTTGTTTGGTTCAGACAGAAGTGAGTTGGGCCATGTTAGCTGGGTGACCTTTCCTCTCCTTGCAGATCTGCCTGTGACACCTGGCAGGCAGGTTTCCCATGCTGCAGTGTTGGCCAAAGGAGAGGTGGGCACTGGGAAGTGCAGCAGGGCAGCTGGAGATGTGCTGCTCATCACAGGGAGGTCATTAATTACATGGCCACGGGGTCTGTGGGCCAAGGCATGCCCAGGGAAAACAAAATGTTCCCATTCTCTGAAATGAAACCACACGAAATAAATCTGCCTCGGGTGACAGTTTTCCTGTGTTTGGCAGTGAGATGGGAAACTTCTGAACAGAGCTTTACCCCAAGTGGCTGTCACAGCAGAGGGCAGCTTGCAAGTGCCTTGCCCTGAGCCCTCCAGTGATGTTGCAGTGATGACTGGCTTGTGACCCTGTTCAGGAAAATGCACACAGCTCTTCTCCAAAGCATCCTCTCTCCCTAGTTCAGCTACACTGTGATCCTGCAGCACACCTGGGAGTGCTGGACTCAGATTTAGGGATGTCCTTCAGAGCCACCACATCCAGGTTCAATCCAGACATGCTGGTTGGGAGGATAGGTCGTGTGTTCAGCTGTACTCAGCCAGTGAAGGGACATCAGGAGTATTGGTCTGCAGCCCCTGGCTGAGGGCTGCTGGGCTGGGGCTAGCAGTTTGGGAGTGGAAGTCACAGAACAATTGGGGTTGGAAGGGACCTTTAGAAGATCACTTGGTCCTACTCCCCTGCTGGGAGGAACACCTTCCACTAAACCTTCTCACAGCAAACCATCATCTGCCACTCCATTTTGATGAAGTCTGTAGCACGTGTTGACCATATTTAGTGGTGGGACCACGGTGGTTTTTGATGTCAGGCAGTTGCCCAGCTGAGTAAGAGGGGCTGTATAATTGGGATTTGTAAATGAAGTTATATGATTTCAGTGTATCTTGAAGGGATTTTCCTGTTTTCCTTAATGGAGACTGGTACCAGCCAGACAACATAACGTGCACAGTGGCCAGATCGTTATCCCAAGGCACATTTGCTGCTCTCACACTCCACATGTCTCCCTGTGAATGGGTCAGGACCTCGTGATTCGTTGTCCATAGTGGGGAGAAAGGGCACACTGCGGGAGGAAAAATGTTGGAGAGTTCTCCTCGTCCTGAACCTTGGCTCAGACCTTTCTGCTGTGGTGGCACACCTGTAGATCAAAGCTCTCTTCGGGAGTCTGATGAGCTTTGCTTTTCCTGCAGCAGGAGGTGGTGCTGACGTGCAGTTTGGGACAGTGGGACAGATCTGTGACTTGTGACCCCGTTGACTGCCGTGTCCCTGACCAGTCCCACGTGTACTATGCCGAGTTCTCCTGCCCCACGGGGACCACCTACCTGCAGAGATGCTCCTTCTCCTGCATCCCCCCAGCCAAGCTTCAAGGTATGCTCTGGAGTGTGGACACATTTAACCACCCTTTTTGATGCCACCTTTCCCTGCCTGTCCCAGGCAGTTCATTGCTACTTGGAATTTCTCACTTATCCTGGCTTTTGCCAGCTGAACGGGCTCTTGTGATGCTTCATGAAACTGTGGGTATCCCTCCCCCTGGAGCAGAGGCATCCTAGTGTGGGGATAATTCCCTCTGACTCCCCTCCCCTGGCAGGCAGCCCTTGTCCATCCACCTCTGGGGGCAGCGATGTCCTCTCCTGATGACTGGCCCAGCCTCCAGCGTTACAGTGACAAGAAGCATGCAGGCAGACAGGACTTCAGAGAGCCAGAAGTGGCACTGTGCCTGGTGGCTGTGGGAAAGCCTGTGGTTCAGGGGGCCTGGGGCTCTATAAAGCCATAGAGACTGATGCCCACAGCTGCAGAGAGGTCTGGGAGATGTTCACCACCCAGACACACCATGGCCTGGCTTTCATTCTGCCGACTCCATCGGTAGCCACAGGAATTTTTTAAGCCAAGTCAGAGAAAGAGAGCTACTGTTCTGTCTATGCAAGGGCTGAGCTGGATGGGATTTCAGGGATAATTGCCTTGACAGCTTCAAGCATTGGGATTTTGTGAATTTCCACCAGTGCCTTTGCTCTGAAAAATCACATACAACAAATCATTTTAATGGGTGCCCTATTTTATGGAGACGTTTATAGCTGAAATATATGAGAATTGTTTACTTCTTTTTTTTTTTTTTAAAGTTAAATCTAAGGAGCAAAAACTGCAGAGAATTAAGGTCATGACAGGGAGGATGATGGCAGATCCCCAGAGTGAGCTGATCAAAGGGTAGCGTGTGAATGTCATCTCAACAACATAGATTCTGCACAAACTGATGCCCGCAGCCTTGGGTTGGTCAAATGAGGGCAGAGCTTTACTCTGATCTTTCACTCACAGCTGCAGTCCCTGTGAGGTTTGCTGTGGGCTCCCTCAGTGGGAAGGTATCCCCTCGATGGCCCCTGGGTGACTTCCAGCATGATGGCTGGAGGTGCTTGGCCAAGGCTGCCAAGCCATGTGGGGAAACTCTTAGATTCCAGCCGACACAACCGAGCCACTGAGGCAGGGACATGCTCTGTGCTCTTTTTCCCCTCGAGAACTTGCATCCTTACAAGCAAGCTGTCAATGCTAACAAACGCTAAGAATAGGCAAGGAAAGGATGACCTGGCTGTGTGGCACTCAGAGGTGGGAGATGACCCTTGGAAGCCTTGCCCCATCAGGAACACAAGGGTTGAGTAGAGATGTGAGCTTGTCTCCGCTCCCAAAGCGTTTCTGTACAAAGAAAGCGATGTTTGAAGGAACTGATGAGCAGCCTGGCTGCACCACAAACGTGCTGATCCAAACCTCTCAGTAGGAAGAGTCCCATTCACTCCAGTCCAGCTCTTTTTCTTGTTCAGCAGTTCCCAGTGAACTATCCATCATCCACACCATGTGGGTGATGTAGTCCTGGGCACTTCCCGCAGGCATCCAGAGCTGTGCAGTTTTTGGCCACCCATTTAGCTGGGTCTACCAGGGACAACAAAGAGCTGGGCTGTAGTACTCAACCCAAACCTCTAATGATGGGTGGTTTGAATTCCCACCAGTGAAGCCTCCCACATCTGTCCTTGTGGCATTTTCCATCCTCTCAACTTTCAGGTTGCCCAGAGAGGTGGTGGATGGCCCCATCCCTGGAAACATTGAAAGCCAGGTTGGGCAGGGCTCTGAGCTACCTGATGTGGTGGAAGATGTTCCTGGCCATGGCACAGGGAGGTTGGACTAGATGGCCTTTAAAGGTCCTTTCCAGCCCAAGCCATTCCATGATCTTGCACTGCATCTGTAGTAGGGTACGACAGCTTGATCAGTGTAGGTAAGGACAAGCTGCAGAAAGCACTTGGGGACAGTGAAGGGGGGCTGAACTGAACGTGATGGAGAGGTGTCTTACACAAAGGCCCCTGGCTGTCCTGAGGCACCACTGAAGAGGGCAAGTTTAAGGGCAAGATTTGGGGAGATTTGCAGAATCAAGGTCCTTTTTCCAGCCTCTAGAAGTTGGCCCTTCCATACTTCTGTCTGCATTCAAGTATTTTCTGCTACAGCCTGACCGAGCAGGCGATGGAGTCTGCGGCCTTCATGTTTGTTGCCCGCTTTGGTATCAGTATGCACTCTAACAGGAGAACTTCTGCTGGTTGCTCTGAACTCCCCTCAGCAGGGCTCCATCCCTGGCTCACCCCTCACACTGCTTCTCTTTTGGGGTCAGGAACAAACCAGTGGCTCACCTGCCTGGAGGATGGTCTCTGGTCGCTGCCCGAAGCCTACTGCAAGCTGGAGTGTGACGCGCCTCCCGCCGTGGCCAACGCCAAGCTCCTGGTCCCTCGGTGCCTGCAGGGGAACCACGATGTGGGCTCAGTTTGTCGCTACAAGTGCAAGCCTGGGTACCACGTGGCCGAGAACGCAGTGGACAAGCCTAAGAAGTAAGTCTGCGGCAGGTCTGTTATCACCATTTCTTTCCTTCTCCCAATGTGTGCAAGGAGCAGAGGTGGTCGGGCGATGGCAGTCTCAAAGACTTGATAGGCAGAAGGCAGAGCAGCTTGCTCTGATGGGAGAGATTTCTCAAAATACCAGAGGCATTCCCTGGTCTGGGTGAAGCCGGTGGGGAACAAGGTGCTGCTGCACACCCATGTGAGTTAAGCACTTTAACCTGAAACAAGCAGATCTTCCTGTGCACCTCACTGGTGAAAGTTAAGCATCAAATTAAGTGTTTGAGGACTCTCATTTACAAGATGTTGGCGGACTCCTGGAGCTTCTGTCCTTCCTAAAAGCGGTAAAACATAGAAGGAGGTGCTGTGAGAATGAATGGCTGCCTTTTGTCAGGGTTAATGTCTCACCCGCTGTGCCTCTTGGCTAAATTTAATCTGTAGCATTGGCATTTCAATGGGGGAAGATTTTTCCTGGTGCTTTGGGGAAAGATTCCTGGTGGTTTGCTAGCCCTGCTCTCAGCCAATGTCCGATGCTGGGGAATAAAGCAGCGTTTTGTCTGTGACGCCTCCAGCTGAAGTCCCCATTGGGTTTGGTCACTAAAGATTCCCTGGCACTGGCCAGGTCCTCCCCAGAGTCTTGATTCTAGCCCAAATCAGGTAATTATGTGTTAATTGTTTAATGCCCCCTTCCAGTTTTAATTGGATGCAGACTTCATCTCTTCTTTGCTCTGGGGTAGAGTTGTTGTGCAGTGGGAAGCAGTTGCCAAATTTCTTGCCTTGTAATGAAGGAAGTGGTTTCTGTAAACAGCTTTTCACAGTGTTAGGAGCATTTCTTGGGCCAAAGGGAGCTGAGCAAATGGTGATTATGGCTGCAATCACATGGACTGCTTTGCAAACTCTAGAGCAGCTTTCATGCCTGTGGCACTTCAGGCACTGGGCATTCAAACAGATCCACTCAGCTTGCAAAGTTAAGCCCCCTCCTTCCTGCTGCAGCAGCTGCTGGTAAAAATGATGACCCCTGGGAGATCCTGAGGCTCCTCTGATGTGTAACTTCCACACAAGTCTGAGCAACCTGGGGCAAGTCAAGGAAAGCCATGTGAAGTGGTTTAGGTTTTCATAGCAATGCGTGTCGATGTCGCATTTTCACATTTGCAATTGTCATTGCTGCTACTTCATCAGACATCTCTGATGGTGGAATACAAAAACTGCATTAACAAAACCAGGATAAGTATTGCTTTCCTATCATGCAGACTAATTCCTTTATGAGTGGCCCACCCCAAGCAAAAACCTTTCCTTGGACTTGCAAATGCCATTGTACCGTCTCATCAGGAGCTCTTGGTGTACACTCAGCAGGAGTACAAACCCCTTGGTGGGGTGTAGCAGCTGCTAGCCATTAAGTCAGTTCCTGGATTGCTGGAATTCCTTCTGGTGTCTCAGCCCTGGCAAGGAGAGGGTGGGAGCTGCCAGAGTGAGAGGTTGGTTTCTTTAATCATGCCAGTCTTGGAGAGAGTGAGGTGATGGAGAGTTCTGGAAGCAACCAACACTGATGAGGTTCGGGTTCCTGATGCGCTGGTGTGAAAGTAGGGTCTGAGCTGGTGGTTTGGACATCAGGTTTTTGGGGTCTTCTGCCATCTCTCTGGGCTCATAAAATGGAGCTTTGTCTCCCTGTTGTCCGCCAGCCCAGCAAGCACAAGCCTTGCTTAAAGGATTAAGTGCCATACAGGTGTCGATGCATGTAAGGAGGGAAGACTCTCTGTGTGTTCTGTATATTGGACAAAAGTCAAGCATAATCTGTGACTGACACTGACTAGCTCACCCTTGGAATTATAGTCAGGCTTCCTTTGAATTGTTCTTCCAGCTCTAATTTTGCTCCTCGTGTGGAGGTGCCCACCTTATGCAGGCCTGAACTGTGGCTGGGATCCAGCTGTCTGTGTGCAAGCCAAGATGATCTTGGACACAGGTGTTCATGCAATTCCCTCACTTCTCTTTTTCAGTTGAATTTACTTCAGGAGCAGTAAAGATGCTTAGAAGGGGCTGAGATCATAGTTGAAATTTCATTTCCCATAGCTGAAGTGGAAGAGAAAGGGGATGAAGAAATCAGTTGTCTTGGAGATGCTTTTGTCTATTAACCTGGGTGAGGAAAGGCCCTTGGGAAATCACTGCTTGTCAACAAGGGATCCTTGAGGAAATGCTGATCCTGTAATCAAGATCCTGCCGGAAATTTGCTGCCTTCCTGCTGGCAGGTTCATCTGACTGACAGTGCTGACATGAAGGGTAAAGCTTCTTTGACTCTCCCTAAAGGAGATCTGGTAACAGCCCAGCTTCCAGCTGCCAAGGCACTTCACTTCTTATTCCAAAGAAAGGGTAATAAGTGGAACTTTACATGCACATTTGATGGGAGCTCTCTGGATTTAGGCAGGGCCTGTTCCATGGCAGTACCAGCCCATCACCTGGATCACACAAAGATGAGAACTTCCAGGAAGAAATGTTCAGCATCACCCAGAGCTGTAGCATTGAGAAGTGCTGGCCTGAGAGTCAGGGGTCAGAAGCTTTGGGGAAAAGGGCATCACCCCCACAGCACTCCTTGCTGTTGCTCCCAGCATGGGAAGTGACATCTGAAGCAGATCTCTGACAAGAATAGACAAGGTCAGGCTTGATGGGGCTTGGACAAGCTTGGTCTGGTAGGAGGTGTCCCTGTCCATGGCAGGGAGCTTGGAATGAGATGATCTTTAAGGTCCCTTCCAACCCAAGACAGATCCATGATTGTGTGATAATAGCTAGGAGATCCTTTAGAGGAGCACTCTAATATTGAGAGGATGCTCTCAATTTGGGGACATAAGGGGTCAGTCCCTTCAGAGGACTTGTTTCCCTTGCCCATTGTGGGATGAGTCCTCACAGAGAGGAGATTTGGGGATCTCCAAGCTGCCTTTGTGAGGGGTTGAGCTCCTTCTCCTAGCTTGAGGGGAATGAAGCAAAGAACAATTTGGGCATTTTCAGGGAGGTTTGAAAGTCTCAGCCTGCATTTTGACCAGAGATCAAGGGAGCCCAGCACAGTCCCCAATAAGCTTCCATGGAGATGTCGGCCCCTCTTCCTTCTTCCCCTGTTTAAAAACTGCAGAGACCTGTGGAAGAAGGAGAGGAGGTGGGAGAGTGTGGAGGAGAAACTGGGGACTGGTAACAAAACAGAAAGTTCACAGCTGGGCAAGCAGGACAGCCTCTAACCCAGGAGCACTGCAGCTTAGTGTGGCACCAGGCACAGGTGTGGTGGGCACGAAGGCACTCACTGCCTCTGCCCACAGCTGGCCCCTTCCAGATAAAAGGCAAACACACACAGTTGTGGGGGCCAAAGAGCCAGGTAAAGAAAACCCGGGCTGTCACCCACGTTCCTCTGTCCCTTCCACCTCTAAGGTCTCTGAGCATTTACAGCCCAGGCTGGCCAGGCTGTTTGGGGCACAGCAGCAGAGTCCTGCACACTGGTTCAGCCTCCCTTCCATTTACTGACAAATCTCTTTCCTTTCCCCCTGTTCTCTTTGAAGCCATCAGTCTCCTGCCTTAGAAGATGAGGCTTTAGACTCATTCTCCACCATTCCTGCACAGCAAACCCACTCCCCCCAGGCTGGCTGCCTCAGAGGATGGCTGGATCCCTGCCAGGCCCTGCAGGCTCAGCTCCTGGAGCTGGACAAGTGTTCATGCTTTCACCTCAGAGACAGCCCTCGCTGGCCTCAGATGTATCCCTTGCCTCCTCTGTCCACTAGGCTTGCTTGGTTGGAGGCTTGACTGATTTTCCTGGCTTCCTTGTTAATCCTCAAGAAGTGCCACTAACCCAGATCAGAAGAAGTTGGGGGGATGGGAGGGGGGTCCAGAAATTTCAAGCTCCTATGGAGTTGTGTGTATTTAGGTATATACTTTCTTTTTAAAAGCCTCTCCCTTCTCCACACTCCCACATGAACTGCTTATTTCATGTATGTGGGAGTGAGTGGTCCACACCCCACCCTCCACCTCGGGGTCAGCCTGGGCTGTGTTTGAAGTCCCTGTATGGATGCTGGCAGGGAGTTGAGCCTCCAGGAGCAAGGTCTGGAGGAGGGGGAGAGGTGTGAGAGGTTGTGCAGGGTGCTGGCTCCCACTGGGGTCACTCCAGCACCACAGGAGAGTGAGGAGCCCCTGTGAGGATGATGGGGCTGCAAACCACAGCCTGCACCTGTGCAAACTGCAGCTGCCACAGCGTGTCCTCCCCATGCTTGACCCACCTCCCCAGGCCTTCCTGGGCACAGGGCAGCTGCCACGGTTTGCAGGGCAACAGGGGAGGTGCAGTGGCCAGTGAGAAGTCACGTGTGGCTGGGATGATCCTGGTCTTTAAAGCAGCTGGCTCAGTGCCTGAGGTGTTGCTGTTGCATGGACTTCACGCTGCCAGTTTGGTTCTATCTCTGTAACCCCCAGTGCTTTCCCCCTTTGCAAGTCCTACAGCTGGATCACACTCCCAGGAAGTTAAAACAAGGGAAAGTGCTACCTGTGGAGCTGGACATGCAGCATGGATTAGTACTTCTTGGCAAGTGCCTTTGCTTGCCTTGAATGTTGGGCAGAGCAAAACGTTCAGTCAGATTCGGGAGAAGGCAAATTCTGATGGGGACACCCTGAGGCAGGGACTGTCATCCTGGTGGAAAGGGCAGGCAAATGAGAGAGTTAAATGAGGAATGGACTGAAACCTCAGATGCCTACAATGGAATCCAGAGTCCCTCTGCCTCGCCAGCTTTCTGAAACACTTCACAGTTGCAGTTCCCTTAGTCAATCCAAGGCTGCTGCTGCTGCTTGGGGGATGTTGTGACAACCCTCACTGCTCAGGTGCTCACAGCACGGCCATCCTCAATTCTCAGGTGGGCTGGTGGGAAGATTTATGCAGAGATCTGTGCCAGTGGACTTGCTGTGGCCTGTTCCCTACCCTGCCTGCCTCCGTGTTACCTGCTGGAGCCCATATTCACCTTGGCAGGCACACACTGCCCCTTCATACGGTCTCGAGAAGAGACAGATCCCTGATTTCTGGAGGGAGAAGGGGGCTCTCCAAGAGCTACAACTATGTTAAAATATGGGAATGCTTCAAAAACCTCTAAAATATCTCATCCATGGGTTCCCAGCAGAAATCTGACAAGGAGCACCCCTGGTCTGGCAGTGGGGTGCAAACAGGGACCTCCTGCTTCTCCAGGCCGAGTGACCTTGCACCGTGTGGGGCAGCTGGGTGGCCCCACACAATGTCACAACCCTACAGCAGGTGTTGGGGGCACATGGGTGGCCCCACACTCTGTCAGAGTAAGGGGCAATTTAGTGCCTTCCCCCAGGAGTTCCCCTAACCCCTGGCGGCCCCCTCCACATACCTGTGGCAGGCTATAACTCCCTAACGTGGCGCCTGGAGCCCTGCCTGCTGGCACCCGTGGTGGGAGAGGGCAGGAGCAGGCAGCTGGAGTGTGCTGTCTAGTAGAGGAGGTCAGGAGTGGGGGAAAAGTCTCCTTAAGGATGGGGCAATCAGCTCTGGCTCAGGTAGAGCCCACTGAGGTGGTGACACGTACTCTGCTGAGAGAGTAGTCCTTGGCCAGCCTGATGCCTCACCAGTTTTGATGCCTCTGTGTGAAAGATGTGGTGTCTCTACCCCTGCCAAGGACGGGAGACTGAAAAGTGGGTGGGCTCCGCTCCTGGACTTTTTCTTTCTTTCTTTTCTTGGCAAGTAGTTTGTGTCTGGGCTGTTTTAGCAGCATAGGGTGGTACTGTGGCACGGCAGCCCCTTGGCAAGAGTGGGATTGACAGATCTGGCTGGAGTACAAAGAGGAGCCTCAGGAGTAGCTGGGCACAGGCCAGAGGATTTACTGGTGGAGGCAAACTCCATCCAGCAAAGTATGCAGCTACTGGCGATGGGACAAAGCAGCCCAGGACCTGCAGGGACTGTGGGAGGAAGGGTTATGGGGCACCACAAGAGGTGGGGAGCAGTGGGGTGACAAGTGCAAGGGAAATGCATCCAGTGCCCCTAGATCAGTGCAATCTCCCTAGTGAGGAGAAGAAAAGGCCCTGGTTAAGTATGGGGTGTCCCTCTGGAAGGATGTGCCCACGATGAGGGATTGTATGGTGTGGGAAAGTCCTACACAAGGAGGGGGGTGTGACTGTGGTCCAGGAGAGAGATCTTCAGTCTGTTCCTGACATCAGTGGGATGGCTGGTACAGCCAAGGTGGAGTGTTTGGGGTTCTGCAGGCCAGTCTCATGTCTGTGTTTCCCCAGGAAGTTCCTGAAGGTCCAGTGCCTGGAGAGTGGGCAGTGGGAAGAGGGACACTGTGTCCCCGTGGTGTGCAAGCCTCCGCCCCCAGTCTTTGAGGGCATGTACAACTGCACCCAGGGCTTCGAGCTGGACAGCCAGTGTGTCCTCAACTGTGAGCAGCAGGGACAGCAGGTGAGTGTCGGGGGGGAGGCCAACACTGACCACACCTTATGTTTCAGAGCATCTGGGAAGCACAGGGCTCCCTGTGCCCTGCTGTGCAGAGGGGCCCTGCAACAGCCTGACCCCTGCCCAAGGCCAAATAGCCTTGTACCACCAAGGAACAGACCCTCTACAAGCCCAAAACTGTTCTTGCTGGGCCCCACAGATGGCACAAGGTGTGCCACTGCCTGGGGGTGCTCGCCTGCTCCCTGGGGACCTCGTCTGGGAAGCAGTGGTCCTAAACAAGCTGGTTCATCTTGGGTGAAAAGGGTCAGAAAGCATAAAGCAGGGGGTTTCCAGTGGGTTTGGGGAGCTGTTGTGAAAGCACTCACTTGGGATGATGGGCACCATGCTGCAGCAGTTGTGCTCACCAAGGCGCTTCCCTGGGGATGGAGGCCGCTGCTTGCCAGCCCTTCCACCCAGGTATCTCACCAATGCTTGTAAAGGGTGTTATCAAAAGAAGTGTGGCTGTGATTCCCTCTGCTGGGATCCAGCAGCAGCTGGAACACAGCTGGCTTTCTGCTCAGTGCACATAGGCTGGACCAGATGGCTGCAACCCATCTGCCTTGGGGAGCTTTTATTGGGCGTGGCCGGTGGGAGGGGTGTCCTTGGAGATGGCAGGGCGAGTAATGCCAGCCACTCTCCCTCTGCTTTGCAGGTTCCCATTGTCTGCACCAAGGAGGGCTTGTGGACAGAGGAGTTCAAGCTGTGTGAGAGCTTGCAGGGCACCTGCCCACCACCCCCGGAGCTGAATCTCGTGGAGTACAAGTGTGAGCAGGGGCATGGCATAGGTGAGGGCAGATGAAAACCCAACTCTGTGTTGACTGAATCATCCCAGGGAGTTGATAGTCACAGTGACCCTTCCTGTACCACTCCCTGCTAAATATAAATATAAAAAAAGCTTGTTTCCTCTTCTGGCATCTTTATAAACACAGAGCCAGGGGTGGCTTTAGCCTTGTGCTCACCCTGGTTGCACTCTTGGGCGAGACCCAAAGCTAAAGCTCTCTCCAGCATTAAGCATCTCTCTTTTCAGAAGCAGCAGGGATTGTCCTTGGGGCAGACCCAGCTCTGCCTTCATTTTCCTGGTCTGTAACCCTCCATCTTCCCTGAGGTCTCTCCACTTGCTACGACTGTTGCTGTTGCAGGGTTCACGTGACAGGTCCTAGACAAAAGCTGTAAAAGCTGCAGTGACAACTGAGTGTAACAGGGCACTTTCACCAGATGAGGGACCGCATCTTCCATTTCTGTCTGCAGGATGTGGCTGCTTTGTGCTTTCAGGAAAAAGCTGTGACAACTCAGCTGCAGTTGTTGCATCTGGTCTGACATCCCTCCGGACAGGATGCTCGAGCACAGCCTGTGTTACTCCAAAGCAAACGCACCACTCGTCCCAGTCTGGGCAAACCAGGCTGAGGAGAGTCTAATGACAAGGCCTACTGAGGTTAAGCTCAGGACAGACTTGATGTGAGGCTAGGCTTAGGGCTGGGATCACACCTGGTTTTCCAAGGTGGTTTTTGCAGCTTTTTTTTTCTTCCTGGGTCGTGGGAATTCTCTGTGGTAGGAAAATTGTGAAAGACTCTTCTTAACCTGTCAGCAAGCATCACATAACATCCAGGCCAGACTTATTTTCATGCTGGGATCCCATGTCCTGCCATCAAGATTAGAATCTTTCTCTTAGGCTGTGTTCAGTTTTCCTTTCACCTGGGAGAAGAGAATTGGGCACAACTCCTGTGGGCTCTTGGATAATTCAGGATTTGGGGAAGGAATTGCTGTCCCAGACTGGGAGGAAAAGGTCTCCATGTCTGTCTCTACCATCAGTGCTGGCTTCCTATAAGACATCAATGTCTGGCTTCTGGTGAGGTCCTCAAGGCTCTCCCTCCTCCCACAGGTGCTGTGTGCATTCCTTCCTGTATCATTCCTCCCAGTGACCCCGTCATACTGCCCAAAAACGTCACTGCTGAGACCATGGATCACCGGATGCAGCCCACCAGAGTCCAGGTAAAAGGGGAGATGAGTTCCTCTAGCAGGAGGGTTGCTGGCAGCATGGAGAAGGAACCTCCCTTCCTCTCCATCTGGTGTTTGAACCCAAAATCTCTGCCTCGGGTGGAGAAGGGTAAGACTTGGAAAGACAAGCAGTGGGTGCTGCTACGCATTCTCCTGCTCTCCTTATACCAAAGTGCAGCACAGCTATCAGCTCCCAAGCCAGCTTTCAAGGAATTGCAGGATACCACAATATGTGAAGTTTGATGCAAGAATCCCACTGATTTTTCAGGACGTGCTGTGTGCCTAAACCTGTTAAGCTGCTGTTTATTGTCAGCCAGTGTGCTGAGAGAGCAGAAGCCGCCTCTGGCACAGTGTGAGCCTGGGTCCCCAACTACCTGGCAGCGGAGATGCAATCCCAGGCAGGCATTTCCCTGCCAAGGAAGAGGCAGGGCACTGTCAGCTGAAAGGTGTCTCCAGCTGCCAGGACCTGCTGGCCAGCCGGGTGCCTCTGCTGCTGGAACAGGGGAGCCTTTCCCTCCCCACCTCTTACTCATTTTGTAGGCAAGGCAGCTCAAATAGCTCAAATAGTTTGGATCCTCATGGCACGACTTTACCAAAAAGCAGCTCTGCCGGGGTAATATTTCTTAAAATAAAAATGAGATGTATAAGGAAGGAGGTGGAACAAAGAAAAGCAAACAGTCTTCCCAGGAGCCAGTGCTCCCATCCAAATGCTTTCCCCTCCTCCTGGGAAGCTGCAGGAGGCCCAGCATCATGCCTGTGGATACTACCGTGCGTCGCCTTGAATCAGACCCACGGCGGGCGCTGCCGGGGGGGTGAGGATGCCTGGGGCATGTGGGGTGGTTAAGCACGAGCCTTGGAAGGAGTCCTTGCCTTTGAGGGATTGGATGGCTTGGCCCGTTGAGGCAGTGGTGTTCAGCTTCCCTTTCACCACCACTGCAGGCTTTCGTGCAAGGGAGGCATTTTGCAGAGAGGAGGAGGAGGGAGAGGAGACGCTATTTTAAGAAGCAGCTCTGTCCCCTGCCAGGAGCTCTCTCCCCGGACCATCTTGTTTTCCTCTCTGTCCTGGCTTCTGTCTCTGCTCCCCACTTGGCTCCCCCAAGCCTCCAACAGTTTGCTGTTCCCGGGAGCTGCCATGCTCCATGAGATGGAGAGGACAGGGAAAACAACACTGAGATCTGCAGAGGCCACTCAGGGAAGGCACAGTCCCGTTTTGCTTTCAGCTCTGATTCGATGCATCCCACAGCAGGTTTGTCTCTCTGCCCTGATTTCCCAGCCTGGAATATGTGTATGCTAAAATAGCATCCAAGTTGCTCAACAACCACATACACAACACCTCCGTGGGGCTGGGATGCACACATCCTCTAGGCTGAGCAGGAATTGGTGGGCTCTGGAATTCCCCAGCCTCTGCCCCACTAGGGTGGCTCCCTCTGGGTCTGCCCTCCCTGCACTGGTTGAGGATGGCCAGGACCTCATCCTGCTCCAACCTCATTCCAGTCTTGGCTAAAGATGGTGCAGAAGGACCTGCAGGCAGTCTGTGTGGGCAGAGCTGCCCCATCCCTAGCTGCTGTGCCACCTGGGGATGCTGGGGCCGGTCTTCCTGCTGCTGAACATGTCAAACAAGAGGCTGGGAGAAAGCTCACCTACCCCTCAGTGTGATTCCCGTGCTGCAAAGGGCATCCTAGGACACTTTCACAGGCCAGACGCTGTTTTATGGGGCCTCAGATTTCAAAGCCTGCCCGAGCTTTACAAGGAGGAAATTGCATGTGCGGTGGGGCTTTTCTTCCCCCTGTGTAATCATGAGTGTTCCCCACAAACCCCAGCTAAATGAGCAGGGCCGTGCGTTCCAGGGCCGGGAAACCAAGCCCTTCACATCTCCTCTTGTGTCCATCTGGCTGCAGCAGCCGAGTTTGTGCCTTGTAAATACCAGTGAGAACCTCAGAGTGACCGTGAGTCCAGTGTATCTACCTCAGGTCAGGTCTGGGGAGATGAGTCCTCCCAGGGTGCAGCTTTTGGAGCCTGAGCAGGGATCCGTGAGCCAGTTGTTGTAGGCACTGAGTGAGGACCAGCTGAGAAGATGGAGAATTCAGCATCACACAGAGACATGATGGTGGACTCCAGCCTCATGTGGCTTACCCCCAGCAGCAGCTGCTGGCTGAGTTAGGCACTGTGGTGGCACTGCCAGCCAAACCCACTTCTCAGGTAGCTCCTGTTCTCTTCCAGTTTTGTATCAATATAGGAACACAGAATCACTAAGGCTGGAAAAGACTTCCCAGATCACCAGTACACATCTACACACACACACACACACACACACACACACACACGTGTATCTGGCCTCTGCCTTGAACAATGTACCCTGCTCCATGGGTTCAGCAGCTACCCTTGGTTTGGCAGGCCTCAAAGGGTGCAGAGAGGGTCCTGGGGGTGTCACTGCTGTTCTGCCCCCGAGTGAGCAGTGCAGTGTTGTAGGAGACCCTCTAACTCCAGAAAGCACTTCTGGCTGTTTCCCTCCCTCCCCCACCTCGCCTAACTGCTGTCTTCTCCTTCTCTCCCAGAACATTGTGTGCACGGGCAGGCTGCGGTGGTACCCGGACCCCTCTGCCATCCACTGCATCCAGTCGTGCGAGGTAAGCCCTCCCTGCCCCAGCACAAGCTGCCTGCTCCTTGCAGGAGAGCTCCTGGCAGTGAAGCCCTGCATCCAGCACAAACCAGACTGCTTTGACCTTGTGTTTGCTCCAAGCTGGGCCAGGGCTTGCTGGGTGAGCAGAGATAGCAGGGGAAGCTATCCTTGGGTAGGGTCCCCACAGCCAGGGCGATGCTGGGGAGCAGGAGCTGCACAATAACCCATTTCCTTCCTTGCCTGCTTCTTGTTGGCCAGCTCAGGCAGAATATTCTAGCAAAAGGATTTCACTGGCAAGGGGTATCCCCCAAAAGCCTGAGCTGGCTCCAAGCTGGAATATTTGCTTAACCAGAACCGCAGTTCTGGAGTAACATGGGTCCAGAAAAGCCCTGCGTGGCTCACCTGTCCAAACCAAACAATCAGGATTTCCAGCCTTGTACATGCAAAACAAACTGCTCCTGAAGAATCTGCAGACAAAGAATTCCTTGCAGGAATTGGTTAGCCACTCATTTAGCTTTGAATAATGACCAGGCAAGAGAAAATCATAGGCAGCCTGGAGTCAGTTTGCAAAGGAAATTAAAAATAGGCAGTCTTTGTCAAGCACTAGTTGTTATTATGATTGAGGATAAAAGGAAAAAGGGGGGAAATTTTGGAATGTTGTATGCTGAAAATTTGGGATTTTTACCAAAAGGGAAAATGTAAATGGAGGTTGCACACCAAAAATAGCTTTGGGGTTTGCTGATTGTATTTTTTCTTGTGCTCATTTCAATGCGAATGATTGCTTTTCCTCGCTGGTTCTGCCGAGCTCAGCTCTTTGTCGACTGAAGTGTGGGGGAAAGGGCGATTTTGCAGGGGGCACGTCCCCAGGAAGGAAACCTTATGGTCTGCAGAAGGTGCAGCAGTTATTTCCCAAGTTCGTTGTCTGTGTTGTGTGCTTCTGCTGTGAGACACAGGCAGAAAGAGTGGGGGGAATGAGGTGCTGTGTGCTAGAGAGGTGTTTGGTGATTGAGCACCGGACGTCAGTGACCCTCTGACACTTTGGGAGCTCCAAGTCTTCTAAACCACGTCTTTTAGCACAAATCTGGGGTGATGTGTCTGAAATGGGATGGCTTAAGTGGAAGAGCAGACCAGATGGTTGAGTGATTGTCTCTGTGGTGGTTCTGCTAGTGAGGGAGAACTTCTCCTTGTGCTCTCTGGGAGCTGCTTCTTTCAAAAAAGAAGCAGATGGAGTGTGAGGTGTTTCTTCTTCGCTTCCTGTGCAGCTCAGGTAACACAAAGCTGACACAAACTTGAGGACTCTCCCTTAGGCTCAGGTACACCAGACTGACCCTCGTGTTTCCACCTCTGGGGTTCCTGTGCTTCACCTTGGGTCTGTGCCTTCAGTGAGACATCCCATGTGGAATGATGAAAAATGCCAGCTTATTTGTGTGTGTGAGAAACACACACACTGAGTACCTGCAGTCCCTAGTGTCTCAGGGTAAGTCACTGTGCTCTCATCAACCACCCAAAAGTGCTCACAGCTGATGTGAGCTCTTTCTGTTCCTATTTGCTTGTCACACTCCTTTACTCTTAGAAAGCAGCCCTAGGCAGGACTGTTGGCATGCAGGAGGTTAACTAAGCCAAAATGCTGCAGTGTCCCACCAGAAGATGGAGAGATTCCGTGTTCTCCATCACCCTTGTAGACTTTTTAATGCTTTTTCTGCTTTCAATTATTGTTTCATCAGGAATGACCATGCAGGCAGTACATATTCTTCCATCTGAGGTCTCACCAAAGCCCTGCACAAAGCTTCCTTGTGCTGGAAATGTCTCTTTTGATGGGACACAGGACTATATCTGTTGTTCCTGCAGTTGCATCAGTCTGGCAGTTCAGACATCCTGAGGTCAGCAAGTACACCCAGATCCTTCTCTTCCTCCTTTGTTTCCAACTGATGAGCACCAAGCTAACAGCAGATGTTTTGCCATCAGTACAAGAGCTTGCCCTTCAATTTTATACAAGAGAATGTCATCCTGTTTCTCTCTCTAGTCCTTCAGGTCATCTAACTCTTTGTTAGATACTCTGATCCTCCTCTGTGGAACAGTGCCTTCTTCCTTGTTAGCAGTTTCTTTAGGGCAGGCCTATTTTTAAGGTCACAGTCACTCACTGTAGCACTAATGAAGATTCATCCTCAGTTTCTTTCACCCGTATGCTCTCCTTTTTGACACAGCTCCCAGCCTCCTCCACATCCCTGTTTTCCTTCTCCTCACTTCTCACATACATGTCTTAGTTTATTCTTTTCCTTATGTTTCCTCCTACGGTGCTGCAAGCTGTTAAGATTGGACCAGTAATCCAAATTTTCCTAGATAACATTTTTCCCCCCCACATGAGTTTTAGAGCAGTCACTGTCTTGCCACAAAAAGTAACTCTTACTGAAAGAGTCTCATTCAGAGACTTGCTGCTGCTTGGCACTGGGAAGGAGGGAGATGTTACCAGCCTCCCTGTTTGACCACAGAATACCCTGAAGGTGGTTTCTACCTCATCCGTGCTGACTTCCATCCTCATTCCTATTCCTCTCCTGCCCTCCTCCTTGTGACCAAATCCACTGCAGTTCTCAGAAGCTGTTTCACTTCCCCTGATCTCTTGTGGGTGTGGAGGCAGCAGGAGCAGGGCAGAGAAAGGACATAACCTGTACTCTGTCCTCACTGCATGGTGGCCTCCCTCACACACATGGTTCTGCTTCACTTGCCGTGTCCATGGGTCATCTTAGTCCCAGGTTCCCTCTCACTTCACAGGAGTCCCTCGGTGGAGACACCTCCTTTAAGAGCCCAGACTCTGCCATCGCTGGGCAGTGAAGTGCTGTTCCAGTGGACTGTCCATGTCACCTCAGGTCTGAGTCACCCCTTGGAGATTCCGTTGTCTCTCCATTGACTGCCAAGTGTGTGTTGGAGCAGGAAGCTTTCTCTTCTGGATGCCTCAGTGAGCGGAGCAACCCTACTTAAGAGAAATCCAGGCCACCTGGCAGCTCGTACCGTCTCTCCCTGGTGGAGTCACTTCAGGCCGGGGCATGGGAGCAGTAGCCAAGGCTCAACCTTCCCAGCTCCACCTGGAGCTCTGCCTCACACTGGAAAGTCCAGGTCACCATGCAATGGCGTTAGAGGGACTCTCGCTCGTCTTTATCCCGCGCTGGCGGTGGATCAGCCTGCCTGCTCATCCCTCTCACTCCTCTCCCCACCTCCCTTCTCTTTCTGTTAATCTGGTCATCCATCTGCCTCCCGCTCTCCTGCTGCGCCTTGCCAAGTTCCCTGGTGCTGGAGCAGCGAGGCACGTACTTGAGGGAGGGAGGGAGGGATGCAAACCCTTCCAGGAGCCCGTCAGGAATACAAGTTAGCACTGAGCGCGCCTCGCCTTTCGAGGGCCAGCGGAACAACTCGTCCCCTGCCATCAGTAGAAAAACAGATGGCAGCACCAAGGGAGGGGGCTTGGGGCTGTCGGGAAAGTGGAGGAGGAGAGAAACTCCTCCTCCCCACCATGGTTTAGGAGGAGGTGGTTTTGGTCCTGGTGGCTTTTGACTGCCGTGAGGGAGGTGTTTGCAGCATCTGGGTCACGTTCTCCTAAGCCCATCCCAAGGTGATCACCTGTGCTCCTGCATCCTCCTGCTGTGCTCAAGAGCAGGTGACACTGTTGACTTCAGAGGAAGAGGCAGCATGTACAGAGATCCAGATTGCTCCCTTGGGCTGTTCCTGCCAAGGTCCAAAACAGTCTTTGCATGAGCATGGCTGCCACAGAGCACCTCCTGGTCTGTGCTGTGCCCTACCTCTGCACCCTTCTACCTCCCACCACAGGGGCTCCTGTGCTTCACAATGTAGACGTGGTTTAGGTGCAAAAGTTTGCTTATTTTATCATCATCGTGCTTACCCAGTGTTGTTCACAGGACGGGGTAACCATCACTGTCCTGCTCAAGTGCACTCAGAGCAAGCTAGGCTGCTCTCACAGTGACCAGATTGAACGTGGGCAGCTTTTTTTGGGCTGCCAACAGATTGTGCAGCATGCTGGCCTCATTCTCACCTCCAGCTGCACATCATCATGTGCAGGTAGCAAAGGGATAATGGGAAGGGACCTTGACTTGAGGTCTCTGCCTCATGGGCCATACCAGAACACTGTTGTGAGCATGAGCTGCTGGGAATTTCTCAGGTCTTCCCTGCATGAGGACATGGTCTTGCTGCCCTCTCCTGCTGCTGGTCATGTTATCACAATTGTAAAATGTTAATCTGTTCTGTTTTGTGGTTTTCCTGAGGTATTACAATGGAAATGATTAAATAGGGACTGAAGTGTGTTTGTGGTTGCAAGTTATTCCTGAGTCTCCCTGATCCAACAGGTAGTGAAGGACCCCGAAGCGCTCTTCCCACAAGCATGCACTAAACCCTCACTCAGCACATCTGTGGCTCGTGTCCAGCATTTCTCAGTCAGCATTAACCCTTTTGATGGCATATGCAATAAGGGCAGTGGCAAGTGTCACCTAAAACCTGCTGTTCTTTCATGTGGTGGGAGACAGGGTGAGGCTTGTTCCCTGGGGAAGCACTGCAGCTGGAGCCCAGCTCCTCAGTACCAGCAGGGCTGGGGACCCTTGGTTCTCCCTCATCCCAGACTTGGGGGTCTCTCATTTTGTGCCCATGGCAAAACTCAGCACAGGAAGCTGGTAAGGAATGTGTGATGCTGGTGGAATGCTCTGCTCTGGGAAAGATTCTCTTCTGTACTTCTGGGGCTTAAGGCAGTGAGGACTACAGGCACCCCAGCTGCTCCAAGGAGAGTCTCCAGAGCAACTCGAGCAGCATGGCCAGAATTTAGTCACCCTCTCGTGCTTCACACGTCATCCCTCTCTCCTCTCTTGGACCAGGCAGTGCTGTACCTTCCACCCTGCTTTCGTGCAGCCTGTGCACACGGTGGGGGAGCATAGGGAGCAAGGACTGCAGGTAGTGGTCACTTCTGGATCAGACCTGGCCTCCAACTGGTGAAGGCAAAGCCCTTCATGGTGGGGAGGTGGAAGGCAAGATAGGGAGCTCTTTACACACCTGCTGGGTACATTTTCATGCTGCTTTTAACAGGGGTAGTGTGGGCTGCTCAGCATGGGATATAGCCTTCCAGGGGATGATCCCAAAGAATCTGTTCCTCTTCCAAAAATCTCAGCTGAGGCATGCTTTTCCTAAACAGCCAGAAAATCTCTGTCCCCTGCACACACATAGAGGGTAATTGTAAAAGCATCATTTTATTAAGAGACAAAGCAGAGGGAAATAAAATGATCACACAGCAGCACCGTGCAAGGACAAGGGACAGGTGCCCCTCCCCTACCTGCAGGGACAGACTCACAGGACCCCAAAAAGTCTTTTGGCATGGGTAGGGCTCCAGCAGCCAGGCACAGCACCAGTGCTGGTAGAGCCCCAAAGAGGTGGGAGCAGCCTCAGCTTCCCCAAGCCACATTGTGCCAGCACTGGGGATGTGCTGCTGCTTCTCTGCCCTCTCCAGTTCAGGTGCCTTCCCTTCATCCCTGCCCACGTCCTGTTTCCCCCCTCAGAGCAGTCCCAGTCGTGCAGCCGGTGATGCAGACAGAGTGGAAAACCACTGAAAGCACCCGCTGAAATAAAAATCAATGAGTCGTTTCTGATAATAAACATCCCCAAGCGTAGCCCAGCCAACTGCTCTTCCAACACGAATATTCATTCCCCTTCAGCTCCTTCATCCCTTGTACATTGTTTTTCTTTCTGTTTAAGATCTGTAACAAGAACTTGGCAGAAACCAGATACAAGTGGGTCAGGAGGCCCTTGTGGTTTTCAAGGCTTGTTTTCCATAACCCGTTCTATCCTGTAACATATTTTGCACAAATGGCTTGGCAGAAGATCTAATCCATGCAGCAGGCGAGCTGCTGAGGGCAGGATGGCAGGCTGGTGCTCGTGGCATGGGAAGTCCTGCCTTCCCTTGTGTGTCACAGCAGTGTCCCTGTGAATGGTGAGCACTGGGGACTATCTCTGGGAGCCACCATGCTTGCCAGGAGCACTATTGACACACAGCAGCTTCCCCTGCTCCTCTATCCCTGTCCCTTCCTGCTTCTGTTTCTCTTCTCCTGCTAGCATTGAGATCAGGGTGTAAAAAGGGCAAGGCTAAGGAGCTCACCATGAATAGATCATAGACATGGATGTTTTGATGGAAACAAAGACCTGCTCCAATGTGGTGATCTATACAAGCTTCTCCTCCCTTTCTTCCCTCTTGTCCCTTGGACTGTGCAAAGACCTTTCCAGATGGCTCTCTGCTGAGACATGAGGCCTCTGGGCAGCACAGCACAGAGCAGGACAGGGATACACATCTCCATTCAGGGGTCCAAAGTGCCACAGGTTTAATTCTGCAGCAGAAGTGTGTCCCAGCCAAATCTTGGCCTGGGATGGAGGAGAACTTTCTGGCACCGTGAAGGCCCCAACCTGGTCTCCCAGGAGGGTCAGCACCAGCAGCCCACGGAGCCTCTGTGCACTCCCTCCCCCTTTCAGACACCAATCCTCCACAACCTCAGCACAGACTGGCTCCCATAAGCCTGGCTGTTTGCAGGAAACCCGTGTCTAAGGGACCCCAGTGTCCTGAAGAACACCTAGAGCTCCACACCGAGACTGCTGGGAGCTGGTATGGTAGTACCAGTGATGGTCCATGAGCTGAAACCAGGCAGCAGGATGTCACAGCCCTGCAGCCATCACCTCTGCCCTGAAGGGTTCCTTCAGGCCTATGGAGAATGTCCTCAAGCAACAAGCCTCTGTTTCTGTAGGGAGACTTGGGGAGAAGACATTGGGGCTGGAGCAGATGTTTCTGGAGACCTGAGATGTGACATAAGCGATCTGCATGCTCAGCTGAAGAGTGGCTCAGGGACACCAGCAAGCTCAGAAGCAGTTGGAATTTCGCTGTTTTGCTTTCTGTCTGCATCTGAGGTGATGGGGCAGGTCCATGATGTCTCCAACAAGCCATTCTATGGGCGTGTACCCCCAAGGGACAGCTGCCACAGTTTGAAAGGAGCAGAGGGATGGCTCAGGGGGCAGAAACTGGAAGACATAAAAATGGGAAATGAAGCACTAAGTCTGTAGGTTTTTTTGGGCCACTTGGTCCCAGGTTCTTGTCTCCAAATTTCTAGAGGTCTCTTCCTCTCAGTGGTGCTCACCCTGCTTCCCTCTTTACAATGGACTAGGTAGACCTTGCTCACTGCTTAGGGCACAAAGTCATCCCAAAAAACTTTCTGACTGTAAGCCAGACCTGTTCCCTCTCCGTCCCTCTCTGTTTTTCAGAGCTGATTTCCTCCTTGTGCCAGAGAGCCTCCAAAAAGAGAGAAGGAAAGTGAATGTGCTTGGGGTGTCAAGGGGGGGAGAAAAAATAAAATAAAAGACACTGCAACAGAGAGAGGGCCAAGAAAAATATTTAATCCAAACAATGAACATTGTCATTTCCTCCCACAGTCTGCATTCCCAGTCAACTTCCCTGGGCAAGCAGGGAGAGCCAAGAATGACCGGGCTCTCTGCCTCACCAGCGTGAATGTGTGTAAGGAAAGGGATGTGTCCTGGGGACACGGTGCTACAGCATCACTTTAGCCAGCTCCTGTCGCATCTCTGGCCTCAAGGACTGACAGTTTTCTGCAGGGGAACAGTGGTTTGGAAGGATGGTGGAGGGACTGGGACAGGGATGGGAGGGGGAATTTTTGGGGACCCAAGCTGGCGTGGTGGATGTGTTGGGGCTTTAAGTGAACCTGATGTTTAACAAGGCTTTGGGCACTCTTCAAGCCCTCCCAGGGACCTCCCAGAGCTTTTGGAAAGATCTTGCTAGTGGCTGAGGTGGGAGGAAGGGAAGACATCGGGCAGGGAGAAGCTCCCCTCTGCCTCTCCGAGTGTTCCTGCAGCCCATCCATGCCTTCCTCTCCCCACACACCCCACCTGTCCCTCCCTGCCACGGGCAGCACCTTCACCTGGGCCATGGCTTCTCTTGCATGCCTCAGACCCCTGGAGCTGGAGCACTCTCCAGCCCTGGGGCAACTCAGGCTCGTGTCCCATGGTTCTGTGAACCCTGATTTGGGCTGACATCCCCCTGCCACCAAAGGGATGGGGTTTCCAGCCCAGCTTCCCACCACCAGTGACTCATCTGTCCCAGGAGCAGAGTCACTGGTGGCAAAGCTGATGCACGAGGTGTGAGTCCCAGGGCAGCAGCAGCTTTTCCAGGGCTGGTCCCTGCCCAAATGGTGCTTCCCCTGTTTCTCTGGGGCTGCTTTCAAGGCAACAGCTGAGGAGGGCAAAGACACCTGTGCCTTCTCAGCCATGTGGCTGTGTCAGCATGCAAATGGTTCGAGCTTGATGCCCAGAATACCAATTCCCAAAGGGGAAAGTGAAAGGACAGCAAAATCCAGGCTGACTTAGAAGCTCCTTGAAAGCAGACTATGCACCCTCCTTGGATGGATCAGCACAGTCACAAAGCCCAGGACCAGTCTGGCAGAAAGCATTTTGCTTCTTAAGGCTGGACTTGACTCCCTGAAACTGGGATCTGGCCTTTCAATGGCTGTGTGCACATAGAAACGACAAGCACTTTCCACCTCAGTAGATCAGGGGAGTCTTTCAGCTCCTCAGTTACACAGCTGGCCAGGTGAATGCTGATTTTTTTTTTTTCCTTTTTTTTTTAAACCTTCTTCCAAAGCATCTGGAAGGGGTCATGGCCAAAAGCAAGGTGCTGGGCCTTCAGGTGTGCTCAACCAGAGCAAAAACTGCATTCCTGGAAAATAATGTTTCTCAAACACCAGCGATGCAGCACTGAAATATGTACAACACTGATGGGATCTGTGATTTGAGTCTTCATGATCCACCCTTCCCTCACCTGTTGCACCTTTTTGTGCTCTTTCACACTGAATCAACCTACGTGTGAGGTGGATTTGAAGAAAAATGCCTGGAGCATTCCTGCCTTGCTGATAGCACTGGGGACTCTCTGCTGGGCAGGACAGCAGCCCCGAGGATGGAGCCAGCCTGGGGACTCTTTGTGGGCTGTGGAAAAATACTGTGCACAGGCACTGCACCCTGCATGACATCTCCCACCATCCTTGAGAGAAAATGCACCACTGAGCACTCGGAGATGCTTCTGGCTGGGATGCATTGGGATCTAACCAGCTCTTTCTCCCATCCTTCCTTTGCCCACAATATTTTTTCCCTCTTTCATTCTTTTCCCTCCTTCGACTTTTTCTCTTCTCAGCTGTGCCTGCTCCCAGCTTTGAGAGCCTGTGTTTTTTTAGCCTATTTAAATTGCCAAGCCCTTGATTTGCCGTTACTATTTTTGTGCCGGCAGCGCAGGGCTCTGGCCCAGCAGTGCCAGATGCTGCACCTCCACGTGCTGACACACGCCCCGCTGAAGCTCCTGTCTGAACAAACAAGGAAGATGGATGGCCGAGCGGGAGATCCGCTGACACAGCCCGTCTCCCTGGCTGCCTCGGTGGTGGCACGCCGCCTGGCCCAGCAGCTCCCCACCACTCAGCACAGCGCAGAGCGGCTGCTCAAATTGCCTTTCTCACTTTTTTCCCTGTTTGTAAGAGACTTTTCAACCAGCCCACCACCCCGCCAGGCTGCAGGGTGCGTATTCTGGCAGGTGGGACCCGGCTGACCATTTCCCTGGATGGCATCTGTCACCTTCGTGTGGCACAGATGGGCATTGGTGTTCTCCTTTTTCTTGGCAGCATCTTCAAGCATCGTCAGGTGGTTTTGTGAGTGGCCTTCTCCCACCGCTGGCGTTGCTTTCTGCAGAGCCACACATCCCGAGCACAGGCTGGACAGAGTCTGTACGGGTTCTGCTCTCTCACATCACCCTTGGTACATTGCACCGCCTGGGTCCTCCCTTGCTGTGATTCCTGCAAGGCCAAAATGAGACTGATGCAAGGACAAGGGCTCTTGTGCCCTGAGGGTAACCAGCACTTTACTTTGCTCTTTCTGCTTGCAAAGACAAAACCATCTGGAGGTTCCCAGTAAGGCAAAGGCCCAGGAGTCACCATGTTCTCCAAACACTAGGCAAGGAACAGGGACAGAAATCCCCAAAGCCTGTGCCTGGCTCTCCTGAGCCTCGAGTCCAATTAGTCATTTTTCATTTTCCTTTCATATGTTTTTCCAATGTAATTTGGAGCATGAGTTGTTAAGTTTCCCCAACAAGTGTTGCCATAGGAGCCTGTATTTGTTTAGGGTGGGGTACGGGCTCTGTCTGGGTGAGAGGAGGGGGCAGTTAGCCCTGATAGGTGTAGTGAGAGGCTGAGAGCCTCTCCTTCCCCATCCTGTCCCTGCCTCTGTCCTCCTCCCACCTTGCACGCAAGATCTGGAAATCATTTCAGACCTGTGCAGCCAGGATGGGCAAACCTCCCCATAATTGTATGGAAACTACCAAAGCGACGGGTGTTGTTTTGCCAGTGAGTCATGACATATGGAGCAAAGCTCAAGGAAAAACTCCACCGCGTGGAAGGCTGCAAAAGCAAATCACGCCCAGAAGAGCCTTCCCCTGCCAGCGGCCCTGGCCAGTCCCCTGACTGCATCCTGGCACCTGCCAGCCCCAGCATCCCTGCCCTGGCCCTCCCGGTGCTCAAACCTGCCTCGAGACTAAGAAACCGTCTTTGATCACAATCGTTCAAGACCTGCCTGATGCTTTTTAGTGAAAGAGAAGTGTTAACACTGTTGTCTTGAAGAAATTGCACCCTGGTCTCCTCCGGACGCGGTTTGTGACAGCAACGATTGGAGTCAAACCCCTTCTTGGTTTTGGGCGAGCTACCTAACTGGGCTGTGCCTCAATTTCCCAGCTGCAGGAAGGTGTGCTCTTTCTACTGCTTTTCTGAGGTCTTCCAGGCTAAAGTGATCTCTCTGGGGTTGCTTGAATTTGGCCTGTGGCCTGTGCTACTGATAGCAGAGACCAGACTTGGTGGTTTGCCATAATCCCTGCTGCTACTGCCTAAAGTGTTAGTAGCCTGTGTTGAGCCCATTTCTGTTCCTTGTGAGTCACAAGGACAAAAAGCCACACCGGTTCTCTGGTTTTGGCATGTTTTTTTCATGTGAATTTACTGGTATTATCATCAGGTCCACATGTTGGCTTTGGCACAGTGGGTGCAGGGCTGTTGCGGTGCAGTGACATTTTTCAGCAGGCTGTCATTCAGTTTAAGGGTGCTACATGTGAATGCTCATCATCAAAAGCGGAGTCTGGGCATTTTTGGGAGCTGGGTTGTTGTTTGAGGCCAACCAGATCCAATGAAACGGGTCAGCTGTTTCCATGAACAACGGGATAGCCAGGTTTCCACCAAGAGTCCTGTTCAGTCTGGAGAAGACTCTGTGGAGACCTGAAAGCACCTTCCAGGTCTAAAAGGGGCTACACAAGAGCTGGGGAGGGACTTTTGGCAAGGGCATTGAGCAATAGGATAAGGGGTAGTGGCTTTAAACTGAAAGAGGGTGAGTTTAGACTAGATATTAGGAAGACATTTTTGACTCTGAGGGTGGTAGGAGACAGGCACAGGTTGTCCAGAGAAGTTGCGGCTGCCCCATCCCTGGAAACGTTCAGGACCAGATTGGACAGGACACCTGATCTAGTGGAAGATGTCCCTGCCCACAGCAGGGATGTTGGAATGAGATGGTCTTTCAAGCCCCTTCCAATCAAAACCACTCCATGATTCCACGATGTTGGAAACCCTCCTCCTGGAGGTTGGCCGTGGTTGCTGGGCCAGCAAGTACCATCACAGAGCCCGAAGTGGAAGAAGCATTTCATTACTAATCACCCTACCAACGGATGGCTTCTCCATCCTGTAGCTCGTTCAGCTGCTGCCTGGTGGCTCTGGTGTGTATCTGAGATAAATAAACCTTGGCTGCCTACTGCTCCTGACCCTCCTTGGGAGCACTTCCCTGGTCGCAGCCGGTGCCCAGGACAGTTTTCCAGCCATTGCTGGCTGCTTCCCAGCCCCAGCTGCTTGTTTCTGTTCTCTGATCAGATGACTCACGTAACTAAACAACAACAAACTGGTTTTCTCAATGGCTGCTCATGCCATTTAACATTTCTGACACGATTCCGTGATCCTCTAGCTGCTGCCCTTGGAACACCCACTACTCCCATCCACACCAGCTGGGTGGCCCTTTGGCTTTGAAGAGGGGGTTGTGTATGGTGGAAGTGGGCACAGGGGCCTTGCTGAGGACCTGGGACCTCTACTTTTGGGGGTAACATTTTGCTTTTGAATGAGCTTTCACAAAGCCTTGTTCCTCTGCCTTAGCCCTTCCAAGCAGACGGCTGGTGTGACACCATCAACAACCGGGCGTACTGCCAGTACGACGGCGGGGACTGCTGCTCCTCCACTCTGTCCTCCAGGAAGGTAAGAGAGCACCTCCCATGGCCTTGGCCAGGATCTGTGGATTCAGGGGTGATTGCTATCGATGTTCTTTGGCTTTGCTGGCTGTGGAACTGAGCCTGCAACGCAATTCTCCCATGAACAGAGAACAAACCCATGAATTTAAACCAAAGCCAGCTGAAGCTGATGGACATCGTTGCACTGATTAAGAGTGGGGTTTGGACACAGGCCAGTGTGATTGAAGCCTCAGCCCAGCTCCCACTGAGGTTCATGGGATTTCCTCTCATTTTGGGAAACGAGTCCCACAGAAATGACTTCCATAGGACATAGTGCTAGACATGGTGAGTCAGAAGTCACCTTGTTGTGTAATTGAGCTGTCTCAGGGGATTTTTGGTATGGTCCACTGGCATCTGCTACAAGTGATGTTTTCTTCCCTCTCTGAGGAAGGAAGGAGGCAAGAATAGTGCAGAGGGAGCAACTTGGCGTTCAGGTTGCCCAGACCCTTCTTTGTCTCCCATCACAACCTTCCCTCCCACCTAACTCGCTATCCAGCACTCACAGCCCATTCCTCCTAATCATATCCAACAGCAAAACAAATCACAGGGCATGAAATAACTTCTCACTGCGAAAATATGTGAATTTGGATCTTCTCATCTTTGTTGTGGAGCTTGAATCATTTCTTCTTTCATCACGCATACATACACAGAGAAAAGGAAAAATAAAATCCTGGGAAGATCCACTTGAGATAGGAAAGAAAAGGCTTTACACCCAAGCGATGAGTGAAATCCCCACAACAATATCATGACATCTCAGAGCAAGGCATGGCCAAAATAAAGGTTGGGTTCACAGTGGAAAGTGGGGGGGGGTTCAGTCCCATGGCTCTCAGGAGACCCAGACCCAGCTTGCATCCCCCCCAGGTCTCAGATCTTCCACTCGACAATCCTCTAGCACATCTCTGTTCAGGCAGATGGAGAATTACAGGGTTGAAACATAAAAAAATCCCCAAAGCACTCCAGCCTTTCCTTCACCGATCCAGTCTGTGAAAAATCAAATGTGTTTTCACAGTAAGAAAAACTCCTGGCTCTGAGCCTGGTGTGTATAAAACCTCTGAAGGAAACTGTTTTCTCAGCTCCCATGGCTCATTACCAGGCCACTGTCAACCAGGAGTCAGATGCTCAGTGCATGCCCTCCCTCCTTTCTCCGCTACCACCAGCTAAGGGGACACAGGCTTGCTCGGTCACATGCAGTTGTTGGAGAGAAAGTAACATGCAACGAGCCTCCCTACCTGCATGGGGTGTCTCAAAGCTGCCCAGCTTGTGAGATGAACCCACTGCCTGCCCCACAGAAGGCTGTTCCTGCTCACAGAGCCTCCCTCCTGCCTGGCTGTCCTTGATGCACCATGCACAAGGACCATGTTGGGCAGTTCTGCAGCGGGGAGCTTGGTTGGGTTCCTCCAGGAGCTGCAGAAGACGAGGCTGTGTTATCTTCGTGCTTTGCTGGCAGAGTCACAGGTCCATAGGTTCAGATGTGGATGAAGGGGGTTTTCTAATAGGGACCAAACTTAAACCTAGAGCTGCCTCACCACTTCCAGTCCTAGTCTGAACATTTTACACCCATCAGGGGACACTTCTTCCCACGGTTTGACATTGGGGGCGCAAGATTCAACCTGACCTTTGGCTGCAAAATTTGCAACACGCTTTTTGTTAAAAGGAAAAGGCTAAGAACAAAACTCAGCTGGAGACAGGTTGTACCAGAGCCCATTCCCCAGCGAGCGCAACAACCGGGCACAGCCCCAAATGTCCATTTGTCCACAGCGGGGAGGAGAGGCCTTGCAGGGGCATGGGGGGTGTCTCGGGGCAGAGGCTGAGATGTCCCTTTGTTCCCCCAGGTGATCCCGTTTGCCGCTGACTGCGAGCAGGACGAGTGCACGTGCCGTGACCCGGCGGCCGAGGAGAACCAGTAGTGGCAGCTGAGGGGCCTCTCTCGGTCAGGCAGCGCCGCAGGAGCGAAGGGGCAGCAGCGGGGCCGTGGGGATGGCGGGGGCAAGGGGCAGGAGCGTGAGGGACAGCCGGGCAGGGGCATGGCGACTGCACACGGAGCGCTTGAGTCCAGGCCACCAAGGAGCCCGGGAGGGCAAGCACGTGGTCCCCTCCCCATCGCTGCTCCCTCCAGAACCCACGCGAGGGGCTCAGCCAGGGGTCTGGTGCCGCCTCAGCCACACGCTGGGCATGGGTCCACGCCGAGAGCCCAGGTACTGCCATGGATGTTTGTCCTGGTCTGGCTCCTGGGTGTCTGTCTTTGCTCTGGATTTTGTCACTATTCACCCCTCTCTGCTGTACAGGCTTCTTTTAGCAAGGTCGAGGTAGTTGTGATCTCTCCGCAAATATTTAAACTTAATTATATCTATATACATATATATATATAATATATATATATAAATATATATTATATTTTCTTTGCTCTTGATGAAGCTGAGAAAGGATATCCTTTATCACACACCCATGCTGCTGTGAAGTACAAACCGTTGGGAAAAGCGCAGGAAGAGCAGGGATTTTCCCCTTCCTTGCTGAGCGGGAGCTGGAAGGAGGACAGAGAGAGAAGCCAAACATCCAGGCCATGCCAGGAGAGAGCTCCCCAGGTGTGGAGGCTCCCACCTCAAGGGGATTTGGGCATCTTGCAGGGACCAAGTTTTGCCATTGGTATTTGCCAATGCTTTGCCTTGTTCTGCTTAGGGTGTGGATCAGGATCAGGATTCTGGGGATGAGAAAAAATGTTGCTGTGCCCCCAAATCATCCCAGTGAGCACAGCATTGTCCAAGGGCACCCCAGGCATCCAACACACATTATTTTAGAGCCCTCTGGGCAGGGTTATGTGTCCATGGGGATCACTGTGTGGTCAATAGGAGCGAAGACTCACCATGCTCCCTCCCTGTCTCACTCCCCCAGCCACTGCACACCCAACTGGATGTAGAGGCCAAACCAGGGTAAGATGTGTGATGCTTGAATGAAGGATGCTGAGGTAGTCCTTCTTCTCTTTTCCCCACATCTGAGCTCCAAATGAGTTGTGTTGTCAGCAGCTCTCAGAGGAGATTGGACCCTGCAGTGCCAAAGGGACCAAAAAAAAACCTGTCAAGAGACTTCGAGCATCATTTCTCATTGAGATTTTCCCTAGTAGAAGTAGTATTATTATCTCTGTCTGAGCCCCTCAGCTGGACATACAATTGCTGACTTCCAAGAGGCTTCTGCTCCTGTAGGCACAAAGTGAAAATCTGCAGATTCAGTTCTGGCCTCAAAGAAGCCCAGCAAGAAACTCTGCCCCCCATAATCGATTCCCAGAAGCTCAGCTTGGACCCAGCTGCATAAAGGCAGCAATAGGGAAGGTGGCTGGCTCCAGCTGGGAGTATCACTGATGGTTTTGTGCTGCAAAGAGGCAGAGAAAAGGGATAGAAAGAGGAGAGGAGAGCAGAGAAGGGACCACAGAGTTGGAACTCACTGCAGTGTCCCCGGGTGAGCTGCAGGCTGGGACCAAAGGACTCCAGGCTGCCTGGCTGTGTCCTGCCTTCACGGCCTGTGCTGGTGGATGCAGGCTTCAAGCCAGAGTTTGTGTGGTGAAGGAGTGGTGGAGAGAGGGTGACACGGTGTGGAGAGACCAGGAATTTTCAAGGCATCGTTTGGCTTCCACTGGCTCTACCCCGTCCTGTTCTGTCAGGCGGTTCCTACGGTTGTGTTTTAGTGGGGGACCCGAGCAGGGGCAGAGGTGCTCAGACATCCTACCAGCATCCAGGCAGGAGATGCCTTGTCCTTCTCCAAGCCCTTTCCTGACCCCCCAAGTGTCCCCATCCACCTGGCCTAGGCAGGGATTTGAAGAGAAATGGGGGACAAGGAGCCCCATCTCATCTTGCAATAGGAACACTGACATTTCTGTTCTCATCATGCACAGGTGACAACACCCCAAAATTCACTATCAGCTGGGCAGAGAGCAGCAATCTTTTGTCAGACATTCACTTTTCAATAAAAAAAGAAAACCTCTCAAATAATAGTTGGCCCATCACCCCCAGGATGTGCAGCTTGGGCTGCCTGTCCTGCTCCACCAGTGCAGGAAAGGGGAGATCCAGGGATCCCAACACAGCTGGAGTGGGGTCCTGGCAGCCCCCACAGGTGGGGACAGCAGGGACATGGGATGAGCATGACATGCAGAAGCAGAATTCCAAGTCTCAGCATCTTGCTGTGACAAACCCTTCCCTGCCTGGTGTCAGCATCATGTGGGTGCCTATGTGTTTATATGCCAAATTTTTATCCTTTTGGCATGAAAATCCTGTGGTTTTTTTTCCTCTGCTCACCTGTGTGTGCAGGGAAGGGACTGTGCCCCATGGACAGGGGAACTGGGGGGTTGGGATGGGAAATGCTGGCTTGGCTGGTAGACATTTGTGCTTCTCATGACCAGACAGCTTCTACGTACAGAAATATTGTTCTTCTATAGCCACACTGAGCGGTTTTTGTCCCCTGTAGGGTTTTATTCACAACGGAGGCTGCTGCTATTTTTATTTTTTTGTATTTGATAATTATTTTTTATAAAAATCTATGAAAAATAAATAATCTTCTCATCCTCCATCTCTTTTGCCTCCTTGATTCACCCAAAAGGGGGCCAGAGAGGTGGTTTGCCTGTCCTGACACCTTGGGTCTGACACATTCTCCTCTTCCCAAACCATGGACTCTCCCAGAACAGTCTCAGCCCAGTAGGAGATTTCCTTCAGGTTTTAGGGTGTGTAGGGGCCCTCACCTCCAATGCTACCCCCCAACTCAAGGCTGTCACCCAGGCAGCTTTTGCTGTGCCACCACCTGCAAGAACACTTTTGCCAAAGGTCTTCTGCTGGTTATACTACAAACTGGTTCAAGGCTGGTCACTTTTTGTAATTAATCTGCTTAAAATATAGGGGAATGTGTGTGTGTATGTGTGAGTGTGTGTGTGTGTGTATGTGTGTGTGTCCATGCCCCACCTCCCTGGGGATGGGGAGCAGAAAGTGGCTCACACTAGAGCCAGAGGATTGTGTGGTATCATGGCAAGAAAGTTAAAATCCATGATAATAAAGTTACTGTAATATTTGGGGATTTTTTCCTTTGTTTTTTTAAGCAACTTTGGGCTGAAAAACACCAAAAAGCCCTTGCCCTGTGTTTAAACCCCACTCTTCTTCCTCCAGTCATCTCTGATGGCCCTCACTGGTCTTTTCTTTGTGTCTGGTCTTTGCCCAGGGACTCAGCCCCAGAGGAGGAACAGCATCTCCTGGTGACCTCAAATGTCCTCTCTAGGCCAAAGCTCCCCAGATCATGCCCTCTGGAGAGGAGCCACATTTGCTGAAAAGGAGTGGTCCCTGCTGCTACCTGCTTTCTGGGGATGAGCAGGGACCACTGGCCAATGCCCACCCTTCCAGCACACACACATATTACCAAATCCTTCCTAAAAAGCTACCAGTGTGCTGCTGACGTGCCCCTTACAGTGCACTTCACCCTTTTTGGGGTGGCTTTCCCCAAACCCCCATGGATTGCAGGCCAGATGACCCCCCCGAGGAGATTTTGTGATGAGCCAGCTGTGTTGAGATCTTGCACAGCAGTTTAGACATGCAGCTTCACACACTGCTGCCACACAGACCCTCTCCTCCTCCTCTTCCTCCTCCTCCATCTCATTACATAGCCACAGTTTAATGTGCAGTGAGCTGGTGGTTAACTGCATGGAAAATAGCAGAAGGAAAGTATTTGGTGTATTTTTAGCTTATTTTCCTGCAATTTAGCACTGGGAAAAGAGGAAAAAAAATGTCGTTCCATGAGACTTGATGAAGTCTGGTTTCCTATGGATTCGTGTGCTAAATTCCCCCCTAAATTCCCGCTGTGTCCTCCCAAGTGTCCTGTCTGTCTGTCTGCAGTAACCCCAGGCTCTCCCTGGGTATTCCACCCATCTGGCAGGGCAGGTGGCAATACACACTGGGCTCGGCCAAGGGACCTGCCCTTGCACATCCCAGTGGCCTGACCATTAGGCACAGCACTGCCCTCTGAGTGGCTTTTGGCATCCTTGGCAGACCTCACCTTGGTTCAGGCACTGGTTTTCACATTCTTTGTGGGACGTTACTACTCATGTTGCTGCTAGTCCTCTCCCAAAAGGCTGCTGGACGGACTACGACATTCTCCGTGGGTGTCTGACCACCAGACAGCACCATTCCATCCCCCTTTTATACTAAAAGAATGGCTAAAAGAAGCTGTTTTGGATACTGCTTCCAAGTTCCCAGTCTCCAAGGAGGTTTGCAAATCAAGGGCTGAGAGACCCTTGCTGAGGATGCGTAAATAAATGCGTTTTTTTCCCCCAAAAGGTGACTGGAGACATCTTTACCTTCCCATGTCCAGCAGAGCAGGTGGGCAAGGCAAGGCACAGGACACGGCTCCATCTGTGTGTGCTCAGTGGTTTGGGACTTGGCTAACCCGATGGGCAGACGGGCTAATGCTAAACTTGTGTGAAGACTCACCCGAGTTCAAAGGCTGGGAGTGTTTCATCTGTGACCAAAGATGACATCAACTGGACCAAAACTATAAACAAACACTCCAGCTTGCCAGAGCCAGGGATTACTAACAGCTCCGTTTAATAGTCAGTTAAATTATCATCTGGAGTTTTACATAGTGTTACAATAATTTTTGTTGCTGTTGTTTAAAACTTTTTTTCTATTATTATTCTTTTTTTTAAATTAATCCAGAAGGGTTTTGTATTTCTTGCCACATGGCTATCTCACCCTAAAGCACCCTACTTTCAATCTACAGTAGTAAAACGTCACATTAGAGTTTTAATAGAACATCAAGGAACATGAATTGTAGCCATCTTTGTAAAGAAAAGGACCAAACTGTCTTTATATGTTAAATAACTCCACGACAAGTAAAAGGTAGTAATGCTATTACAGGGGTACGGACGAGGCAAAGAAAAGTTAACGACCCAGAGGTTCATCTCAGGTGAATGATTGCTCATTAATTCAGAAATAAAACAAAAAGAAAGGGCAGGGGGGTGAAGGAGGTTGCAGAAATGGTTGGAAAACAGTTCTTGTCCAGTTTTCATGTTGCTGGCAGCTTAGGAAGAATTGGGAGTCCAAGAGAAAAAATATTGTGCAGGCCCAGCAGTAGGACCCTGCAGATGTGGATGGTGTCAGCTCTGCAGGGAGTCACAGAGTCATAGAATGGTTTAGGTTGGAAGGAACCTTAAAGACCATCTCATTCCAAACCTGCTGCCGTGGGCAGGGACACCTTCCACTAGACCAGGGCATTCCAAACCTGCTGCCGTGGGCAGGGACACCTTCCACTAGACCAGGGCATTCCAAACCTGCTGCCGTGGGCAGGGACACCCTCCACTAGACCAGGGCATACCTGTTTTGGATGAGCAAGCCCCACACAGCACATGTCACCAAGGCCAGGCCTTCAGCCATGGTGCAGCCCCCCATGGTGGATCAGTCTGCTCCCCCACGGTGGCTGCTGGCATTTGTCTGAGATGGACTCATGTGGTAGCTGAGAGACTTGGGCAAGAAAATCCAAGCTTGGGCAAGGCTCTGAGTGCAAAGCCAGAGTGAGGAAACCAAGAGGGAAGCCCTCACAATGCCAGGGTCACTGTGAAAATGGCTCCACAGCTGTGCCATGCCAGCAGGCCCTGCCAGCACGGCGGCTGCAGGGGCACCACGGTGGGCCTGCCAGCAGCCTGCACAGTCTGTCATGGGGATGAGGATGCTGAGCCCCATCCAGCTGTGCAAGGATGCTGCCAAATGACTTTGGAGGGATGGCTTTCCCCTCACCCTCCAAATCCCAGCCCATGGGGAAGCCGGGTCTCAGGGAGCAGAGTCTGGCCCAGCTGGCTGATGATGCTGCAGGGCTTTGGTTGCCCATGCAAGGGCTTTGAAGTGTCAGCACAGAAGCAGAACAGAAATATCTGCAGAGCCTCAGCATAAATCTGGGGGCCAGATGAAAAAGTAACCTAGGCAGGTGTGAATGCATGGGGTGTGCAGGGTTTTCCTGGCAGCGTCACAGCGAGCGGCTGGCAGACGGCGCTGCTCCCGTCCTTGCTGCTGCACCTAGCAAGCAATAAAAGAGAGGAGTCTGCTACCCAAAGGAAAACAGTCTGCATTTCATATAAAGACCATGTACACGGTATTACTTGGCCAGAAACCAACTGGCGTGTGGGCCAGAGCAGCCTTCGTTCAAGCATCCCTTCGAGGCGCTGAGCAGAGGTGCCCTTTGCCCAGGCCTGGATGGCTGCCCGGCTGGAAGTTAAAAGTTGTCTCAGCATCTGCTGGGATAAGCAAAAGGACAAACAGAAGTGTCTTGGCCATGAGTCTCGCTGGCTGAAAGGAAAAGGAGTGATGACACAGTACAGATTGCCTGCCCGCATATACCTGTGCATGGAGGTGGCGCTTGGTCTTGCTCTGAGCCCTAAGCACTTGGCAGCATCAGGCACATCAAAATATAAGGACAAACACATGAGAAAAAGCCAAAAGGATCCAGGAGGCTTCCTCCTTGCACAGAGCAGACGTTTGCCTGATGACCCCTGCTAGACACATTCATTACAGCAATGATACGAGGATGCCCAGGTCATACTGACTGCTGGCAGCTGCTCCCAGCCGCTCCCCAGTCCAGGCCAGCTGCCCCTGGAGAGAGGTCTGCCCATGAGAAGGAAAGAGCAAAGCACTGTGTGGTCCTGCAGGAAGACACTGAACTGCTGTTGAGAAAATACAGGGATGCAGTGCTGTCGGCAGTGACCGGGCGCAGACCACAGCTGCCTCCCTCTCAGCACCACGCAAATATTCAAGCCATGTCCTTGGCAGGTAGGAGGAGGAATGAGGCAGAAAATCGTATGAGACAGGCTGAAGACTGTTCCTGCCAACACTGAAAAAAAATGAAAAGGAAATTTCTTTCTACAGGCATCGTAAAAATCCCACTGTAGGGCTCCAGTCTTGTCCAGATCAAAGGTGCGCAGCTGCTAAGTCCAGAGCTGTCTCCTCTGCAAACCAGGCAGGAAGCTGAAGCTAAAAGGAACCTGTTTTCTGCCTCCAACACCATCAGCAGTGACAGGGATTTGGAGAATCATTTACTCCGAACCAAACCGAGTGTCCCAGTACAACCCCAGCTCTCTGGCTTTAAAAAAAAAAAAAAAGTTACCAGAGGAAGAGGCAGATGTGAGCCTGAACACTGGCAAGCAACACCACCAAAAGCCTGTCCTCCATGCTCTCTCTGGGACCAGAACCTTCAGGACCATCCTGCACCATGGCACTGGGGTATCCTGCATCCCTCTCCCCTCACCATGCTGAGCCTCTCCCCTAGCTGGGTTCTTCTGCTCAGCAGCAGCTTGATGTTGCTTCAAAGTTTTTATTACGGTGGGTAAAAAAAAAAAAAGATAATAGAAAGGATTTTAATGTTTACTTCCTAGGAGTGTGGTCCCTCAAGAAGAAAACTCACGATGTCCAGCTGACCACTGGCCCTGAGGTGAAGCTGCTTTTGTTCTGGAGGACTCTGCATCTTGGAGCACATGTGGGTTTTGACCATGGCAGAAGAATCTGAGGAGATGAGGTCACGATGCCCCTGTCTCTTCACCCCAGCTGATGACACCACGCCAGCTCTGCCCATCAATGGCACCACTGCTCGCTCAGGTCTCACCCCGACCTCATGCTTT
>JACBWW010000050.1:3740800-3773226 GCA_020086605.1 Lanius collurio
GCCAGTGTTCATCCACCCCCCGGTGGGCTCAGCACAGTCCATCCACCCTGGAGAGCAGGGCTGGCCCATGGGCAAGGGCAGCCACGGCTTGACACAATGCCACTGGGCAAGCTGCCTCCTAAGACAACCACAGCGCCGTCCTGCCACCCCTCCTGCCCCTCCATCGCCCCCAGCACGTGGCTCCTCACCCGCTGGGTCTGGTTGTTGGTGACCAGCTCGTAGAGAGGGGCTGCTTTGGTGACCTCCAGCAGGATGGGCTCGGCTGGCACGTCGGGGCCGGAGGCAGCGTGGCAGAGCGGGCAGGAGGAGGGGCAGCGGCCGCGGCTCTGGCACTCCATCCGCACGCCGGCTGCCATGCGCTTGGTGCCGGACTCTGAGAGGCTGGCGATGTACTCGGGGAACGTCAGCACCTTGGGGTCCCGCTCCCGCTCCTCTGACTCGTCTGAGGGGGAGTTGCCTGGAGAAGGGGGGGAAAAAAGTGACACCAGGGTGGGCTCCAAGCTATGGATAATGGAATATGAGGGGGCTGGAGCTCTGCCTTCCACTCAGGAGAGAGGCAGTGCTTCCAAAGAGCCCCCTGTATCCTTAAGAGCTGTTTGCTCTGTGGGGATGAAATGCTCACTGGTCTTCAAAGGAGGAATCAGGACTGAAAAGCCCACATGGCCTCTGTGACAGCAGGTCCTCTGCTCTCCCAGCACCTCAGTTTCCCCAGCCCCATCCCTACACCTGGACTGGGACAGACCACCCTTGCAGCAGGTCCCCACGAGAGGGAGCCTCCTTCATGTGGCTGGAGATTCGTGAAGGACCTGCCTGGGCACCTTCACATCACACTCACTCCCCACCAAAGCCCCCTGCTGAACCACTCTCCTGCAGAAGCCCTCCTGGCCCCACAGCAGATTTCTCCACTCCTCTCCTTCGGACCCCAACCAAAACTGATGTGACAGAGCGCTTTGGAGACCAGAGACTAAGAGTGTCAGGCCAGGGGGAGCAGCAGCGATGCTGACCCGTGGCCCCCTGCAAAGGTCTGCAGGCAGCAGCACCAAAGGGCTCAGAGTGAGCAGGGAAGACCTGCCAAGGCCTCATGATGCCCAGAAAGCTCCCGAGATGGCTGCAAACCCTCCAGCCCTGCCACCCTTCTTACACTCAGTCCCCAAGCAGGGAAAAGGAGATGGGGAGCAGGTTCTACCCTGCCAACCCTGAGGTGACCCTGCAACCTCACAGGCTCAGAAAACAGCCCTGCAGCAGGAAAGCATCGACACAGCCTTATGCTTTTCCCAGCTCTGCAAAAAGATGCCCGACACTGGGTGCCACCCCATCCCCAAGGCACGGGGCAGTGAGCCAGACCCTGCACTCAGTGGTCCTTTCTCCAGCATTCCCATAGCAGGAAATATTTTGGCACAGGGGTCCAATATCTTCAGTCCTTGCACAGAAGTCGAAAAGGTAAAATCTGCCCATCAGTGCTGTGCCCTGGGTAGCATCACCCTGCCATGGCAAGCTTTGCCATGGCAGGAAACAGTGCTTTGCACACAAAGCCCCTGCCAAAGGATGTCCCTGGATTTACACAGAAGAAAGAGGGGCCTAAGGTGGTTGGTGGGGTTGGAGGAAGCTGAAGGACGACCAGGCAAAGCCTCACCCCCAGGGCAGGCTCAGGCCATTGCTGGTGGTGACTTGGCATGGGCTGGCTGCTGTGGGGAGCCACCATGGAGCACATCCATGGCTCAACAGGAAAATCTCCCCATAGCAAGGATCTGTGGAGAAATGGGCCAGCACTAGCCCATCCTTTAGGCTCCTGCAAAAGAGAATAAGGCTGTTAAAAACCTGGGACACAAAAGTGTTGCTCTGCTCCCCCAGGAAGCTGGAGATGGATCACTTTAGGCTGGCTGTGAATTGCAACTTAGCAGGCACAGAGGAAAAGCAGAGGAGCTGGGGAATGATTTGTCTCTTGCAATTTCTCAATCAATATCCAGCCCCTGACGTTTGCAAACAAAAAGCAAAGGAAGGAAAGTGGCAGGTGCCAGAGTGAAACCGAAATGTGATATTGTGGGTGGAAAAAGGCTGCCAGACCTGAAAAGCCTCCAAGCAGGAAAATCAAAGAGGAGGAAATTGCAGGAGAAAAAAAGAAGTACTTGCAATCAAGAGGTGCTACATCTGGAGGCAGCCTACAGCCAAAACAGCAACGGGTCTGTACTCTTCCTGGTGGGCTTGTGAAGAAGTCCAGACTCCAGGAGGCCTGAGCCCACAGGCTCCAGACTCAGGCTTTGAAAGAAGCCCTTCCTACACAAGAGCCCTGGGGACATACCAAATGTCTCTGTGGCTGGGACATAGCAAGAGCAGCACCACAGGCTGGTGCCAATACTGAGAATTAGGAGGCTTCATGATGGAAATGATGTGTCTGTCGTGGTGCCTGGGAGCTCCAAACCCACACTGCTTGCACCTGGGAATTCCTGGGCAGGAGCAGCAAACCAAGATCATCTAAAAAGCAGCAGCTCTGCTCCACATTCCCCATGTCCAGCCTTGTTTGCTCCACATTCCCCATGGCTCTTGTTTGCTGCCCAAGCCCGGCTGCTGCAACCCACCGTGCCCAGGACAGGCAGGAAAATGCCTGCAGGCAGCTTTGCTGAGGCCAGCACAGAGATTGCAAAATCACAGAATCTGAGAATAGTTTGGAATGGGAGGGACACTGAAGACCATCTCATTTCAGTCTCCTGCCACAGGCAGGGACATCTTCCACCAGCCTAAGCTGCCACGGTGCTGAGGACAGATGGCAGCAGGCAGGAGTTAGGCTGCCTCAGCTTTTGTAAAAGCTGGCATTCCAAGCAGGCACCACCTCTTCTTCCACTGGGGATCCCTCACAGCTCACTGATGCCAGGGCCCCGGGGGGATGAAGCAGTGCCAGATGCCCTCTGGACCACGAGGAACGTCCCACTCCCAGCTAGTTCCCAGGCATTAAAAGCCCAGTGCTGACAGCCCAGGAGAAGGAAACACATTGGAGGGAGGAAAGTCTGGCTGTGGGAGGCAAGTGGAAAAGAGCAGATATGGCAGAGACAAAAGGAAGGGAAGAACAAGATTAAAGACAACAGTTAAGGCCAGAATGAGGCAGGACGGCTTGGCGGGGTTGGTGCGCTTGTTTTACATCTCCCTGGGGCCGTGGGTATTGATCTTTCTTTTCGGCCTGGACCAGTTCCTGCTGCAAATCCTTTGTCTGGCTCCAAAAATTGCGAGAGCAGGGTGTAAGTGAGACAATGACATGGGAGACGCAGTCCTGGCACAGGCTGGGCACTTTCCTTGCTGTGCCAAAAGCAAACCCTGCTTCCCACTCCCATGGGATGGCTGTGAGTACCCTTCCCAAGGGCAAGCAGGGCTCCTACCTTTGCTGATGTCCTCATACTCCAGCCAGAGCTGCCGCTGGACCTGCCTGTTGGGATACCAGATGGAGCAGGACTCCTCGAAGCCATACACAGCCTCCTGGATGTAGTGGTTGCCAAACTGGTCCAGCAGCGCCACAAAATCTCCACGGGAGGTGGCTCCATCCAGAGAGTGGAGAGCATTGCTGAAGGCTGGGAAGCAGATGGAGGAGATGCCCAGTTCCCAGAGCCCATCACACCCTTGCCACCTCCCTACATACTTGTAACCAGCCTCTGAGCCCATCACCTGCCCGCAGAAGGCCGTGTCACTTCTTGCCTTTTTTTCTCCCCTTATTCCACCTGTCCCTGCACACTTACACTGGGAGATGGTCATCTGGTTGAGCCGGACATGGTACATGACAGACTGCACCTTCCAGTGCTGCAGGAGGGGGTACCCAGACACCTCGCTGAAGTTCACCATCCCTGCCAGAGAAAGGACACAGGGACTCAGTGCCACTGGCTAGCCATACCTCACCGTGGGCATGGCTGCAGCCCTTTGTGCCTGGGGCAACACAGCCAGCAAGGTGGGAAGAAGCCAGGGAAAAGGATTGTGTGCACACCACGTGCCCCCAGGGAGACACTGAGAGCTGAGGGTCAGGTGGTCCCCAGAAATTACAAGAAAAGGAAAACACGTAAGCTTATTTCATCCTGCCGTGTGGGGCTCTGTGCTGGGAGATAATGAGCCTCCTCCTGCATCCCCTCCTGCTCCCTTCCCAGTGCCCACTCCCAAGGCATGCCCAGGTGTGCTAATTATTTCACTAATGAGAGCTGCGCTTTTTAATGAGCTGTTTGCAGGCCTGGGAACGGTCACCGTCACGCCACACGTGCCCAAGCACAACCGGCCAAGAGGCCCTGGGTCCCCTTGGGCTGGGACTGAGCTCAGTGGGCAACAGATGGACGGGGAAATGGCTTGCCTGTTGATGCTAATGTTCCCTCAGGACATTATGGCAATGCTGGGGCTGAACAGGACCCAGGGCTTGTCCTTCCCCTTCAAAGACACCCCATTCTTCAGCCATGTTAGCTGTGAGAAACCAGAAATTCATGGAGACTCAGGCTGGGTGGCCACTTCCTCCTGCCCAAGACCCATGGCTTCTACCAGCAGAGGGACAGAGAGGCCACTGAGCCTCAGTCAAAGCCCCAGCAAGGGAACTGAAGGGTGCTCATGGCTCTGAATTTGGTGACCAGAGCATCCCCAGAGGGCCACAGCAGGATGCTGGGACAGGCCACCTCCTCCCTCGCAGCTCTGGGGCCGCACAGCCAGCACATCACGCCTCCGCCTGCCAAACTCTGCTGCTAAACAGGCACCCAGCAGGAGTTCAGGAGGATAACAGTGGGCATCCCCCCCTCTGAACAAGAACTGAAGGCAGACTATAAGCAGGATAAGATCCTTTGCCTTCCAGCGCCTCTCTCTTCAGAGCTGGCTGCTGCCGACAGCTTCAAAGCCTTGCTCTTCCCTGCAAAGTGTTTATGTAAAAACAGCCCTTCCTTACTCAGCAGCTCTGCCTCTCGTGTATTCACAGCGATATCCAGACCTGCTTCTGACAAGCAGAGAATATTTTACTGCTCTTCCTTTTTTTTCCCCTGTTTTTTTGTTGGGTTTTTTTGTTTCCCCCTTAATCAGCCACAAAGCCAGCAGAGCAGTGGGAAATGAATGGGATAATTTACTGGCTTTTACCTCCCCAGCATAACTGCCATTGGAGCCCTGGTCCCACTGTGATGCTGGGGCTGAGGTGGCAGTGCCTTCCTTACATCCATGTAACCATGTCCCAGGCAGGAGAGCCCTGCTGGCAGGCAGGTGTCCTCCAGGCAGGGTTGAGCATCCCCAGGCAAGCAGGAGTGACCCACCCATCCAGCTCTCCTGGGGAAGCTCAGCCCCCACCCAAGACCCCACCGGCACCCCCGTCCCTGCTGAATCTGCCTGCACCCACACCTTCATTGCCATGCACCCTGTCAGGGCAACCAGCATCCACCAGGCCCTGGATACAGCCCATGGGTGCTCCCCAAAATCCTCCTGGAAGCTCTGCCAGGCAAAGGGAATGCATAAGGTCTCGTATGAGATCAAAATACCTTACTAGCCTATGCTTAGTAGCTCCTCGATGCCTGGGCCATTTCAGCCAACAGCAACAAACACCGAGGAAACAAAGGTAATTTATGGGTACTGGCAACTTGGAAAAAAGGCAGATCCTTGAAGGCTCTCTGGGAACCCACCATAACTTATCACTCGTGGCCCGTGATGCTCTGGCACAGCAAACCAAAACATTTCAGTTTGGTGGCACTGGGTTTTGAACATTTCATTACATCAGCAAAGAAATCAAAGGTAGTTGGAAAACTTTTGCCTTCAAAAAAAATACAAGAAAAATCCTTTTGCAAATGCCCTAAATATTTGATGCATGCTTGAGCTTTTACACCCCACAATTAATTTACAGCCTTTGCCTCTCCTTCATTTCTAATGCCTTCCTCTTAGGCTGCTGGCTCCTCTACATGCAGCTGAGCATGGGATGCTGAAGCCAGACTAGATTTATCCCATGGTAGATATATCCTGTGGGAGGTTCAGGTGCTGAAGCTGGACATGCTGGCAGCTGTCTCACTGGGAGAGACACAGATCCAGCTGGACTCACTCACCAGTGAGGAACTCGGGGTCAGGTGTGGGGTCGGAGAGCTCCTCTTGGCACTGGTTCTCCAAGGGTACTGTGGCCACCACCAGCCCATCCGGCAGCTGCTGCTCCAAGCCCCGGGCAAAGTTGTTCTGCCTGGAAGTGGATTGCAGAGAGAAGAGAAAGGTTGGAGGACAGCAGAAATGACTGGGATCATCCCTGCCAGCCAGTGATCCATCCCCAAAAAACACCTGGCACTTCTCTAGATTAAAAAGATGTCTACTCTTGATGGAAAGTGTCAGATGCACCCTCCCCACCAGCCTCTCCATCTTCTGCAAGGTGAAGCCAGACACAGATGGACCAGGCAGTCTGCTAAGGTCCAGCCCCAGCCTCCTTCCCACACCTTCTCCAGCGAGGTTTGACCCTGCTGGGGTCCCCTCCCCACGTCTGCAACGCACCTGAACGTCCCTTTGAGCACCTGTCCCGGTGCCACCTCCTTGGAGTGGTTGTTGTAGCCATAGAAGATCTCCCCGAAGAGCGTCTGGTTCATGGGCAGCTCGCGGGGCTCGCCACAGTCCCCCACCTCAGGGCACGACTCCGAGATCAGCTGGCATGACCGCCCGTCCGTGCCCAGCTTGTAGTCCTCGATGCACCTGGGAAGCCAGCAAGGGGCCCGCTGTCAGCTGCAGCCCCCAGCAGTGGGGACAGCCTCAGGAACTGAGGAGAGCCCCTCCATCCCGACCCGAGAAGGTGTCCCCGTGGCCAGGGAGGTGGTGGGTGACTCACCCACAGAACATGAGGATGTTGTAGAGCAGGGGGTCTTCGGGCAGGGGGACCATCTGCTGCAGGCACAGCTGCTCGCAGCCCCCGTTGAAGCCATCGGAGCAGTCCACGCCGACGTGACGGTCGTAGCAGCCCGTGCCGTCCTTCATGGGGCTCAGCCCCGTCGGGCACTAGCAGGGTGGGGGAAGTAGGAGGTGAAAACCCCTGGGAAGAAAGCTGTCTCTGGGGCTGAGGTGGAGGGCAGGGCTCTGGCACTGCTCTCCACTGGAAACTGCAGCCTGAGCAGCACTCAGGGGCTGCAGGGAGGACAGCAGCAGCGCCATCCATGGCTGCAGATACTGCTCCTGCACCAAAGCCTATCTGCAGCCCTCAGGAGAGTATCCCCTGAGGTGGGAGCCATCCAAGCCATCCCCCACCAAGGCAATGTGCTGGTATCAACCCCACTCTCCAGCAACCCAGCTCCAGTGACCAACAAAGCAGCGCTGCCCTTTCCAAACCCACTGTCTGCCCACATGGCCTCATCACCCCCAATGCCCAGCTCTGGTGACATTGCAGCAGCACACCCCAACCCCACAGATTTGGGGCAGAGCAGCTGTGGTGGTGCCAGGGCACACACGTGAGTGATACGGAGCCTCCCCCAGAGCCAACAAACAGATGGACTCCTACAGCCTCGTGTGTGCGTGTGTGCAGCAACAGAGGAGGTGCCAGCTCCAAAACATCTCCCTGCTACAAAATCAACCTCAAAATATCCACCCTGAAGTGGCAGTAAGGGAGGAAGGATTCCCTTTCTGGCCCCCCCTTCCTTGCTCACGGCAAGAGAGATTCGCAGGTCCCTGGGGCCACGCACCACACAGCCCGTCGAGTCCAGCTTGCGGTCCGAGATGCAGCGGAAATTCTTGCTGCAGCCCCCGTTGTCCCGGGAGCAGTCACGAACGGGGCCAAAGGAGTCGAGGAGGACCTCCAGGCTGTCGAAGGAGGACGAGGTCATCAGCTCTTCCCTGCGAGGAAGAGGACGAGGAGATGTGCCACTGCTTCAACGAGACGTTGTGGACGCATGCACGACCGTGGCTGCTGCGTGGGTTTTTCCAGAGCTCAGGTGTTCCTCAGGCTGACAGTGAGCTGGATGGCAGCCAAGCTTTTAGAAGGATGCAGGAGCTACTGAGATGAGGAAGAATACTGCCAAAGGCTCAGCTTTGCAGGCACCAAACGGGGGCAGGTTAATGGATGTACTCATCTCCACCTGCAGAACGCGGGATGGGGATCCCAGCTCTGTTTGCTGAAGCCCCTCCTGAACTCCCCCACCCTGCTGTCCCACCTACCTGACCTCCACTGCATCCTCCATCACCGTCATGTCAGTCTTGCACTTGGCTGAGGGGTTGATGGCCAGCTCAGCCGGTGGGATGACGAAGCTCTTGCTCAGGGGCAGCCACATGCCCTCCCCCAAGGTGTAGGTGAACCTGCCAGGGAGAGCAGGGCACCAGGGGAAATGCTGAGCCCGGAAGGTTGTCTCTGCCCAAACCCAAGCCCCTGAGCCTCCCTGCTGCCCAGCAGTGATGCCAGCCCAAACTAAGGTGTGTGGGCGGGGTAAAGTGGGGTAGCTCCTCCAAATACACCCAATGATTCCCAAAAATCATATGTAACTGAAGTAATTAAAAAAAAAAAAAGGCACTTTCACTTTTCATAGAAACCCTCCTTCAGAGCCAAAAACTCAACTCTCACCATGAAGAGAGAGGAGGAGCGTGCTGCTGGGCACCCAGCACCCACATGGCAGCTGCAGGGGCATCATCTTCCCAGCCATGCTCATATGTCCCCAGGAGGTGGCACAGCACAGCCATGCTCAGCCCTGCCAGCGGGGCTCCCTGTACGAGTTGTATTTAAGCCCCAAAATGTGTTCAGCAGGTTGGCTTCACCACTTACCGAAAAATCTTGTCAGAGGGCTGCTCTCCCAGCACCAAGTCAAAGCCACGCTGGAAGATGGTGTATGGCCACGGACTGGAAAAGAAAGCCAGTAGGATCACACCAGCCTCGTGTCCCCACTGCCCCTCACAGCCCAAAATGCTTCCCCTGCTTAGCCCCCAGCTCACTTACAGAAGGGTCCGAGGGTAGGATGACTCAAACCAAGCCAGGGCAAAGGGATAAAATAGCCTCAGATCTGAGATCTTAATTTTGGGGTCCCTGCAACACCAGATTCTCATCCCAGCCCCAAGTTGCCAATAGGCCAGTAGTGTATCCCATCTCTTATTTTGGGGTACGCTGCACTCCAGCCATCCCTTCACGCTTGGTACCACCTGCCTGGTCCTGTTTTAGGGATTTGCATCACAGCTATGGAGCTGCAAAAAGAAAACCAAACTGCAGCTGGACCCTCTCTCTGTGAGGCTTTTGCCAGGGAGCACATCAAGCCTGGGACCGCAGTTTCACCACCTGCCTTAATACCCTCATGTTTCATTGTTCCAGGAGGGGGAACTTTGCAAAGGGGGCTGAGAGGCCAGCTTGGAGCCAAGCAGGAGGCCTCCATCCCTGCTGTCGTAGATGGCGCAGGGTGATGAGAGACGAGCCACTAAGATTTGGAGGCCGGTGCCTTTCAGAGGGACACCCGTGGCCACGACACCTCTGGGACATGAACCCCCAGCAGCACAGCCCTGCTGGCAGAGTGCCACTTGCAGAGCGAGACTGACAAGAGACCCAGCCATGGTGGGCTTTGAATCAGGCAACATGAACCCCGTTCCCAAACCCTAAAACTCCAAATCCCCTTTGCAAGAGCTCAGAGCTGAGGAAGAGAAGATTTTCCATCCCATCGCATCACTGCTGCTAAAACTCAGAGTCAGAGTGTCGGGTGCCAGTGACAAGCCCAGGGATTTTCTCTAGAGGCAATTACAGCTCTCCCGCACAAGCACTTTAATTTCTAATCTGAAGTTATTTCAGCAAGGACAAAAATAATAACGATAAAGAAATCCCGGCTGCAGGATTACAGCGTGCCTTCTCATTTCTTCGCCGGGATACAATGCTGCCCTCCTGTCCAGTCAGCTGGGAGCCAGGGATTACATTCAGCCCACAGATCGGATTGCCTCGAACGAGGTCAGCTTCGGCCAGAAAGAGACGCGCTCCTTGTGTCTCGCCAGCACCTCGAGTGCTTCACGCCTCCACCTTCCAGTGCTCCTGCAGATGGGTTTTATTCTCGCTTCTGAGGAGCACGTCGGGTCGGGAACAAAAGCAGAGGCTGCATAGAAGCGAGGTATTGTTCCCCCTTCAACTCGGGTGGAAAAGTGGATGTGGAGAGCTGCTCTTGGCTTGCAGCAGAGCCCAGTGCTGGGGCACGTGCTGCAGAAGCATGGTGACTGCCAGGCCTCTGCCTGCTGGCACGTCTGGGAGCCCACGGGTGCCAAACACAGGACATGGAGCCACTCGTGTGTTTGGACCTGCCTGGGAGATTGAAATCGGCACCCGAGGCCATGTTGTGTCCACCCTGGATGCAATTTCCAAATGTGGCTAGAATTCTTGTAATCATAGAGTCTCAGAATGGCCAGTGTTGGAAGGGACTTCAAAGATCATCTCATTCCAGCCCCCTTCCACCAGACCAGGTTGCTCCAAGCTCCATCCAGCCAAGCCTTGGACACTTCCAGCGATGGGGCAGGCACAGCTTCTCTGGGCACCCTGTGCCAGGGCCTCAGCACCCTCACAGGGAAGAATTTCACCCTGATATCTAATCAAACCTGTCCTCTGTCAGTTTGAACCCATTACCCCTGGTCCTCACCCCACATGCCCTTGTAAAAAGTGATGATAGCTTTGATCCAGGGAAGAGGTTTCTGTGCTCCAGGAAGGGACCGTGTGGCATCTCCCCAGCCTGCCGCACTTTTCCCTTACTTGGGGTGAAAAAAAAAGCCCCTTAAATGCAATGTTCAGCCTTTAGCTACATCCCTACATGGCAAGGAAGGGAGAGCCAGTGTTGCCAGGCACCACTCAGTCTGTGAGGACAAGCACCCTCTGCAGAAAGGCCCTGAGATGTCCTCCACACAAGAACTCTGGCTCAGCGAGAGACACTCACCCATCCTCATCTCCAAGGAAGCTCTCCAGGAGCCCAGCACTGATATTTCCACCCACGCACTCTTACTGACTTGTGCCTTCTGCTGCAGAGGACGGGGCAGCATCTCCTCCCCCAGGCACACCTTACCTCCCCCATTGTTGCCTTTTGCCCCTGGTGCCTCTGTCACTGTGTCACCTCCTCCTTCCTCTGTGTGTGTCCCCACGTGGCTGTCTCCCTCCCCACATGGATGTGGCCCTCTCCACACTCCCCACATGGCTGTCTCCCTGCCTGCCTGCTGCAATCACTGGAGGCACCTCGCCGCTCTGCTTTGGGTTGTTCCTGGTGGGCATTTTGGTTGCGTGGTCTTCAGAGCTCACAGAGAAAGGTGGGACTGATCAGCAGCTCTGCAGCCAATCAGGTTGGATTAAACAGGCCAGAAATGACAGTTCTCAGCTCCCTGCAAGCCTTAGCACTCAGGCAGGCATCTGAAACAACAAACTGGGGGATTACCAGGGCACCTGAGAACCAGCAAATTCCCCACACTCAGTCAGCAAGTTCCCAAAGCCAAAGCACTGCCAGTGTGTCCCCAGGATGATCTGGAGCCTCTTGGCTTTTCCAGACAGACCATTATCAGGATGCTTTGCTCCACATCTGGGCTTGAATAGAAGCTCACAAAACACCAGCTAAGCCCTCCAAATCTGGCGCTGCTGCTGATGCTTTGAACCAGCTCAACAGTGCCCTGGCCATGCTTCAATTGCAGCGCCCAGGGGATGAGGCCAGACTGACTTCTAATACCAAGAACTGTGCTCCAGCCTGTCCTCACTGCCTGCAAAACTCTTCCAGACGAGACGGGTGGGATGAGGAACAAGCCCAGCGCTGGCAGGATGCGACCACCAGGAGCTAACCTGGAGCAGCTGGTTTGAGGGGAGCTGGCAAGAGGCTGGAGGGGTCGCAGGAGAGGGTCTCTGCAGAAGGCACGAGAAGCTGCTGCACGGGAGCGTGACTGAAATGTCACTGGAGGAGAAAGCAGTCGGTTGGTACATGCTGAAATAGGTGATTTCACACCTGGCTCCCTGACCTTCTGTGCTCCTCAGGGTTTTCAGCCAGTGCTCAGCACAAGGATGGCCACACCAAAGCTGGTCGTGGTCCCAAAGAACCAGCTCCAAGTGGCTGCTGGAACAGAGCTGCACCTGCCACCCCACCCCTTCCCCAGCAGCTAAGGGGTTCAGGCCCAGGGTGAACAGACCAGAGCACCCCCACAGCACCTGTGCCCCTCCTGCACCCCAGGACCCCAAAGTGGGGACCCATGGACACCCAGCAGCTGGGTCTTGTTATAGATTGTGCAGTATTAGTTACTTTTCTTCCTATTATTGCTTTTTTTTAGCTAGACCCAGCGCTCAGACCCTGACGGCGGAAGAGCAGCGAGCAGATGTCACGGGAGCACCTCGGCCCAACTTCACTTTGCAACAGCTTTGCTCGTGTTTCAGCTGCTGATGCCTCTCCCCTTCCCACTTCCCCTTGCAAGCAGCTCTTTATTAATTAAAAATGCTAATGCCAGCACTTTCTCCCTGGGCTGCCCGTAAATCTGCGAGGAGAATGAGGAGGGAGGCGGAGGCGGATGGGTGGTTTGGTGAAAAGGATCTGAAAGAATGAGGAGCTTTTTATCAGGCTGTCCTTCAGCTTGCAAAGCCGAGGCACATAGCAGGGGATGGAGAGAGGCAAGGAAAAAAAATAAAGATAGAAAAAGGGGTGGGGAAAAAAAAAGGAAGGGAAAAAAATTACTTTAAGCAGGAAAAGTGCTGCTCTTGTCACTACAGTGTGTCCCTCACTCTTCTGTGGGATGAGGAGTGGATGATGAGCAGGGATGGGATAGGAGGAGCAGGGGCACTGCCAGGATAGGATAGGAGGGGAGCTGGGTGAGCAGGGCAAAAGCTGATGCACTAATTCGGGTCCTGTGCTGGAAAAAACATCTGCAAGGCTGTGGGCAGGGGAACAGGACTGGGGTGGGGCAGTTTGCCAGCTGTTACAGCAGGATGAGAGCACCCAGCCTGACACATTCACTGTATTGCCTTAAACTGGCTTAGAACCTCCCCAGGCCAGGGTGAAGCCCAATACAAGTTGGAACAGCAAATTGAAAAAGACTCCTTAAATGCAGAGCACCTTAAATCTCAGCAGGGGAGGCTCAAAAGAGCACCCAGGGAACTGCTCGTGGGGAGGGGAAAGCCAGGTGTATGTGTGTGTGATGGATCCAAGTCTGGGATGAAAAAGCACAAATGCAGGCAGGTAACAGTTTATTAACTAGACAGAATGAGCTGGTTTGATTTTTGGCCAAGTTATACCACAAAATGAACCACAGAAATTTGGTTTGATGAGCAGAGATGAAGCAGGGCTGGTAAGACTGCTAGAAACTGCATCCTGCTCAGGAAACATTAGAGTAAGAGCCGAAAAGTAGCTAATTAACAATGCATATCAAAGCAGGGAGACAGACTGTGAACACACAAGCAGCACCAGACAGATTTGTTTAAAACAGCTAAAGAGCAGCACACACACCAAAAAAAAAAAAAATAATAAAAAGCAGCTGATCAAATGTATCTGCTACCCATGATCAAAAAGATCTGAGTTTTTGAAAAACTGAAGAAGGTTTGGGGTCTGGACACGCTGGGTAAAAGATGCAGTGCGGAGGCGTGGATCTCAGCCTGGTACCCAAAATACACACAACACAAAAAGCTTCTCACTGCCATCACCAATAAAGTACAAAGATGAGCTCGCCTTCATGAGCAAAATTAGATGCTACTGAGTGAACAGACACCGAGCCAATTTGTCAGCACTGTAAATAAAAACAAACCAATGGCAAAACTAGCTAAACCAAAAGGTTGAAATGAGCTTTCAGATAAAAAGGCCACCCTGGGAAAACAGAAGAGGTCATATCCAGAACACTCCCAAGTTTGCCAAGGGATTTGGCAAATCCTGCTCTGTTGACCAAGTGCCAGTGTGGTTTCTCTGAGGACTGACCCGTGGTGGCAGCACATCACTCCAGTATGGGAGGGTTCAGAGCATATTACACAAACAGTGATCAGAAATGATTCAGGCACAGCTGATCTCACCTTGGGACAGGGGCAGAGAGCAGGAGATTTGCAGACATCTCTTTCAGGTGAGCCTGAAGGCCACCTGGTTGGGCTGGAGAAGGGAGTGAGCTGGTGAGCCCAACAAAAAACAGCATGGCAGCTCAACCTCCACCCCGAAACCCAAAAATACCAGCTTACAGCTAAAAGTTGTTCATCTAAACAGGCTCTGACAAGATGGTTCTGCTAGGCTAACGAGACTTCATCACAGTCATGACCCTGTGGAGGCCAAAGGTTCATGTAGAAGAGACCTCCAGCATCACAAGCCCTTCCAGGCAGAGCTGCACTAAGCAGCACCTGGACACCAGGAACAGAGAGCAGAGCAGGAAAAAACCTCTCATTAAACACCAAGCTGCCCTCGGCATCACAGTGCTAAGTGTGAACAGGCTTTCAAGAGCCCCTAAAAATAGAGGAAGCTGCAGGTAGGGATGGTGGAGTGTGGTTTCAGCTGCTACCATTTTGTGAAACAAAAATCTGATGAGTTCAAGGAAGAAACACAAAATGACCCTGGTTTCAGGTGGCTTGAGAGAGTTTTCTAAGGATGGTGACACTGCAGCATTGGAGCCTTCTCGAGAGCCCAGAGAAGGGCAGAAGGACTTTGACAGCCCCACCATGGTCAAGGGCTGTGGGGAAAAAGAGAACTGCTGGGTTTCTCCACGCCAAACAGAAAACTCTTTTGGAAATGCTGCACATAATTTGTCATAGCCAACTCTGGTATATAAGAAGAAACACAAGAGAAGATGCACCCTGGTCAGGTATGGATCCTGTTTTAGGAGAAAAGGCTCCCATGGGAGCATCAGGTAGGAGACAGGTGTAAAAAAGCAGCCCCAAATGCCCCAGAGGAAGAGAGGAGGTCCTGAGCACCTTTCAGGTGGGCACTGCTGAGACCAGAGCTGGGTCAGGAGAAGCAAACAGGTCCAGGGCACTTCAGGAAGGTATTGGTCCTTCTTGCCCTTGGCTTCTCTCCTCCTTGTTGCCATCTCTGTTTTTTCCCAATTTACCTGAAAGCAGCAACTTTTTCTCAGCCTTGCCTTAAGAAAGTGAAGCAGCTAAATCAGGAAAAAGCTAGAGAAGGGAGTGCATGGAGGAAAAGCGTGAAGCTGCAGCCCCATGCCCAGGAGCAAAGGAAAAGCAGAAGGTCAGGAAGCCAATGTTTCTCCACAGTGCTTATCCAATTTTATTACTAGCCTCGATGGATAAAGTCATTCACCAATTTGCTTTTTGCAAGGTGGTGGGCAAAAAAGCTGCTCTGATGGAGGCAGAGGCCGGCACCAAAGCCACGTGTGGTCGTGTGTGGCTGTGGGCTCTTTCCACCCCCTCTGAGACACTCCTAAACACAACACATCCCCACACAGGCAAATCCCTGGCAGGGAAATACCCCCCACACACCCCAGCCCATCGCTCAGGGCCTCTTAGGAGATGGCACAGAGGAGCTGGGGACATCCCTCCTGGACACTGGCCCGTGGGGACAAACAGGACAAGGAGCTGTATTTGTGCCTGTGTTCTCCTAGCCCAGCAGTGGTGCCTTGCAGAGGTTTGGGGGCACCACCACACCACGTGGCACATCCCCAGCACGGGGCCACCCGCACCATAAGCATCATCCCAGCTCAGGGCACCCAGAGCAACAACTTGTCCAACACAGCTGGTGCTCCACGCTGGGTTTAGTTGCTAAATTGCCTTTAAAACTATAAAAACCAGAGAGGGGGCTGGAGATGGAGCAGCAGTGCTGCCCCCAGGGCTGCAGTTCAAAGGGACACAGCGGGGCCAGCCGGCGCCCACAGCCCCCTGTGCTGCCACCCCCCAGCACAGCCACACAGAGGGGGGCACGCCAAGCCCAGCCTTTGATGATTTTTCTCTCCCTACTGTGAAGACTAATAACTTCAGAGAGGGCATCTTGACATGTGCAGGGCCACCACCGATCCAGCTGCACCTCCAAACCCTTCTTTTATCCCCTTACCTCCCCTTAATGAGGTAAGGGGATAAAAGAAGGGTTTGGAGGTGCCGGTGCACGTGAGACCTCTGAATTTGGGGGTGTCTTGGCTTTCTGCACACCAACTCCAGCCATTCCAGCTGCATGTCACAGACTCTCACAGGGCTGAGGGACAGATGGAGCATCCCCTCCAGGGTCAGAGAGAGATGGGAACTTTTGGAATCTACCACCAAATTGGTGCTGAAACACCAGAAACATTTCCCTTAACACCTGCAGGGGTGTGAAGCTGGGAGCAGACGTGACTCCTCTGTTCCCTCAGCCACAGTATCAAAGCATCTCTTTTTCCCAGTTATCAATGGGGACCTCAGCCCGACCTCAGCCCTCCTCTGATGCCTCACACACCCAAAAGGAAACCCCCACAAAGCGCAGGATGCCCGGGATAGTGCGCACAGGGCGGCAGGGGAGGAACAACCTCAATCTTCTCCAGGGAGTCTTCACTCTAAAACATGACAATGGCCTCTCCTACATCATTCCTGATTATTCCAAAGAACAGAAATCCTCACCTCCCACAGACCTGCTGCAGAGCCCAGCTGTGTGCTGACCTTACAATTCAGAGAGGTACCTCTAACTCTGCCACCCAAGAAGTTACCTCAGCCCCTCTCCTGCTGCTGTGGGGGCCCAGCAGCTCAGGCCAGGACCCTCCAAGCCTGGGCACTCACCCCTGGTTCGCCCCCCACTCGTTGCGGATGCAGAGGTGCTTGTGCACGGGGTCCTTCATGTAACCTTCATAGCAGAGACATTCCCCTGTGGAGACAGGGACGTGAGGGACGTGGGAGAGCACACCTGGGAAGGCTTTCCATGTGCTCCCCTGCCCAGTGCAGCCTGCAGCCACCCCAGGGCACCCAGCAGCTCCAGACTGCACATGGGGAAGGTGAGGAAGCACCTTCCCACCACGGCAGGGTTGAGGAGGCAGAGGTGAGCTCACAAACCCACCCCAACCTCAGCAACACTTACCAGTCTCGGGGTCACACTGGTGCTCACAGGGGTCGAGGAGGCGCCGGGCGCAGAGGTCCAGGGCCCAGGGCCCACTGGAGTTTTGCTGGGAGAAGAGGACGACCTGTGCTGGGTTCAGCCAGTCACTGGCATCCAGCTGGCTCCCCTCCAGCAGGATGAACCGGCTTCCTGCCACCGAGACAAGGGGAGTCAGTGCCAGCAGCCTGCTGCTGTACCCTCCACCTCACGGTGGTCCCCTGCATCCCATAAGGGACCCCTCTGTCCTGTGATGTTTCCCCCTCCATCCCATGATGGATCCCTCCATCCCTGCCCATTCACTCCATCCTGAGACACTCCCCTCTGTTCCACAAGGAATCCTCTGTCCTGTGCCCATCCTGTCTGCCCTATGACAGCCCCCTCCATCCCATACCTGTCTTTCATATCCTATGACAGCTCCCTCTATCCTGTGCCATTCCTCTCTGTCCCAGAGCAGCCATCTCCATCCCACACCCCTTCCCATTGGTTCCACACTGAAGTTTGATCCCTCTGTCCCAGTGTCCTTCATCCCATGATGGTCCATTTAATCCCATATCCATTCCCCCTCCACAACACTCTCTTTGGCCCTATGCCCACCCCCTCCATCCTGCACCAAGCCCTGTGTCCCACAACAGCCATCTCCACCCTGTGTCTACCTCTCCTGTCCTGTACCTCCGCCATCCTGTACCCCTCCACCCCTTGCTCCCAGTGTGCTACCATCCCCTCTGCCATGGACCCACCCCCTCCATCCCATAATAGCCACCCCTGTGCTGTGCCCACACCCTCCATCCCACACCCACTCCTTCTGCCCCACGCTGGTGCCCTCCATCCATGCCTGTCCCTCTGTCCTGCCCCCATCCCATCCATCATTCCCCTCTGCTCCATCAGGCCTCACAGAGCGGGGCAGGAGGAAATGGGTCAGGCCAGGGGGTGCTCACCGTCGGCAATCAGGTGCTCAGGGACGTGCAGGGTGATCTTGACAACCAGGGGGCAGTTCATGTGGGAGGAGCACACCAGGCTGATGACACAGCTCGTCACACTGATGAGGGTCAGCGTGGTCTTGTTCACAGGGCTCCGGGGGGACCCCACTGCAAAACAGGGGAGCAGAGTCAGACCTGACACCAGCAGGACCCAGGGAGATCTCCAGGTGCAGCCAGGGGACCTCAGCATGCAGAGACCCTGCCCAGCCCCCTGGAAATCCAGCATCAGTCGAATCACATGGAGTCACTCTGGACTTTGAAGAGCATAAAGCAGCCTTTGCCAAGGGATTCTCCATCCCTCTCCCCCGCTGTGACCAGGGTCCTCCTGATCCCCCAGAGCCCTGGCTCTCCCACACCCTGCACTGCAGCATGCTGAGAACTTTGCAGCAGCAGAGCTTTAAAGCAGAGCAGAGATATTGAGGGGAAAAACAGGCAAATGCAATACCCTGGTTTTCCCCACTCCTTCTTGGCACTTCATTCAGGTTAATTTTGTCATGACAACAGGCTCGTGGATGCTCTTGAAAAAGCACAAGAGAGCCCTAACCGCTCAGGGCATGCAGGTCTTTGACTTTTAATCTTTCAGCTGAAGAAGCTGAGAGGGAAAAAAACTGGCTGGAGACAAAGCCCGAATCAGCCTCCCAGCACCAGCTAAAGGAGATGGCTCCCAGTCTCACCACTCCCAGAAAAACAAGGCGTCATCCAGCAAGCAAGGCTCAGTGAGGGAAAACAGACACTAACTTCCCCCTTGGGAAGAGGAAACCTCCCAAAGGCATGGTGCAGGGCAGTGGGGCAGGACTCCTGCCTGGGCCCCGAGGCAGTGCCCATCCCCTGGTGTGTGCACGGTGCTGGAGCGGACCCCAGAGGTGCACGGGGCAGCCTTTGAAGCGTGTTCCTCATTAATACACACCCGTGCCAGGCAGCAGCCTCCAGCAAAACATCAGAATACATTTCATCCTCTGCTGAGAAACTGCACTGGAGAGCAGCAGCAGCCAGTGGAGCAGGGACTGGTGCCTGCCCACGGCAGCCGTGGTTGTGCTTGGGTATCCATCTTTTTTGCCAATGCAAAGTCTCCAAACCCAGAGAAGCAATGGCAACTTAAAGCAAGAGGGGTCTCGGCTCGTCACCCACCTCGGCTGCGCCTCCGGCTCCGCGAGGGGTCCGTGTAGAAGGTGAGCTGGGGATCGGTGTCTGCCTCTGTCCCCGAGTCCCCCTCGGGGTTGAGAAACGCTGAGCCAGCTGCAGGGGACACTGAGTGTAGTCATGGAGGGGTTGGCACCGTGCCACCCCTCACCTTGGCATCCTATATCAGCCTTCAGGGAAAGCCTTGCCCTAAAGACCAGAAGCCCCATCTGCCAGGTGCAGCAGGGACAGCATCTGTTCCCTTTCCTGCCACACGCAGACAGACCCCCCCTGGGTTACCTTGCAACTTTTCCCCATGGCTGTGCCAGTATCCTGAAATATTTTCCTGGGGCAAACACCCTCTGCACCTTTGTAACCAACCGACCCAATACCATTTGCATCCTTGCAGGCACCACATTTTCTGCTTCCCCCCAGACAAACCCTCTTTTCCACGCTCTTGCCCAACTCTGGCCCCATCTCTCCACCCCAGGAGAGGGTGGGTTGCTGGAATGTGGGTGGGTGGAAGCCCAAGGCACCCCATCCACCCCAGGGACCGCCCTACCTCGTGCTTTGTTGTTGATGCGCTTGCGCTGGCTGCTGGAGGTGTGGGACAGCAGTGTGGCCTGCTGGTGGTTCGAGTCCACGGGGCTGGTGGCAATGATGTTGTCCTTGTACTTGTTCATCAGGGACAGCTTGGCGTTATCGCTCCCTGGGCAGGAAGAATTGAAGGCAAAACATTTCAGGGATAAAGCTTTTAAAAGGGAGGGAGGTGAGAGAAGGATTTCCTTGGATCCATCTCTAGATCATCCGGAGGTGATCAAGGCGCTGAAGCCAATGAGCTGAGTTTCCCCGAACACACACTCACGAACATCTCACATCCTGAAGAGGACTGGCACCTCCACCAAACTAGCCAAAAGCTGAGATATTAACACTCAGCCTCTCAGGGCAGTTCTTCATATGCAGGACAGCACCAGGCACCACACCATGAGTTTCCCAAACTACGTCTCAGTTGAGAAGGTTCTAGTTGGATGTCTCAGTTAGTGATATGGCCAAAGAACAGGTTTGTTACAGGCCTCAAAGGATCCCTGCTGGCGATCAGAAGGCAGTGTTAACTTTGAATCATACTGATGGCAAGTATAATTTTGCTACTAAAAACCTCCCCTGAAGAAGACACCAGAAATCTGAGGATACAGCAGGGAAGTTTGGGCGTCACAATGGGATAGCATGGAGGGAACCCCATTCTGGTTCTCTGTCAGGCCGTGGGAACTACAGCCTTTCCCCCCAAAGCCGCATTGTCCCAGCCATGTCCCACCCAGCAGGGACTGCTCTCAACTGGCTGCAAGGTCTCCCAGCAGTAGGAGCGCCTTCATGGGACCGCCAACCTCTCACACCCGATGAAAACCCAGAGAAACGGGGAAAACACTCAAGGGAAAACACACATAGGGAGCTGTGGATAGAAGACAAGTTGGAAAGGACCCAGCTCAGCCCGTGCCCACCTGGTGTGAGGTCCATGCTGGCCTTCTCGTTGCAGCCCTGCAGCGAGTCCAGGGTGCGGGTGACCTGGCTGGCGAAGTCCTCGCCGCCGTTCATGCACTCGCGCTGGAGGTGGTGCCGCAGGTCGGTGATGTCGTACTCGTAGCCGTCCAGGATGGGGGTCTCGCGGATGCTGAGCGTCCCGCTGGAGTTGTGGCCCTGCACGCGGGCGTTGCGCAGGCTCTCCCGCCCGTGGCCCCCGATCAGCACCGAGGGGATGTAGTGGATCTCGTTGGCTGCCTCGGCGCTGGCGCTCTTCTGGGGCTGCGGCACGCGGCGCCGCTTGCACCACCGCCGGCGGGTGTAGAGGATCATCACCAGGCAGAGGATGGAGAGCAGCAGGGCGATCATCCCTCCCTGCGGGGCACCAACGTGAGCAGGGGTCAGCCGGGGACTGCCACCAGCCGTCCCCTGGGACACAAACACCTCAGGTGTGCTCCAGGGTGGCCAAAGCAAAGGCATTGGCGAGGGGAGCCTGATCACACCAAGAGTGTGCTGGCACCGGCAACACCCAGTGCTGGCCAAGGGCTCCCAGCTGGAGCCTGCCTCAGGCTGGACCACTTTTGAAGTTGCCACCGAGGCATGAAAAAGCAGCATTTAAAGCAAAGTGTGTCTTGTTTCACTCTCCTGCCTTTGAAAACAGAGATCAGCTTTATTCCAGGCAAATGCTCCCACGGGCAACTTTTTCTGACCCATTTCCAACTGGTTTCAGTGCTGTCACTCTCAGTCTTGGGAGATTTTCCTGGGGTATCTGGCAGAAATTGCAGCGAAGATTAGAAGAGATCAAGGCTTGAGACAGGCAGAAGACTGAAGTGTGGTTTGGGGAACATCTTGGGGAAAAGAGGTTGAAAAAGCTCCTGTCCCACAGGGACGGACCCCAAAACAGCACCTGCCATCCTGCCACTGTCCCCAGGATCACCCTCCTGCAAGATGCCACTGTACACAGAGAGGGGGTGGTGAGATGAAAGCCCCAAACTGGCCCTTTACGTACAGTCTGCCACGAATAATAACAATAATAACAATAATAACAATAAAAAGCACGCAGAGCCAGCTAAGAGCTCCAAGTCCATCCACAGCTCCAGTCTCCCTGCTCTTTCCTATGCAACAGGTGATCTTGAGAAAATAAAATAATAGTAATAATCTGCTCCATTAGGATAAAACATTAAGGGAATTATTGGATGAGAAGCAGGAGAGGCAGCTGGAAAAGGAAGTTTAATGGCCATTACAGTTTAATCCAGTTTCATTTCCAGAATAATGGAGCTGTGATGCACCCTTCCAGCCTCCTTCCCAACTTTCTCTAAAAACAACAAAAATAAAGAAAGAAAGAAAGAAAGAGGAAACAAACTCCAGGGACTAAGGAGACCAGCAGTCCTGCAGAAGAGGGGGGGGGGCTGGCTGGCATCTTTCTGGCCAGTAGCCTACAGCCAGGAAGTCAGGAAATCTTTCTGAGGCTGAAAACTGGCCCTGGATTGTAGAAATCATTGAAACCTACAACGGTTTTGATTGGAAGGGACCTTAAAATTCACCTCATTCCAACCCCCATCCCAAAGGCAGGGACACCTTCCACTAGCCCAGGTTGCTCCAAGCCCTGTCTACCCTGACCTTGGACACTTCCAGGGATGGGGCAGCCACAGCTGCTCTGGGCACCCCATGCCAGGGCCTCAGCACCCTCACAGGGAAGAATTTCCTCTCAATATCTAATCTAAATCTCCTCTGTGTCAGTCTAATTCCACCACTGCATGCCTTTGTATAAAGTGCCTGGCATGGTCACATAGAATATTTTAGTGATGAAGTGAGTGCCTGTTTCTACATCGTGCTCCAATCCCTATGAGTTCCTGAGATCCATAAATAAGTGGGGACTGTCCCCATCCTCACCAGAGGGATGGCTCTGTCATGGCTCTCTGTCATCCTAGGGGAAGGCCACCTGCAGATGGGGTGATGAGCAGGTAGGAGGAATACCAGGGAATTCCTGGCTTTCCTTCACCCTCTGAATGCAAATTAAATCCCCCAAAGAGCAGCGAGTTCTGCCATATGACTGTGCTGGTGAACAGGAGAGACCAAGCCAGAGCTCAAACCTGGTGGATGCCCATTTTTTTTTTCTGACAGTGGCTGTGGGTTTACAAAAGAGACTTATTATTTCATTGAAACTGAATTTCTTCTGCCTTGATAGTCTGAGAGCTCAGACTATCCCTGAGAAAAGCAGCCTCTGGACTCTTGAGATTTCAAGAGGCTCTGAGAGGAGGATGAAAGCCAGAGCTGTAGTTTTCCCCACCCACTGCCTGTTGGAGAGGGTCAGGGCATCACCTCAGACCCCCGTTTTCCATCCACTGGAGCACAGAAATCCCGTTCTGTCTCATTCCCCCCAGTCCATGTGGCGGCTGTGAGAGGAGCCCTGTGCTGGATGGGTGTGGGAGCGCCCGGTCCCCGAGCAGACCTTGGTCACAAAGGATGCAATCCCTCGCTCACACTTCTGCTCTTGGCAACCACACAGCAAAGAAAGAAAGCCAGCCTTGAGAACTCCACGTGATCCCGACTCCTGGCACAAAAGCCAACCTCTATTTGTCACGGAGCGAGGACGCTGTCGGAGAGAGCTGAGGGTGACAGGGAAAAGGGGCAGAGGAAGGCTCAGCCTGCATGAGCACGGTTTGGTGTGACAGCAGTGAGCTGCAGACATCCTTATCAGCTCGATAACCAGCCTTGATCCAGGCACTTCTGCCTTGGTCTTGGGGTACAGCAGTGCCCAAGAAGACCAAGACCACAGCGGGGCCAGCCTCTCCAGGGGTGCTGCACCCTCTTAGGAGCAGCTGGGAATGGACAGCAAAACAGAGACAACGGTGCAAGATGTTTTGGGGAGTGGCTTTGAAAACGATTTTTTTTCCATCCGACTAATCAAGCACAAATGATGGAGGAGAAACCTGGCCTAGGGCTGCAATCTGGAAGAGCAATTGAAGCTCTTATTAGGGTAGACACCACTGAACAGCCTGTTTGCAGCCTTGGCAACACACTGGCTCCTGCTAATTATCTTCCAAGTGGCACAAAAATTGTAGGATTCTCCAAATTTTTTCCAACATAACAAAAAAAAAAAAAACCCTCCCAATCAACACACCACAGATCTTCCCCCAACACACAGATCCCTCCTTTCTCTGCCATCAAAGCCTTGTCTCTGTGTATCTGGGTGGGGGAGTCCTGCTGTGAAACCACAGCCACGGGGCTGCCATGCTGATGGAAGCAGAGGTGACAGTGCCTGGTGGCACCGTGACACCCAGGGCAGGGCAGGGCAGAGGGCAGCAGGCACCATGCACTGGGCAAAGGGCTCCTGACAAGTCAGTGTGAATTAACCCTGGGTTAACATGGCTGAAACCCTCAAGGCACAGAACCCCCGGGGGCAAAGGCACCCCACAAACGTATTTTCAAGGTGATGCAAGCTAAGGGAGAGGTTTAAAGCAGCCTGTTAAGGCACTTAACATTCACCACTCACAGAGGTGCCCAGGGCATCCTAACCACCCCAAAGGTGGGCACAGTTCCCCATCCTAGGGCAGCTGGAGCCAGATGGGGAAATAATTGGTTTTTAAAAAGCCACTGTATTTTCTACAAGCTTCTGGACATCTGAACAGGGGCTGCCCTCCCATCACATACCATGACAGAGATGTGGAGGATCCTCAGCTCCTCCTCTGCCGACTCAGTCTGGGGTTCCTCTGTGGGGTCGAAGCCGGGCAGGTTGGGGGCCCCGTCCTGGTGGTGGATGTGGAAGAGCAACGTGCCATTCTCCAGCCACTGCTGCCGCCAGCGCACCAGTGGGATGTCATCCGTGTTGCCTGAGATCTCTGCAAGAGCAAAGCTGGTCAAGGGGGGAATGTGGAGCAGAGGGTTCGTGGGAGGTGTTCTCCTCTTCCCAAAAAAGTTGGTGGAGGGACCCAAAGGATGCACACCCTCCAGTCACATCCTGCCAGCACCGTGGCTGCCCCTACATAAACCACACAACCTGAAGGGCTAAGGCAGAGTAAAACTATATTTCTGGGTATAATCCACATGTGGGCCTCTCCAAAAATGCAGTTGTGGTGCAGGGAGAGAGCACTTACGGACAGCAGTAACCCAGCAGCATCCTCCCAGCTCCAATTTGGACAGGCTTCACCCACACACTTCTTGTTAAATGCAGCTTCAGACATTGGGAGCACAGGATACAGGACAACACCTCAGCAGCACGATGGGATCACTGGGACCACATCACAAATTACTGCAGACAAAATATTTCCCATCCTTTGTGCACAGTGAAACACAGATGTGGCTGAGATCCCACCTCCATCTCTGACTTTGAGGTAACTTCAGAGGTTTCCAGTTTTCAATCATTTTTTACAGCTCTCCACCCAGGACTCAGCCCAGAGACCTGCAGAGCTACCTGTTTTCCTTAAGTACCCTTAATTTCAGAGTCTGGGGCAGTGGGACTGATGGACACAGCTGGGCTGAGGTGTCATGGCACTAGAAGACACCTAGGCAGGAAGAGCAGCTGAGGACAGGGACACGACACATGCTCCAGGACACCAAATGGAGCCAAATTCACCTGGCTGCATCCGAAATCTCAGGGACACCCTACAGCTGGGTCTCAGCCAAAGGCAGGGTGACAGCAGCACATCCCCAGGACAGATGGGCACTCTTTCAGTCACTACCTCCCTCTCAGACCAGCTCAGCTTGATCCCAATCTCACACCACCTTGATCTCAGCCATCAGCTCAAGCCTGCCATTTGCCTGTTAGCTGTTTTTTGTGAAAATAGCAGATTTTGTTGGGGTGACCATAAAAAACACGGTGAGCTTCCTGGTGAGGCACAGCTTCCCCTCCTGTCTCTGCCCCATTGATGGCAGTGGGAAAGAGCCCGTCTGGCTTTGCAAGTTATCATCTTTATTTTGCTTGTTTCATGCTGCCTTCAAATGAAAACTGGAATTCAATTACAGTGCTGAAAAACAACATTTTAAATTTGCTGTTAATTAATTTCATTAGGCTGCCTTAAGTGAGCTGGCTGCCGGGGGAGGTGGGGAGGGGGGCAAGATCTGCATCAGGGGCCAGGTTCATCCTCCCAAACTGATTTGATTAATCAAAAGAGGCATTAGCCACGGCAAGTGGATTGGCAGACTGCTGGTGCTCAGCACGGGCCGTGTTCCTGGCAGTGATCAGTGCACTGGGAGCGTCCCGAGCTCGGGGATGCCGAGCGCTCCTCGGTGCCGACGGCAGAACCCACAGTTAAGTCACCAGGAAGCCAGAAGCACTTCTGAAAGTCCCTCTAACTGCTGAGCTATGTGTTTGGGGACACAGAGCCCCCTTTGAAAAGCTGGTTCTGGGAGCTGGGAGGATTTGGAGCAGCAGATCTCCTCCTCTCCCACATGGGTCTTTATTCACCGACTGAGAGGGGGAAACAAGCTTGCCCGCTTTCCCAACTCCCCACGGCTTCTCAACTTCGAATGAACCAGCTCAGATGGAAGAAAACACTCTCCCTGCACCTGCCTGCTAACGTGAAATTAGGAGTAATTAAGGCAAGAGCTTTTATGCACAACAGGAACTCAGCGTTCTGACATTTGGAAAAAATGTAAATACCAGCATTTTGCTCCATTGTAAAGAGTGAAAATAATAGATACTAAGTATGTGACATTGTGACATTTAGAAAGCTAGAGATGTTTTCCCCCTGATCTGACATATCATTGTAAAAGCAGCACTCTTCAGCTCATTAATATTTGAGAAGAAATCCTTGATGGGAGTTATTTAAATGATTAATAGATTATAGTAAATTTCAGCCTTAAAATAGGTTGTCATAATTTCAAATTTACTTAAACAGGCTTATTTCTAAAAAGAAAAATATATTTCAATAAAAAATGGAGTCTTGTTTTAGAAGAGCACAATCCAGCCACAGAGCCTGAGCTGAGTATCCTCTTTCACCAGACACCGCGACAGGACCCTGCAGCATTGCACACAAGTCACAAGTGCAAGAGACAAAGAAAAACACCCCAGAAATCAACTGCCATCACCCCAAACTGGCAGTCTGTGAGCCCTCCATCACACTGCAGGACAAGGCTGCTCCACCATCTCTGCTCCTGCCCTGACAAAGGCTCCTGAGGCAGTGCCTGGGTGAGAGAGCTTCATCCTTGCACCTTCTCCTCCTCTCCTCAAGTGTGTTAGCAACATGTCAGCTGCCTCTATCCTACTCCATTTCTGCTTGAAAGAATTACACATAGAAATGCTTTCCTGCACCCGTGAAGCTCTCCTGGAGTTCTGTTTAGGCAAGACCAACACAAGACCAACACCAAGCCTCCTCCCTAACGTACCATCTCTTTACTCTCTCTTCTCCCAGTCCAACGGACTTTACTTTTCCCTCTGTCTTGCTCTCCAAGCAGACATCTCACCACCTGGTGGGAGATGCTGTGGTGACCCATGTAGCCAAGTGGGATGATTTATCTGGATGTCCTAGGGCTTCAGCTCTGCTGTGGAGCTGCCAGGTGCCAACCTGGGCCAGGATGTCGCAGGGGAGACAGAAAAGTAGGCAGAAAGCCAAAAATAATAATAATTTAAAAAAAAAAAAAGGCAGAGGGGAGAGGAAAATTTCAAGTTCAAAGTTTGAAAGATATTGATGAAAAGCCTGGTCCCTGCATGGCTTTCATTAAGGCCTTGGATAGGAAGCCATTAGCACTGGTATTAACTTCTTGCACCTCTGTTAAAAAATAGCCTGTCTGAGTCAGAGGTTAATAACAGCAGGAGGCCACTAATTAGGCTGTGCCACATTCACCTGGTATCAAACGTGGCCCGGGTCCTTCATATCTGCAGGAGCAGCAGCCTCCAAAGGCCCCGGCTGATGCTTTCAACACATCGGCCGTGGCTGCTCCCCTCCCAGCCCATCTGCCAGGGGAGGCAGGGGGAGAGAAAGGTTCTACGGGAGCACTTCGAGGAGAGGATGAAGGACCAGACTGCAGGTGTGGGGATTTATACCTGCCTCATTCTTGGTTATCCCAAGCAGCCTCATTTCCCTTGGGGACAGCTGTTCCACACAGAGCAAACCCAGCCCTTCTGGAGGCAACACCTCTGCACGTCCCAGTTTTGGGAGGCAACACCCCTGTCACAGCCCAGTTCTGTGCCTGAGCTGGTGCAACATCAAACCCATGGCCTGTGAGCCCAGTGCTGCCAGGGAGCCATTCCCATGGCCTCATGCTCCCATCGAGACCTGGCGTGGTGGCACACGAGGGGAACAGCTCTCCTCAAAAACCCACATGAGCATTTTGATGAAAAGAACACCCAGCAAAACAATTTTCCTCTCCATTTGGAAGCGTTTTGCACTAATAGACGCCTCCAATAAGTCAAATGAACTCTGCCATAATGCTGGTCTCCACAGACTCGTTTCATACAGCCGAGCACAGATTTTGACTTGGACTTGTATTTCCTCGTTAACATTTAAACCTGCCTTATTTTCCATCCGGAACCTGACTGTGTTTTTATTTAAGTTCCCCATTAGCTAAGGCTTTTGCTCTGTGCTTAAACCACACATGTCCTTTAAAGGGCTCGAACTCAACTAAATCCAGCCTTGCACTCCTCCGAGGGTCTCCAGCGTCTGAAGTGACTCAGGAGACCTCCCCACCATGAGTCACTTTCTCTCTCTGTTGGAACCTCAAGCCTTGATTTCTACCAATTCAGATGTCAAAACACTTATCTTGATACTTAACTCATTTATACTTCCAGGGTTTTAGTGACAGATCATTCATAGGATAATATTAATGTTTTTATGGGCCTGTTTAAAAAATTCACATTCGTCACTGACTGTCCATATTTCATTTGCATTTTTTGCTGTCTCCAGTCTCAGGTAGGAAAACCAGCTCATTCTGTAGGTCACTCTGCCTTTTCCAGACAATCCAGCTTTTCCATACCAGCAAACATAAACCTCACTTTATATATTAGGAACCTGCTTCACAGGAGAGGGCCCCTTGGGGGAAAATCTCCAAAAGACTCATAGACATGGGAGAACATAGAGTTTCTAGGAAAAGGCAGTGGTGATCTCCCTGGAGTCACTCTGAGGCTAGGTCAGAGAGATCACCCCACCACGATGCCTGCACGTGAGGCAGGTGCACGTGAAGCCACGAGGTGCCACAGCAAGGCTGACAGCTAACCAGGCTTCTCCTCAGAATGCAGGGTGCCTTTGCTTTTGGGAAGGTCACCAAGGAGCTACATTTCAAAGCTGTGGCCGTGCTTTAGCCTTGAACTGGGGTTTTTGTCCCAAATACACCAGAGCTTTCTTAACCCCTCCCTTTCTTAAACAGCAAACCCTCCATCACTCTGGGAGCTGCACAGCCGTTTTCAGAGCAAAGGGCACTGATTCATCCTTAGTGGGCCTCAGTTGGCCAGGTTTGCTCTGCAGATGCTGACCCTACAGTGTGACAGCCCCCCCTGCTCTGCTCTGCCCCGCCAACCCAAGGACGTTTCCAACCACACCTGTGCAACATCCCCTCCAAGGTTGTTTCTCCATCACGTTTGACCCAAAGCTGGGAAAAACAACAAGCAGATCAGGACATTCACTGGTGCTTGATTTTCACTCCTGTCTTGTTACTGTGAACTACTGAGGAAATGTGGGAAGAGAGGCAGATCCACCTCCTGGGCCAGCACTCGGGTGACATGGTCGTGTTCAAAAGACCCCCAATGCCCACCCACGTCAGGGAGCAAAGGCAAGACAAAGAGAATGTGTGACTACACTCCCCAGAAGCAATGCTGATATAAAAACCCCAGAAAGGACCACATCTGTAGTCGATCTCTCACCCTGCAGTGCTATCACATCACCTCTTCCAGAGGGGAAATCAGGTCTCCATGGAAAGAGCCCAAATGATGGAGAGGCTCCCAATCAGCCATGGAAAATTCCTGCCCTGGCTAAATTGTCTCCCAGCAAATCAGCAAGAAGGAGGGCACAAACCCCTCAGCTCAAATGGTGCTCACCTATGAACTGCAGAACTCCACCAACACAACCACTATTGCTCCCAAAGGGTGAGCAACTCAAGAGGAAAACCTTGAGGAAACCAGAGAAGACCTCAATTTCTTATAAAAGCTCTCGTGCATCAAGGAAGTTAAGGACCAGTAAACTCTGCTTGTGTCCTGGAACCACTTTGTCAGAGGAACCAGCAGGTGCATCAGTAAATATGGGTCACCCAACACTGTAAGCCAGCAGATAAGGGTGATCCAATTTGATAGACTCGTTTCAAAGAGCTCTCGTCAAAATCCACCCTCAAAGTTTCCCAAAGCACCGAAGTGGTGTTGGGATAAGAAGGAAAATCACCTTGAAGCCCACTGGGTGGGGGAGGAGCAAGGGTTTAGTTTTCACGATGAAAGGAGGTTACCAAGAAGCCCCACGGAGATCTTTGTCAGGACCTCGGCTGCTCAGAAACACTCTGGAAAGAGGAGGCGAATGACAAAGTTGGTCACCAAGGCTAAATTTAGTCTTCTCGAAGCTAAAGCTGAGAAGTGCAGGAGGAAAGCGGGCAAGGAAGTGGGCAGGTGAAACTCAACCTTGGTGAAAGCAAGCTGATCCAGAATCCTGCAAGTGATATTCAGGTCAACCATCTCGAAACGGAGGAGGCAAAGCTTGGAAGGTTTGGAGGAGGGGTACAAGGAAGACAAGATGTTGCAAATGGCTTTGGGAAGAGGAGAAACCAACTGTGTTAGGACTCCTCAGTAAAGGAAATAAACGACAGACTGAGGACATAAAAGCCTATAAAGCCATTGGACCCGTGGAGCAGTGGGAAAGGCAATGGTTATTCACTACTTCTCACTTTGCAAGGATTTATATGTGTAAAAACTAACAAAAGGTTCTTTTTCATCCACCACAAAGTATGAAAGCTCTGTGAAAGGTACTGAATTCAGGGAAGACAGAGCCACCAGCAGCTATTGAGCCAGAGAGCCCAGAGGCACATCCTGGATTGAGAAATCCCTGCAGCACAGACCTCGGCAGCAGGGAAAGGATCATCTATTGAAATGCTGCGGTTTTAACATTTGACATCCTCAGTCACCAGGGGTGGCTGGAGGTGCCAAAGGACAACAACCCATTACCCCCACACTGCCCAGTCTCTTGGGGTTGAAGAGTGACCGCAAAGCCAGCTTTGTGCTACCCAGGCCACCATTCAAGGACACACCCCCATCCACATGTCCCTTTGGGAGGGGTTGAGACCCTCTGCTCCCCCAGGCACTGCCTCACGGGAGGAGGGGGTACCCCAGGGCAGCTCCCTCCTAGTGACAGAGCCACTCAACAAACACCCAGACAGACACTCCCCCTCTCCAAATCCCAGCCCTCGGTGCTGTCAGACCCTTCAGACCCAAGGCATTTGCCAAGATTCCCTTCAGCTGTCCAAGCCAGCCAGCAATTTTCACGGGGAGGCAAAGGACTATTTATATCCATCACGGGCTGGCAGGGGAGGTAATGGCTGGCCACTCCAGCCCATCTGCCAGGCACTTAGCAGGACATCAGAGCATATCGTGCAGGCGAGGTCAGGCAGTGGTGGTGGGACCGGCAGGGGACAGTGATGGCATGGACTGCACCTCAAGGGTGAACTCCAGCTCGCTCCTGCACACTCATCTGTGTAAGTGCCCGTTGTGCTGAGGCCAAGAGGTCAGGAAAATTAGGTGTTACTTCAGCATTTCATTTGGATCAGCACAGGAAACAAGCACAGCTACTTGTCCCTCACCTCCTGGGGGGAGAGCCACGACCTGTTGGTTTTCTGAGACGTGGGATGGATGAGGTGGCCCTCCCAGGGAGTGAAGCAGGACTAAAATAACCTTGTCTGCTCTCCTTTCCACAGCGAGGCCAAGAGCTTTTCCAAGAGGTGATCCTCCTCTTCCTCCCACCTTCCCTCGAGGGAGCAATGCTGGTCTGGGGGAAGGGATGGATAAGGCAGGCATGGGCTGCTGCCAACTGCAGCCTAACATCATAAACTCTTTGGTGTTTAGGAGCTCTTACACGATTTCAAGCTCCATTTTCAAGTTTGTGGGGAGGCTTTGAAAGATGGAAAAGGGAGAATGAAAGGAAAAAAAAGAAAAATATGAAGGAAGAAAGATGTAGAAGGGGGAAAAGTTAACCGAGCATCTTGAATTTATCACTCTTGAAAGAAGAACTTGTCGAGACGGCCAGAGACCAGCCAGTGCACGGTGATCAATGGGAAGACTTTTGGGTCTAGTCAAGCCTGTTTGAGATTTACAGGACCTGAATAGGGGGCATAAATCCACTGCCACCTGATGAAAATGGAGATAATTAAATCTGCAGGTGTATATAATTGTCATATTGATGATCTATATAAATCAGCAGAGCCAGCAGAGGCACAAAGCACACGCTGGGCACAGAGGAGCTGTTTGCCCACCTGCCTGGCCAGGGGACAGGGTTGGTGGCTGCAGGACACAGCCCTGGGGCACCCACCTCACCCATATGGCTCTGCCCATCGCTGTGGCCACCACCACAACCTCCTCCTCCACAAGAGACTCTCTCCAACTGCCCCTAGAGGCAACAAAAGCAACAGGAGCCCCCCCACCCCTTTCACCCACCTGCAGTCTCAGCCTGGCTACTACAAAATCTCCTGTGACTGCAGGAGGGTGAAGACAGGACCACGAGCATGGAGAAGCCCAACTGTGGACATCGTGGGGGGTTCTTTGCAGCTGCTTTGAAGCTCTGAGCCCAGGTGCAAGTGGGGCACTGACTTGATCTTTTAGCAACATTTCTTTTTCTTTTTTTTTTTTATTTATTTTAACCTTTGTTATTTTGGGAACTTTGAAGCCTAAGCTGCTCCGAGGCAGCTGCCTTTGTAGGAAGGACAGAAAGCGCAGAGTGGGGATTTGAAAGAGGGAGAGAAACAGGGAGGGGAAGAAATGGTGCTTCACAGCTGAGGTCTGCAACAGCTCCTTCACAGCTTTGCC
>JACBWW010000050.1:3798202-3983868 GCA_020086605.1 Lanius collurio
GGTGGCGGCGCCGCCGGGGGCCGCCCGGCCATGGGGCAGCGGCCGGGAGGCGGCGGCGGGGCAGCGCCCGGGGCCGCTGAGCCGGAGCGGATCGCAGCGGGACGGGACGGAGAGGCGGCCGGTGCCCCGCCGGCGCTGATTTGGAGCCTGGGGTGAGTGTGCAGGGTCGCGGGGAGGAGCTGGGGGACAGGGGTGAGCCGGCGTGGGGATCTCGCCGGTGGTGGGGTGGGGAAAGGAGCGGTGCGGGGGGAGCGGCGGCCCCGCAAGGGCGGGATCCCGGGTGCCGACGCCGGCTCGCTCGGTGACCTTGGTCAAGTTGTGTCCCCGCTCGGGGCTCGCTTCGCAGTCTCCCCGGCGAGGTCGGGTGTCGGGGAAGGCACCGCGTCCTTCCCCGGGCGGGAGCCACCCCGGCGCGGGGCCCGACAGGTGAGGAGGGACGGCTGCGACCGGCCCGGTGGGACCGGGTCCTGGCGGGCTACCGGGATGCCCGGGATGCTGGGACCTGCTGCTGCGTGCCGAGCGCGCTGCTCGGTGTGAAATGCCGGTGTGAGACACCCCGCGCCCGCACAGACCGGGGGAGATGCACCCGCAAATGTTAAAACAGACATTTCTCCGCTGGTCACCGATCAGACAGTAGCCCGTGGGGGAATCGCCCGTTCCCCGCACCGCAGGGCCCCGCTCCACCACCCGGAGCATCGGGTCGAGCAGTGGGTGCGTGACCCGTCGGGAGGTGTTTGCTCGCATCGAGCGCCTCGCCGGCACAGCACCAGCAGCTCCGGGAGCCGGGGGTCCCCGCCGCGAGGCTCCGTTCCCTTCCCTAAACACTCGTATTTTCTATAAGAAACAAAACTCTGGGTCTTTAAAGCGCTGGAGAGCATCAGCTCTCGGCGCAGCTTTGCTCATCCTGCCCTGTCCCTGCCCAGGGGACCCGCGTGTCGCTGCCCTGGAGCGGCGGGTCCCGGGGTGCCCCCGCTGTGGTCCCGGGGCCGGGCACGGTGAGCCAGGGCGCTGCGGGGCCGGGGGACCTGCCGGCAGATGTCAGTGTCACCTCTCTGTCAGCAGCCTGGAGGGTTCCCTGCCAGCCCCGGAGATGTTGCAAGGAGGCCCCTGCACTTTTTCCGAAGAAGAGCTGTCTTTGGTGGCCGTTCAGTGACAGTTTGGAGACCTGGCAAGCAGCAAAGTGCTGGAAAGGGGAGTGGCCCCACTCTGACACCTCAGAGGAGGGCTCCCTCTCTCTGCCCAACACCAGCTACACTTGTGCATCACTGCCCGTCCATGACACTTGTCACCCGTGTGAAGGCAAGGGAGGGAAGGGAAGCAGTGTTCCTCACCCTGCGCTGCCCCCAGCTCCTGTGTGAGGCTGGTCCTGGGCACGCAGGGTCTGTTAGGGGGAAGGAGCCATCCTCCTTGGGGAGGAGGCTGCAGGGCTGCTCTTTTCCCCCATGCCCTCGTGTGCAGGGATGCTCTTCCCTGGTCCCAGAGATCCATCTGCAGGGATTCTTTAGTCTGAGAGCTCAGCACAAGGTGGGGAAGCTGGAGCTGCTGTTGCCATCACTGTGCTGGGGGGGGGGGGAGTTGTATTTTGCACATTGTTCTATTTAAGAGGCTTTTTGCCTGTAGGTGTGAAAGTCTTGGGAGTGCAAAGCCAGAGGGCAGAACACATGGCACTGGTGCGACTCGCTGCACGCAGCTGCCATCTCCCCTGACAGCGGCCCAGGCTTCAACTCATTTGATGTCTTATGCAAATCCTTGGCTCCCTGAGTCCTGGGATTTTCTGCTATTTTCCTTTACTCTCATCTTCAAGTGTCTTGCTCTTGAGGATGTGAAGAAAAGCTAATAAAAGGAACCCAAGTCGTTGAGCCCTGCAGGTTTTCTAACCGGTCTCATGAGCTGAGAGGAGGGCAGCGACTTGGAGTCCCTTGGCTATAGCGACTGAACAGGCTGCCGAGGGTGGCTTGCGGGAGCGGATGGCTCCGAGGTGGCTGTCCCCACACCGGCCGCCTGGAGCCGTGGCTCCGAGGCCGGCTGCCAGGTGGCTGCCAGCACCCCGCCGTGCCCGCTTTGCCAGCGATTACCGCGCTGCTGTCGCTCCGGCGGTGCCTGCTTCGCTCTCTTAATTACCCCGGCAGATCAATGAGGCCCTGGCGCTTCCTCGGGAGGGTGCGGATGCCAGCCCGGCGATGCAGCTCCTTGCAAACCACAATCGAGACGGCGCAGGCAGGGAGAGGCAGGGCTGGCTGTAGGGGAGGTGGGTCCCACGAAGCCCCAGGCAAGACGGGTGGCTCCGGAGCAATGGGAGCATCCTGCAGAAATGGAGCCCTTTGGGATTGTCTGTCCCGACGTGTGCAAGTGGCAGAGCAAGAGGTGGCCTGGGCGCCTGCGTGAATTCACAGCCATGGCTCGGCTGAGTCGATCCACTTCAGAGGCTAAACTGCACTTAGCCTTTGCCCAGGCTCTTTTAAGTGGCCTTAATTTGATAAAGCTTTTCCATGTTCAATGAGAAGGTGACTCAGTCACCCGGTTTGGTGTTCATTCCCACTAAAAGGCATCCCCAGGGAGCTCGAGACCCCTCCCCATCGCTCCTGCACGGATGCACCTTCACTCCCACCGCGCCCCAGGGGCCAGCCCCTGCGACTGGGCACATGCCACAGCTCTGCCACCAACTGGTGTCGTGTACCTGCCACAGGCAGCGGGATTTGCTTTGGCTCTGGGCTTCAGCTCAGCGTGTACAGAGGGAGTTCCAGAGTCCATCTGGAGTCTCCCTGTGCTTCCCAATGGCACCTGGCAAATACCACTGCCCCCTCCCCAGTGCGTGCTTCCCAGTTTCTGTATCTCGAGATCTGCTCCTGCAGCATGAAAGGGCACAAATCAATGTTAATGTCCCTAACAATTAGCTAACGTCTTAATTATCGAACTCAGCCTGATTAGTGGTGGAGCGCGTGGCTCTGGAGATGCTGTCGGCATGGAAGCAAGCAGGACCTCGGCAGAGCTCCGATGTTATGCCGAGGATGTTGCTGCTGTCACTGTCAGCTCCAAGGGCAGTAGAGAGAGGCTTTTGCAGCTCACCTGAGCACCCCCATCCTCATCTTGCTCCCTCCTTCAGCCTCTTGAGCCATTTAGGATGAGGATACCACCACAGAAGTGACCCCACTGCCATCCTCAGGGTGGGGGGCTGCCTCCAGAAATTGCCACAAGCTGTTTTTAAGATGTAGCTCATGACAAGTGACGGTGTGGGCCATGCATCAGCCATCACTGGGGGAACACCAGGGTGTTCTGCTGCAGGCAGTGGGGACACAGCGGGCTGCAAGGAGCTCGGGAGGACTTGGACATGAAGGAGGTTGTGGTTCTAGGAAAATTTGCCGATGATATTTGCTTTGGAACTCTTCTTCCACTGCTTTGGGGTTTTTACAGAAGAGGGAAAGAGGAGAAAAAAAAATTAACAAGCTGGAAGTTTTCCAACTTTTGTGATGCAAAACCCTAAATCAAAAAGAAGAGGAAAAAAAGAGTTGTCAGATGCTTCTCATCAAATCTTCATTTTTTTGGATCAAGGAAAAGTGATTAGAAAGTTATTTCCAGCTCTAGTAGTAAGGTCAAGGGGGTTACTTGTTTCTAAAGAGCTTTACTCTCCCCAGCATCCCAGGAGGATGCTGATGTGAGCATGTGGAGGTGCACCCCAAAAAGCATTGCCCCAACCCCACAGAGCAGCAGTGGAGCCCCCACTCCCCCCCAAATCAGAGCCAGTTCCCCCCCAGCTGTAGGGAATGGGGACTATATGGAGCTATGGCAATATCTGCACATATTTATTTAATGTAACTCCTGATCGATAGGAGGAAATAAATTATCCCAGCTGATAGTGGTGCAGGAAAGCTGCTCCGTGGGGATACAGTGCTGCATAGCTCAGTGCAGCCCCCACACAGGCTCTCCTTGCCCGTTCCTGCCCGACTTGGGACTTCCAGTTCCTGTTGGCAAGGATGCAGGCGTGCGTCAGCGCCTGTCCCCAAGCAGGAGCCTCCCTCGGAGGTGCCGGCACACACGGTGTAAATAAGAGGGACGTGTGAATAAGAGCTCACTTAGCAAGGCTGGAAACTTTGCTTCATTTCAGGAGGGAATCTTCAATGGTTTTGCACCAGTTTACCCCAGCCAAGCGCTGGAAATATCAAATCCTATTTTTATTGCTCTGTAGTAAAACATGAAATAGCCACAGGGACACATCCCATGCTCAGCCTTGATTCTCAGAACAAGCTCCCCAGGGAAGGCATCAGAGCAGGCTGAAATGGTTTCTAGCCGCTCTGGGGNTACCTACAGAGCTTCTAAAATGCTGAGTCTCCCAGCTGAACAAACAAGGCAAATAATGTAGGCAAAAAGCACCAGGAAGAGAAGCTGCAAAAAGGCATAAAAAGGGGTGTAAAAGAAAACACAGAAAATCTTCATGGCATCACTGAGAGGTCACGCCGGGCCCTGGTGACTGGGGACACCCACCTTGGTCACTGCTGCCAGGCTGGCAGACAGCTGGGGCCACACCACCTTATTCCCTGGTGGAGTCAATCCCCACTAACTCCAGCTCTCAGAGCTGGTGAAGCCAGGTCTCTGAGGTCAGGCCATCAGCACGTGCAGCTCCAGGAGATTTACACCAGCCACGAGGTCTGTCCATCTGTGGGAAAGGGTCAGATGTGGCTGGTGCGGGAGGGAAGGCCAGCAGTGACATTGGCATGCTGCTCCTGGCAGCCTCCAAGCCGCTGCAGCAGCTGCCTTTGAGCACTTTTCATCTAATTCAATGAAAATGAGATGTTCGAGTGAATGAAGATAATTTAATAATGAATAGCTCCAACTTATCGGAGAAGCTCTCCATCCCTGCCTGACAGTGGCTGCCTCTAAGTGCAGTTTAATAAGGGAATCACCATCACTCAGCCCTGTGGTAGCAAATCAACATTTCGCTACTCAGGGAAAAGACTCTGTGCTTCCCTAAAGGGTGAAGCTATTTCTCAGGGAGCTTAAACTCCGTTGGGCTTTGAAAAAAAAAAAGGAAGAAAAATAGGAAAAAAAAAAAAAGGAAAAAAGAAAGGGGAAAAAAAAAAAGCAGGGGAAAATAATGAGCCAGCAAAACAGCCCATCTTCAGAGGCAAAATGTAATTAAAAATAAAAGCCAGCTTGAAAAAGGCTGTAAGTCATCACAAGCAGCAGCCAATGCTGCGAGCGACAGCGATGCTGGCAGAGCCTGTGAGCACACAGGGGGTCCTGAGGCTGCACCGAGCCAGGGCAGCATCTCAGCAGGACATTTCCATCCATCAGGGCACTGCATTTTCCAGCCAGGACTAAGATGTCTCTGCTGCTCACCATCCTCCCCGGCTGCCTCCGTGGCTGGGACAGGGCAGCATCACCCACCTGTGCCAGCTCTGGGGACACGCTCACAGCCTCCAACACTGCAGAGAAGTGCTCCTGGTTTGTCTCCACCCAAAATCCCTCTGTCTGTACAGCAAAACCAGAAAATGCCCACAGAACGTGCTCAGTGATGATGGATTGAGCTGGGAAGCATCCCTGCAATGATAACAGGAATACATACAGGTCTCACCAGCTGGGCAGGCAGCCTTGTGTCCCCATCCTGCTGCCTGACAGCATGCAGCCCTCATCCATGCTGCGGAAATTCCTCAAGGAATGCCGAGTTATTTCCTCGGGGCACGGATCCGCATCCTCCCCAGTATGGATGCAGGCAGCGGAGGGCTGCGTCCCGCCTGGCGCTGCCGTGCGGGCAGAGGGAGGTGTTGAGGCACAGGATGCCAGGCCCTGCAGATTCCTGCTGACACCTGCCAGCCTTGAGTGCTTAATTATTAATTGCATTTCCAGTAGCAATTGTTGCTCGTGCCGATGGAGTTGGACTAGACATCACGAGCAATTAGCAGCCCCTCCGCTGGCGTTCCCGGTACCTGCTTAGCGCTCCGCTCACGTCCTGCAGCGCCGGGAAAGGGGAACCATTCCCATCTCTGCCTGGAGCTGTCACACACCCAAGCTGTGCCCGGTGGGCACGGGCAGCAGGGCTGCCACCAGCCCGGGGCCAGCCCTGCTGTGTCCCCTCCTGCAGCCGTGTGGAGGGGGACACGCGGGGTTGGCTGCTGCGCGTCCGTGTGCCACCGATGGCCATCCCTTGGAGGCACCAGCGCCTCAGATGGGTCTCCTGGGCAAACAAAGCCATGAGCAGGAGAGGTGGGAGCTATGGCAGAGGAGCCAGCTCCAAACCCAGTCCCTGGCAGAGCGATCTCAGGGCCAACCTCACCTCTGCCATGGCTCAGGTGTTCAATCAAATTAATTTTTATCATAACCAAAGTGACTGGTCAGTGGAATCCAAGCGGGCTTTCCCTACTCATTGAAACCATTTCATAGCTCAATTTTGGGAGCTTATTTTCCACTTCATTGAGTGCCATGTTACTGCAAATGAATATATTCCTTGGTTGGTGTGATGGAAAATACAGCTGTAAACGCTTTCTGCTTCATTTGGGTAAAGAGCTCCAGATAGGACTAAGTATAAAGAGAATTTAAATGCTTGGCTTCATTAAAAAAGTTGTTTCCCATTCTCTTTCTTCCTGAAAATACAGAGCTGCTAGCAGAGAGAGCAAAAGAAAGCTTTAAATTTCCATCAGTGTCATGCTAACCCAGATCACTCCCCACCCGTGACTGATGGCAGACGTCTGCCAGGAGCTTGTGTTGCAGAGGCTCAGATGAGTGGGAGGATGAAGGCAGATGATGGGATGCCCCGTGCTGAAGCCCAGGGTCACGCCATGCCCCTCTGTTTACCTCTATAACTACCTCTGTGATTTCTTTCAGGCAGTTGTAGAGAGCAACACGGTGCCTCCTGAGCCTCCTTTTCTCCAGGATGACCACACCCAGCTCCCTCAGCCACAAGAATTGTGCTCCAAACCCTTGTCCAGCCCTGGTGCCCTCCTCTGAACACGTTCCAGCACCTCAAAGTCTTTCTTGTAGCAAGGGTCCCAAAACTGAACACAGGATTTGAGGTGCCTCAGCAGTGCCAACTACAGGAATGAAGTGCTACCTCTTCCCATAGCCATAAGCCCTCCTGGCTTGTTGTCCTTCCCAGATCCCTTTCCAAGCTACCCAGCAGCCAACAGACTCTCTGGTATATCCTCCTGCTCCAGCTGGGACTGGCAAAATCACTGAGAGCAACCCCATGTCATGCAAAATCTGCACGGATTTGTCCCTGGAAGGAAAGGGCCACTGCAGCCCAGGGAGACACCTCAACACATCTTGGGAATCTTGAGCCTTCCAGATCCCACTGGGCCGGGATGTCAGGTTGTGCTCTGCTCTTACCTGATACCAGCCAAGTGAGGGGAGACTTTAATCTCAGCTAAATCCAATTTTAACCCAGGAGGAAATGCACTCTAAGTTCCCAGGGTTTACCCAGAAACCAGTCATCTCAGCGGGGCTGTGGCAGAGCGGGCAGGATGAGTGATAGGCAGCAGGATTACAGCTGACTGCAGGATAAACAGAGTTCACTTAAATCACAGAATAACCACCTATTGCAATTTTGCTAGATTTCAAACTGCAGCTTCTTACCTCCCAAAGTGGAATTGGTGAGAACGAGTTCCATGTAAGATTCACAGAAATAACTGAAGTTAATCCAGCCTTCCAATTGAGTAGAGAAGCCAGGAGCAAAGTGACACCCATGGCTCTCCAGCCTCTAACAAGCTGCATCACAGACTGGTCATACCAGAGGGACCCAGGTCCAACAACACCAGGGAGCCACAACAGCCTCCCTGAGCAGCCTGGCACCCTCACACACCCTTATCCAGCTGGAATCTCACCACCCACTACACCACAACCTTCCCTGGCACCCACCACCATTTCAATAGCTGGCAGCAGGTGTGAACAATTACCACCCAAAACCTGGATGAAGGACAGTGTGATATAATTATCACCCTAATGGCATTTCCAGACTGTCACCACCGGCTGGAAGTGAAACTTGAGCTGAGTGAGTTTAATAAGCATATCTAATGTAATATTTGCAGGGAAGGGCCGGCTGGCTTTAGGAAGGATTAGGGTGGCTTTGCAGCTTTGCGTAGCTTTACGTGGGATATTTCACATGCAACAGATAAAGCAGGAGGAGCCCCTGATAGCCACAAACCCCGATTGTGCCAGCAGCCTGTAATGCTCCCTCCCATCTCCTATTAAGTAGGAGATTACATGCTCAGAGCCCTGGTGGCACTGGATCCTTGCTCTGGTTGCCTCCACGATGGTGGCAGCCAGCAGGGTCCCCACTCTCTTGGTCATGGGCAGATGCTGTGCCATCTCCCAGGCACAGCTGAAACCTGCTGAAGGCATCACATCATTCTCCAGCAGTGCACAGCAGGCTCCAGACCTGCAGATCCCTCCTCCTTGGAGGTGCTCCCCCATCTCTGCCCACTCTCTGGATGGGAACAGATCCCAGAGGGACCTGGGACTGGCTTAACTGGGCTCACAGGAGCCCAGCTCTAGGTGCACCAGCACCCTGCTGTGGTGAATCCACGTTCCCTCTCCACTTGATGCCTTCTCCAGCCTGGGAGCCTTCACCAGCTCTGACTCAATGGCTTGGACCCCCAGAAGCAACCAGGCACCTCAAGTCCTGTGCTTCCCTCCAGAGTGAATTACTACTGCCAGGGGAGCAGTGGGCAAGGAGCCACCAGGGATTTTCAGCTGGTCCTGCTGGTTCCTGCACCCACAGGGACGGAAATCTCAGGGAAGGCAGGTGACTGCACAACAGCTCAAGGGATCTACTGCACATGGCCAAGCCCTGAGACACCCAGCCACAGGGCACCAGGAAGTGAGCGTTTTATTCAGGCCTAGAGACCTTCCTAAGCTTAACACATATCCAAAATTATTCTTTATGAAGGACTAAAAAAACAGAAAAGAGCTTTGCAAGTCTCAGACTGCGGTGTGGTTATCCAAAGCAAAAGGTGCCTGTTGGCACCTGAGAGCACAGACTGCCCTGGGCCAGCCAGGCCTTAGGTAATGTCCTATATAAAGCTCCTGCCTCCACGTGCTGCCCTGGAGAGCTTCTCAGAAATGCTGCCTTACTGCCTTGAGATGCATCAGGTTTTGCTCAGCTTTGAACCACCGGGTCACCTTGTTGTTAATTAATGCACCGCTAAAATTATGTTAGGGGGCTACTAAGGTTTATTGGGTAGAAAATTATTTCAACTACAGAGAGCAGGCAGTAAAGACTGGAAATATGTTTTCAAGTATAAAGCTAATTGCTACAGGGAATCCCCCTGGGATCCATTTGGAGCCCTTGCTTTTTTATTTCCTTCCTCCGTTAACGACCTGGCCAGGGTTTGTAGAACAGCGAGTGCACGAGTGGTTGCTGGTGGTGTGGTGCCCTGCATGCTGGCAGCCAGCACGGGGGGATCCAGTGTCCCCACAGTGCTCCTCAGCCACATGCCCTGTCACAGCAGACCAGGGCAGCCTGGCAACCATCATTAATGTTGGGAAAGACCTTTAAGGCCATCGAATCCAAGGGTTAAACCAACACTGCCCAGCCCACCCGGTGCCCACCCACCCATTTTTTGAATGCTTGCAGGAATGGTGACTCATCACATCGCTGTTCCAATGCTCAACCACTCTTTCAGTGAAAAAAATTTTTTCCAATATCCAATCTAAACCTTCCCTGCAGCGACTTGAGGACATCTCCTTTTGTCCTGTCACTCGTTACCATGGTGGCAACCTTGCTGGATCCAGCTCTGCTCTCAGCCGTGGGGCTGCTTGTCATCCTTCTGTTCTCTGGATGAGTTCAGGGAGCCACAGGAGAAGCCTATGCCCCCCCTCCTGCTGACATGGGTGTTTCTGGAACCCCAAGAAAGGGATCTGCTGCTCCCAGGAAAGCCTCGTGCAAGTCCCACCAGTGCTGGCAACTGTACTTGAGGTCTCTGTGAGTCCAGAAGCAAAACTGTCCAGATGCAGCCTGGAAAGTGAGACAGGCCTAAGGCCAGACCTGTGACCAAAGGACTTTAACATCCCTGAGACCCCAAAGTACCTGTTTGTCTGAGAAAAGACATCCTGCCTGATATCCTGCAAGCCTCCAGCCATCCCAGTAGGAAGCACTGAGTCCTCATTTCCAGGAAGGGGTCCACTTCTCACAGCTGCATGTAAAGTAAAGTGAAAATGCAGTGACTTCCCAGCCCAGGCTCAGCCATGGCTGGATCAGGAAGGGCCAAGAGGGGTTATCTTGCTGAGCATCTCATGAGGGTGCTGAGGGGCAGGGGCTCCCTGGCTCTGGAACTCCAAGGCCAGGCCCTGCTGCCCTGCCCCGGGCAGGGACAGCACACACTGCTGCCCAGAGAAGCGTTCACACACGCCTAAGTGCTTTTCTGGACCACAGCCCAATGAACTGAGGGGGCACGAGCAGCACAGATGGCATTTTTCTTTTTTTTTTTTGTTTGTTTGTTTTTTATTTTTGCCCTGATGGTGCCCTCTGAGATGTAAGTATGTGCACAGTGGTGACCCAGACAGGTGCCTGACCTGGACACACACAGAGAACAGTTTTATTCACAAAACCATCTTGCTCCCTGCTCAGTTTGGTGATGGGGGAACACACTGAGCTGCCTTACTTGCTACATTGGGCCTCTACTTTGCTCTATTTAATTTTGCTTCCTCAAAGAAGCATCTCTCCCTCTAACTGCTCCTTATTCCAGTGCCTCTGAGGCACGCAAGGTTCCAACACAAGCCAAGCATCAGGATCCTGCTCCCAGTCTGGGCTTGGAGGATCTGGACAGCAGCAGGGCCACCAAGGAATGTGGAGGTCTGCTCACCTATCGCCAGGAGATTTTGATGGTCCAAGCCTCTCACAGCCACAAGTCAGGCAGGGCAGGCTGGAATCACACAGATATTGGGATTTGCTGGTGCTTCCTCTTCCCCTGGGGAAGCAGGTGCCCTGGGAGCATGACAGGCTGTGGAGGAGATGCTCCATCTCCTACCGAGTTGGCCAGCACAGAGAAATGAAAATGGTGCCCTGCTGCCCAAAACCACCCACTCTCTAGAATTTCCCCTTCCAGAAGGTACCAACAGAAAAAACTCAATTCACAGCCAAACCCAACCCCCTTTAAAAAAAAAAAAAAAACAAAACCAAACAAACAACAAAAAAACATTTGTGGTGAAGGAGGCTGTGTCCAGCAATGATGGCCAGGCTCTGGCTGTCATTCCAGACATAAACACACTGGAATACAAAACCAAATAATTTCATCACCACTGGATTTTATTTCACTTCCTGCTCCCATGGCTGTCTCTCCTGCCTGGACCAAAGGCTTTTGAGGCAGGAACTGGCTCTCCCTAAGAAAATCTCCTATTGCTGGTGTGACCAGCCCCCATTTGGGTTGTCCTGTGCCAGGCCAGGTGTTGGACTCAATGATCCTTATGGATTCCCTCCAACTCAGGATATTCTATGGTTCTACAACTCTGTGCAGGGATGCTCCTGTTATTAGTAGCCAAGTGAGGGAGCACATATACTTGAAAGCAAAGCACAGTTCCAAGACATCTTCATCTGCTGCAGCCTGCGTTAGGCAGCACCGTGCCCAGCCAGCATCACCTCGCCGTGCAATTAGTGTGGGGTCACAAACCTTTCCTTTGACCGTGCCCTGAGCACGGAGCTGGTGCTTACAGGCTCCCCAACCCCGCAGTTCAAACAGCTTGGTCTCTGCCCTGGCAGCAGGAGCACATCAGCTCCAGTGCTACAGAAACAACTCGCTTTGAAATGCAGATCCTGCCCCGCTTTGTTCCCGCATTTTTGCAGGGGCCGGATTTACAACGCCCTCGCAGCTTGATCGCTGGCCTTACACCAAGGCCCCCTGCACCGGCCGGGTGTGCTGAGCTCCTGTTAGTGCTCAGGACCGTGCAAAGCCCAGGAGCCTTTTGCCTCCCTCGGCTGCTCTGGGCTGATGCTCAGGCAGGGCGATGTGGTGGTGCAAAGCCCGGGGCCGGCAGCAGCCGGACGGATCAGAGGGCGCTTTTGGAGTTGAAGTCCTTGGTTCAGAAAGCCGCTCAGAGGAGCAGCCGTTCACGTGTCTGTCCTGGTGCCATGGCAGGGGAGATCACGAATGAGAGAAAATCACTGCTCACGCACCAGCAGCTGGAGATATCAGCCCCCCTGCGGGCACGGGCAATCCTTTCACAACGGGGAGCCACATCCAGAGAGCTTCAGGTGGAGATGGATTTGGGATCCCCACGATGCCGAGCAGCTCCCCCTGACACAGGTGTCTGCCCCAGCCTGTCTCCCCTGTCCTCCACCAGCGAGCTCAAGCTGCCAAAGGGAATGTGGCTCACAGTCTGCTGGCAGACGCCCCATCCTTTTCAATTACGTGCAGTCCAATTCCCATCACGAGGAGGGGAGCCAGGAGGAAATGCCACCGAAGTCAGCAGAGTCGTGCTGCATAGTTAGGAGCGAGCAGGAGGAGATGCTAAGCCTGGCCTACACACATCATCCAGGTCTCTTATATCTGCCCTGCGCCGGCTCAACCCTCTTTGAATTTATGGCATCCATTCCCAAACTAGCAGGGCGGGTTTATAATTAATAAGAGGGACGTGGGGAGATGTGTCCTTCCTTCTTCTTTAAAGCCAGACATCAGACAGTGTTCCAGCCTCTGCTCCCTGTGATGCAAAGCCTGCTCCAAAACCTGGTCCCCAGCTGCCAGCCTAAAAGCCAAACCACAGGGCCTTGGCCCCAGCAAACATCGCCCATTACAACACACAGACCTGATTTAAACTTCTCCCAGGCTAAAGCCTTAATGTTTCATGAGCTTGGAGCCCTCAGCCCAGCTTAGCCCGCTCACAGAAGTGGGCACCAGCACTGCCCTGTCTGGGGTGCAGCCAGCACAGCCCAAAACTTTGGCAGCCACCAGCCCAGGGAATGGATGCTACGGGGCTGTTCCTGCTGGCCCAATTCCCACATGAGAGGAATGAGCCCCAGGCTTAGGACAGCATGGAAGGACAGACCAGGATATCCAGCAGCCACTCAGGATTTCCATCCCAGCACATCTGTCAGACCTGGAGATATTGCCATGGCCCAAGCTGTAGGAGCAGCCCATGGGAAGTCCAAGAGGCACCACTGGAATGTGGCATGGGAAGTGACCAAGGCAGATAAACAGCTCTGTGAATTTCTGAGGGCCCTGTAACAGCAGAGGAATTATTTCAGAAAGCTGTAAGTTCTGTGGAAGCCTCCAGGCACCAGAAGGAAGCCAGAAAAAGCCCTGTGCTCCCTGTCCTCAGATGCAGTTCCAGCTGTGGCCACTCTCCACCACCAAACCCAGGAGCCAAAATAGGCACCAGGAGAGACGAGGATTCCTCCCTGGACTCTGTGGAGGACAGCAGACGCCCTGAAGTGAGGGATTAACACACAGCAAAGGCAGCACAAACAAAGATCAATCCAGTCTCGCTTCGGCACACCAGATACCCAACGACTCTCCCCTCTGGAAAGGCTCTGAATGAATAATCCTTCCCATGAATATCGAGAGCTATCTTGAAACAGTAGCTGTCCCTTCCCACTCACCAGCCTTTTTGAAGGCCACCCCAGAAAGATCTCTTTCAAGCATCAGAAATTACTTTTAAAATCCCATCTAAATTTATTTATGGCCAGCTTATCACACAGGGACACATCTTTTCTGACCAGAGTCCTCACAAAAGCCAATGCATTAGCAACTGGATGTCTTTTAAACCCTACTGGGGGTTACACCTAATCCCAATTTCTATAGTCAGCCTGGGATGCAGACAAAGGATTTGCCCTGTCCTGAAGGGGGACCTTTGATAGGACCCCCAGCCCTCTCCTTCCTCTTGGGAGGAGCAGGGAGGGAGAGTGACTGGATATCTTAAAGCCTCCTTTAACACCCCAAAAAGATGTATTTGTAGAATTTGTGGCTGAAGCACCATCAATTTTTATTTCTCCTGTGCTGAGGCTATTTTGGGTTTGTCTGGCACAGAGACCATGCCAGCAGAACCCGGCCCTTCCTCTGTGCAGAGCTGAGTGAGGAGGAGCAAACACAGACACCTGGGATGGGAAGAGGTCCCTGCTACCTGCAGGACAGCATGGCTGTCCCTCCAGCCCATCCCACAGGGGTTAGGGGTGTTCTTTAGGCTCCCCCCTGCTGTCTAAGTGGTTTCTAACTCCCACTGCATCCCAGGACCATTAAGTTTCTGAGATCTCTTGGAAACCTAAATAAAAAGTCAGAGACTATCAAGAGATTTGCAGCCAGTGGTGGAAGGGAATGCTATCCATCTCCAGGAGTAGGTGCTGAGGGGGTGGAAAACCAGTGCCAAGCCTCTGGGACCTCCTGGATATACACAGAGTGTCAGGGTGGCCGAGGACCCGGCTGCCAGAAGGACACCACAGACAAACAGCACACCTGGACCATCTTTCATAGGGACACAGGAATTCAGAGGGTCCTTCCACCCCAGTAAAAGTTTGGGATTTAGATGCTCAGCGATATGGTTGAAACAATTTCCTTGATCTTTTATTACCCTGGTAAATAATTTATTGGGACAGGCATTTTAAAAAATCCCATAAAAGACCTATAAAACATATTTATCACACAAAAATAACCCTGCTCCTTGGCTCCAACCAACAAGCTGAAGACTTGTTTGTATACTTCACTGCACATAAACTAACCAATGCCTTGTGACAGCTTTAAGCTTTTTAACAGCTCTCTCCCTGCTGCTTTTTATTTCCGTTTTTCTCTCTGTGAATTCACAAGGTAAAAAAAATAAGAACCCACCACAACAGGAGAGGCTTCTGCTCTTGGACAGATATTGACAGTCAGGAACTGCCCTCCCAGTTTTCCTGACACCTGGAAAATTTAACAAATTATGCTTCTTTTGGCTGAAAAACACAGCCCAAAGTTGTTGTTATTCAGAGTAAGTTGGGTCACAGGGGTTGGCAGATATACATGGAGGGATGGATGTGTGTGTGACTGAGGTGCCAGTGGTACAGGCATCAAGCCACCTCTGTGCCTCAGTTTCCCTCCTGAGATCAGGAGCACTTCTATCTCATTCTACTGGCAGAGGGCAGGCTGCTTTTTTTTTTTTTTGTCCAAGCCTTGAATAAATGGAGAATTCAAAGAAAAGGCTGAGGAAGGAGTTTTCCCGCCCAAAACATGCAGCAGCCACAGGCACCAAAGCTTTTAAGCTTTTTGGCACTCCCTCGGACACCAGGGGATCCAGCTGGACGAAGGTACAAAGGTACAAAACCAGAACCCAAACCACACTGATTGCTGCAGGCAGGATCCCTGGTGCCAGGCAGACGCACAGATCCAGAGACAGAGCTCCCAAATGCCCTGCACTGCGCCCACAAACCCAGACCTCTCCCAGGACAGCTCTGCTCAGCAAAATGCCAGCACACACAGGTGACCTGGCACGGGCTGACCAACCTGAGCGTGGTCTGGGGTGGGTTTCTCCTCTTCCCAGGAGCAAAGGCAGCGGTGGGAGCAGCAGTGAGGCCAGGCTGAGTCTGGAGCTGCCCTGCATCGCTCTTCCAAGCGTGCAGAGAAGCACTGGGAGGAGGGGGAGCACAGTGCTCTGGGTCAGCAGAGCTGGCCATCAGGGCTGCCAAGGCACACAGACACTCAGGCACGAACAGAGCCTGCTCCAGACAGCATCTGGCAGAGGGAGCCAGGAGCAGTCTGGGTCAGAGCGCTCCCCGTGCAGGACCTGGCTCTTCCCCATCCTCAAGCATCTCTGAACCCCCTCATCCTGGTCCTGGTTCCAACACAGGAGCAACAGCATCCAGTTAAAAGCCTTTTAAGTGCTCAATCAACACCCCAGCTGTGCTCCCCACTTCCCTGGGCTTTCCCTTCTGCCTTCCCAAAGCCCACACCAGGCACTCGAGCTGCTTTCATACCTGTGTGAGCCAGAACGCTGCTGTCCACACCGGCTGCTTCTCTGTAACGCTGCTCTCTGCCTCCACCCTGTTCTCTACAGAGGGATCAGAAATTCAGGGCAAACTCAACCAAAAGGGCTGTTTGATGAAGAACGAGCTCTGAGAAGGTGGTCAGTGGTCAAAGTGACCCCGGGGCTGGGGTCTCTGCATGCTAGGCATCACTTCTGCCCAGCTTCAGTGCCACCCTGGCACACTTACAGGGCATGGGAGAGCTCATCCAAGCCAGGGAAGGCTCTCCAGCTCCAAGCAGACTAAAGCCCAGCAGAGCACCAGCTGGTCTGTGCTGGTGGAGGCTGGGATGGATGGTGTGGATCGGTGGGGAAGGGAGAGCCTTTCCTTTCAGATCCCCAGTGTTGTCACTTCTCTCTGACACCTCATCCCCTTTCCAACACTTCCCTGCTCCCCAGTGCTGTCATCACCTTTCCCTAATGCCAGTGAGACCCCTGGAGCCCAGCTGGGTTCCATGCAGCTCAGCACAGGGCCCAGCAGGACACACCATGCTGGGGGGAGGCCAGCAAGGACCTCAGGCTTCCCTCCTTCCTCCTCACAGGACCTTCCTCATTGCCAGCAGTGGAAGGAAGCAAAATGGGCACCATGAACTTCAGTAAGGATGAGAGCCCTCCAAGTTTCCTGGGACGGAGATACAGCTGTGGACCTGAATGGGTCCTTTTGGCCAGGGAACAGCCTTCCCTGGAGCTCCAGGCTCAACTCTGGGGCCTCTCCCACCTTCACTGAGTCCCACTGCTCCTTTGGCTGCCACATCCAAACTGATGAGCACATTAGCAGTTAAGTCCATTTGCAGATTTAAAAGTCAAACCCTGCCACAGGAAATTAAAAGATAATGCAAAGAATTATTTAAAAAAATTAATCTTTATTACTCTCCACTCCCAAGCTGCTAATAAAAAAAATGTGTTCCTCATGCAGTCTCTATAAAAACAGGTTATAAAGCAGAGGAAGAGAGGAAGGCAGATGCTTTAAAAAGGCATCTTTCATCCCTCCGCCCTGCCTGCCGTAACCATCCATCTGCACCCGCGTGTCAGCTCGCAGCAGTTTCCAACCCAGCCAGCCCCCTTTACCCCGCAAGGCAATTATTCCCCATTTCCATCTGGTCCCCCTTGTCCTCCCTGTTTTACATCTCCAGGAGATCAGCAATCCCGGGCGCAGAGAGCAGCCTAGAAGGTGGTTTAATGGCACACCCTCCTTGCTCCAGGTACCTGGGCCCTGTACAAAGCAGGATGAATTACAGCTCATTACAGAAAGGGCAGGCACTTGGGAAGTAAACAACGCAGCTATTACAGGTGCCAGCAGCAGCTCCCAGCACCGGGGCAGGGCTGACACATGCGGGAAACCACACCCAAGAGACAGCTCAAGGGTGCTCAGCAGCTCTCGGAAACCACTGAAGAGGCTGAGAGGGAGGTGGCAACTGCAAGAGTTTCTTCTGAAAATGCTTCTCTCTAAGGCTCTGCTCAAGAAAGCAGCTCCATCCTTGGTATTCTAGGTGGAGCTGGAGCCCCTGGAGTCAGAAATGGGGCTGCAAACAACTTCTGTGTCGTGATACCAGGAGCAAGTCAGCTGGGCTTTGGTAGGACCAAGAGCCACCACAACTGAGGAGGGGCATCCAGTTTAGGATGTGAGCAAGAAGAAGAAGCAAGGGGCAGCAAACCCACCAGCTATGCCTGTGCTGCAGTAGAAGAAACAGCCACAGGCACAGGTCTGTGCTCCCCCAGCCCTCTGGCCAGCCTAGGAGTGTGCCTGGCCAGGAGAAGACCCACCACCAGTGTTCCTGCCAAAGCAGTGCCCCTGGGTCTGGTGGAAACACAGGCAGGCCAGGAAGGAGCAGGTGCTTCACAAAAAGAGAGATGAAGCACCAAAAGCTGCTGCATTGCACCACAAGCACAGCATGAAAGCTGCTCCATGCCCCGAGCAAACCCCAGAACATGCCCTTATGGCTCCAGGGGAGCTGCAAAGGCCAGCCTCCCCATCCTCAGATCAGCAGTACAAGCACCAACCCACCCTCAGGCCTCCCCCAGCAGCACACAGCGGGTTTATCCCAGGTAAGGCAGCTCCACACCTGCTCCTCACTGGGGATAAAGGGACTACTTGACTTTTTCTGACTCCAGGAGGGGAAGGTGCACCTGGAAATGAAGCACTGGCAAGGAGCAGGTGCGGGGGGTGGAGGAAGGAGAAAGGCAGAAGCACAAGCAGGCTCAACCACAATGAAGGAGAACCCCCTGGGAGGGACAGCGCCGGCTGGGACACCTGTGGTCCCCAGCATGGGCAGGAGCAGGGGGGACACGGCAGCACAGCCAGGCAGGAGGTGGCTTTCCGAGGGGAGGCTGACTGTGATTGATGGTGCCGTGCTGTGCTCTCACTGATGTAGAAAATTAGAGAGAGATGGCTTCAGATACCGACCCGTCTGAGACACTTGTTGTGTCCATCTCCCGCACACAGGCGCCTCTCCCGGGAGCTCTCCCTCTGGCTTGCAGGCTCATTATTCAGAGTGCTGAACTGGGAAAAGCAATGCTATTTTATTCCTGCTTCTTTTCTCCCCCCAAACTACTGGATTGTAATATTCTTGGGAACACGTAAGGCGCCCATTTCCTTGCTCAGCTACTTGAAGGAAAGTTTGGTTCTCCTCACTAGGAAAAAGTAGCCCTTCACTTTTTTCTTTTCTCTCCCCAACCAAAGCTGGGAAGAGCCTTTATAAAATACAGGAGCCATCTTCTAAGATGGAAATAGCTTCCTTAAAAACAGTGAGTCATGCTCCACACCAGGATGGATCTGATAGCTGGTACTCTACACTAATGTGGCCTTGTGCTATTGTCCTCCTGGCAGGGTGGTTGCTTCTGGCTTCCCATCCCTTTGCCATTTAACCCGTTCCTGTTTATTGTGGCTGCTTTTGTCCTTCCACTGTTTCTCTGCCAGATGACAAAAGAATTTGACAACAGTCCTTAAGTGGGTTTAAAAAAAATCCACATAGGCTTCCATACAAAATGAAGAAGCCAGTGGTCAGCACAGGCTGGTGTGTCTTCAGGAGAGGTGTCACACCACAGACAGGACACCCCTGGGCCCTTGACTTCAAACAATGCTGCCCCTCAGTAGCAGGCAACCAGTTTCTTCCCAGACAGGCACAGCATCTGAGCTCACATTCCTTTATTCCCAACGTTTCCATGCTGGTCTAGAAATGGTAGAGGAACCTCTCTGACTGCTGCCCAAACAATCCCAAACAGGCCTTACAGTCCTGCAGCCAGTCACCTTTCTTCAAACTCCCCTGGAGCTCCAGGCACCTACACCAGCCCAGGCTCTTCCACATTGCAAGCATGGCTAGAGGAGACTGACCAAGATGTTGGGTGTGGGAACTCCCACCTCTGGAAAGGGCAGGGAAACGGTTCAGTCTCCTTCATGACTCCAGACTGAGCCCTTGGTTTCTCCTGCCAGCTCTCCAGCCTGGGGCAGCTGACCTTCTTCCCATGACCAAAGGGCAGGGTTCTTTTTTTAGCTCTCAAGAACAGCTTCAAATTTCCCTGCTTCAAAGCCCACCACCCAACACGGATGTCCAAGCTCCTGAACTTGGGAGCCCCTCCCAAGACAACAGCAGCTAAACCCAACCCTGCTTGTCTCCCTTGTTGAAAGGACAACGATGCCACCAGCCCTGCCAGCGCTCGGAGCATTCCTTGGGTCGCAGGGCACAGAGGGCTGGCAACAAGCAGCAAACACCAACTTCAAGCCAAAGTCTGAAGCACTCAAGAAATGCCTGTAGGGAGATGATTTGGAACAAAGCATTCCTCTTCCTCCCACATCCACCAGAGACTGACCCCAGTGCCTGCTACCAATTTTCCCAGTGGTGGTTAGTCATCTGCCCTTTGGAAGTCCCTTCTGGGGGTGCAGAACAAATCCCCACACACCATCTCCCCTTTCCCCATCTGCTAATGGCTTCCCTCCACCCAGGCTGAGCCTCCCCCAGCCTGAGCTAATGGTAGGAAATTAGCATTAAAATGATGGCTTGCTATTAGCGGTGCCTCAGCTCCCCATCACGCTCCAGGAACAGCAAATGACAGGCTGTGATTTCCCCACCGCGGCGCAGAGGAGAAGGAGCAACGGCAGCCAGAAGTGCTGAAGACATCCAAGGAAAAGTTTTAGGCTGATCTCTCCCACCCCAGCAGCCCTTTCCCTTCGCCATCCCCGTCGTGCTCATCCACCGCACAGGCAATCCTGCAAACAGATGGCACCTGGGCAGGAAAGCAGACAAATTGGCTCCCACCTGCAGGAGCACTAAGAGCTTTCAAAGCAGACGAGCGCTCGCTCGCCAAGAGCCCCGCGGGGTGGCAATGCCGGAGGAGTCTGCCATCGGTCGCCTTCCTCGTGGCTCAACGGCTCCGGCTCCATCCTCGCCCGGTGGCAGGCGTGCAGCTGGCTCCTCAGGGGAGCCGGTGGCAGGAGGAGACCGTCACCGTGTCCTGAATCGAATGGAAGAAGCAATTCAGGCAGAGCATCAATGGAGCGATGCTTTATTCCGTGTAAGCACAGCGCTTCGGTTTGGAGGGCTCGCCGCCTGCAGTGAGAGGGTTTTCGTGGGTCCCCACTGAACATCCATCTGCTTGTCAGAAAAACGAGCGCAGCTCAAGCTGTCTGCTCTCTCTTCCTGGCAAAGTGGGGGTCTCCCAGAAACCTCCCCTCCTTGATCAGGTACCTGTGGCAAGAGCATGGGCAGCCTCATTTCATCCTCTGCCTGCCTGCTCCTCTGAGCCCACCTGGCTGCAAGCTTCTCCATACACAGGGGTGAGGGAAGCAGCTCACGTACCAACCTGCAGAAAGCCAAGAGGCAGGAGCAGCTCAGCAAATCCCTGGGTGTCAGGGCAGGCTGTCAGCTCCCTTTGGGCACCTGAGTGAGCCTGCAGTTACACAGCAGACTCCTCCTTGCAGAGCCCCATGGCGCCGGTCACCGGCAGCAGGGAAAGGGGACAGTGCCAGGCTGAAACGTGCAGGAGCATTTGGGTGCTTTTGTGGAGTCGTGCACGATTCTGAGAAATTCCAAAGCTGCATTCTAAGCCACTCAAGGTCAAACTGGTGGCCAGCAACAGGGCCCAAAGGAACAGCATGAAGCTGTGTCAGGAGAGGTTTAGGTTGGCTATTAGGAAAATGTACTTTTCCCAGAGAGTGGTCATAGCCACAAGCCTGCCAGAGCTCAAGGAGTGTTCGGACAATGCTCTCAGATACGTGGTGGGATTGTCAGGGTGTCCTGTGAAGGGACAGGAGTTGGACTCGATTATCCTTGTGGATCATCAGGATATTCTATGATTCTACAAAACAATGCCTTTCTCTCTACCTCATCCTTAACTCTCTTTAAAATCACCTGGACCAGCAAGTGTCCTCAAGCCCCAGCCTGCCAAATGCATTGTCCTGGGCCTAGGAGGTGGGATGCAAAAGGCAGAGAGAAAAGAATAGTAGTAAAAAGCAGGATAAAACAGGTTTCCCCTTCCCCAGCATTCCCATCAGCAGCTGGGATGTGGGAGCAAGGAGGACTCATCTGATGATGGATGAGAGAGAACTGATCCTTGGTAAGGCAGAGCAGGAGCAGAGAGAAGCACAGCTCCCAAAGGCGATTCTCACACCTCCTTGGGATGAGAAAAACAGCCATGAGAGGCAGCAGAAGCCCTTCTCCCCGCACGTTTGGAATTCATCTCCGGCCTGTCAGGGGGGCCACGATCCAACCACACATTTGTATACTCACTGAGCCGTACACCCAGCTCAGACAGACTCCTGACAGATGCAGATGGGAAAGCCATTTTTCATAAAGTGAGGGAAAAAATGGAAACAAGGAAAAATAGCAAAACAAAGAGAGGCTCAGGCGTCAGCTGGAAAAGATACAACAGGATCAGGGCTGAGAGAGAAGCAGTCAGATTAAACTTTTGGCTCTTCAAGTGCACTAGGAGGAGAGTCCCCTTCCTCTTTTCCACTGCAGCCTAGCAGCAGCAGGTGCCTTCATCCTTTTCTCCATAACCAGCTGAAAAATGAAAACTGGGCCCAGAACAACACCAAGGCTTTGCTGAGCTGGCCCTTGGGGACAGGTGCTGGTAGAGGGGCTGCCAGAGCGGGTGGGCACAGGCACCTTTCTCTAAGAGCAGCTCCTGCTCAGAGGAGGTGAGAGACAGCCTGCAGGGAACACAAACCCTTAACGCCCTGACCTAGCTTAGGCCTGGCCCTAAAGAGCATGGGGGCCCCCAGGGCTCTGAAGGGACATCCCTGGCAGACCTCCTGCTGGTACAAGCCTGCAGGAGGCATGGCAGAGGACCACTCTGTGCGATGCTGCCACGATGGCAAACACAGCAGCTTCCCAATCTGTCTCAGGCAGTGACAAGGGCTTTCCCTCTGTCCCAGGTCACCATGCAGCCAAGAGGCATCAGCAACACGGAGCAGCTCACCCAGGCAGCAGGAGGTGCCGTCCCCTGAGCAGCTCATGTGCCTGCCCTGCTCAGCACCAGGAGCCAGCAGGTCCCAACACAAGCAAAGGGGAAGGGTAAAGAAGAATTACCCTCATGGAAGGGAAGGCTTCACCTCTGCCAGTGACATTCTGCTGTTGTCACCGCCAGCCATAACATCACCCTCTTGATGTGAAATCTCAGTTGACAGTGATACAGGAAAGGAGCTGAGAGGGCAGCCAACTCTGCCCAGCCCTCTTTGTAACCCCAAATCTCCCGTGGCTTCCAGCCTCTGCATGGAGCAGAGCCAGCACCTCATTACCAGGTTACTAAGCAAGTAGATATTCCTTTTCCAGAGCCACGGAATAATATTTTCTTGCAGTTATCCATCCTTCTGGACAGCTCTGAGGAAGATTTCATTTTGGTCTCTGCTGCATCCTCTTTGTTTCTGAAATGAGAAACAGATGCAGGAGCCCACACCTCCTTTGCAAAACAACACATGCAGCCATAAGCTGAAGTCACCAAAGCCTGAAGAGCTTCTGGTGCGAAGTCCAGGTGCCTTCAGACTCACTGGAGGTGCATCGAGCCCCACTGATCCCTGCTGCCTGTGGCATTTCCAGCTGATATTCGTTCTCTTTGTCCCAGGAAAAGGCAAGCACAGGGCTGGGCAGCAAGGCTTGGTGAAGGTTACTGCTGAGACCTGGCAGAAATGTCATCCAGCAACACATTTCAAGAAAGATTCATCCCCACGCAGCTTGGCTCCATAATAAAAGTGTCAGAGCAGCTGACTTGCTTCCCCCCATTCTCATTGCATACAGATTTATCCTGTCTCAGGTCTCTCTCCCTCCATAAGCCAGCACGTGCCTTTCCTCTCAATAGGCTGGCAGTGAAACTCAGCCAGCTGAGATCGTAGGGGGAAAGGGAATACAAGAAAGGAGAAGGCATCATAGGGGAGAAAATGCTCAGGAGCCAGGTTTCCCCTCTCATTTTGGCTGTTCTCAGTTCTGAAACGGAGGAAGGTGACATGAGAGGTAACTTAATATGAGAATGCTCCAAAACCAGCAGCCATTTGTTCTGATGCTCCAAACCAATTCCCCAGCTGCCAGGCTGTATCACCTCCCTCTCAGGGAGCTCAAGTCCCATTCCTGATAAAACCCATCCCAAAAGGCATAGATACCTCTGAGCCTTCACCCTCCCAGCCAGGGAGCCCCTTCTCAGAGGGCTGTGCGTGTGAGGGAGCAGGGAGAGGAGAGATGGGGCTCCGAGTCGGAGTCTCAGGCTGAGAACCAGCTTACCTTCACCACAGAGATGTGATGTTCATGCAGCACCACGGGCAGCCCCTGAGAGAGAAGAGTCTGCAGGGAATTAAAAAAAAAAAAAAAAGAGAGAGGAAGAATGGTCCTTCACAAACAACTAAAAATACCCAGAATTTCTTTTGGATATTCTTTCTTCTCTTCCCCCACCTTCCGCCCAAAGGAATGTGCCACACAAATTAAAACGATTTACCTCCAACCTGCAAGATAGGAGCAGGCAAGGCATCCTTCAGCTGTGAGTGAAAGAGATGGAGCCTGCCTTTGTCAGGAGCACGCCAGCCCCAGGGAGGTGAGATGGTGGGGGACGGCAGACAGAGCTGAAGGGATCCTGTTGGTTAATTCCCAGTAACTGGGACAGACAGGTCTGTGCCAGGCACCCAGCTGGGGTCCAGGGGGGGTTTTCGTCAACACAAAGGAGACATCAGCAGCAGAAGTGAATCCTGGGCACCTCAGCTGCCTTGGGGTGATGCAGAGTAGGAGCAAAGGACTGTGGAACAGCTTTCCATGGAGCAGAGAAAGCCTCTGCTACCACCAAGGCAGTGCTGTTACATTTGCCAAACGCACTGCAGGAGGCAGAGGCTGCGATACCTCCCGGACCCAGGGACTTCATCACCCAAGGACATCGCTCTCCTGGCCCACTCAGGCATGTGCCCTAGCACTCATCTTCTCCTTGCACTTGAGAGAGACAGTTTATTTCTAGCAGCCAGAGCTCACAGGCAGGAGGAAAACCAAGACCACCCCAGCAGACCACCAAAGCGTGGCTTTGCCGTGCCCCAGCTGTGCCTCACATCTGGATGCAGCCAGCACTCCGTGGTTAGCATTCCCCGTCCCGTTAACGCCAGGCAGGCGAGAGGCCTGGCAGCCGAGGTGAAGGGCCACTTCATCTTCGTCACACTCTCCTCTGCTAATGAAAATGTTTCTCCAGCGTGTCCTCGGGAAGGTTTCCTTCAGCCCCAGCCCTCGTGTGATTGAAGGCTAATCTCTGTTACTCCTGGCTGAATGGCAGCCTGTGAGGAAGGTGATGTATTGCGTTTCCCTTCAACTCGACATTTAATGGTGCTGGCAAAAGAAGAAAAAGCACCAGATGTTTCTAGACTGAAAGTGAACTCCCAAAGCACTGAGAGGTCAGGGCAGGAACAGGGGCCTCGTGGACTGGGAGCAGAGTGCACCCCTTTGAAGTCCAGCCCGCTTGGAAAGGCCACTTGGCGTGCCAGCATCCTCCCTTCCAGAGGCAGTCCAGCTGATAGCGGTGGTCACAGGAGGCAGCAGGTCCTGCTGCCAGCCCATGGGACATGACTGGCCTCCAGTGAACTCCCCATCATCAGTCTAGTCAGGACAGGGGTCTGGGAGCAAAGCCAAGGTTTAGAGTGCAGACTTTTTGGGAGGAAAACACATGACAAAGGCTCAGCATTCACAGGTTTCTCTGGCTGGCTCCAAACTTAGTCACTGCAGCCTCAAGATGTGAAGTTTTTTAATCTGTGATGTTAGCTTCCTTTAAAAATGCTTGGAGACCTCCTGATAAAAAAAAAATTAAAGAGAGAAAAAATTCGGGTTGCAATCCTTTTGTTATTGTGCTGCTCACAGTCAAGGGGATACCTGGCTCCATGACACACTTTCTCCTCTGCTCCACAGCTCTGCAAAGACACTCCACACCATCCCCACCACCTGCTGCTCTCCTGCTGTTTCTCCCCTCTTTGGAACCACCCAATTGTCTATCAAGGCAGTCTAGGCCCTCCACCTGCAAAGCTTTGCAGCCTTTTCTGCTCCTTTTTTGCCCCTATAAAACCACTACCAGCGTTTGTTGAGGACACCCAAACACAGCACAAACTCTCCTGTTTGCTTTCCCTTCTCCCACTGGCACTGCTTGTGGGGTGTTTACCATGGACCACACTAAATACATCCCCCAACAGCTAAACCTGGAGGAGGAGAAGGAGAAATTAAGAAAACACTCAGGATGAAAAAGAAGAAAAGCTTCCAATTACTGGCAATTAGTTCTACTTGATCACCCACTGTGCGTCGTGCCCCAGACACAAATCGCTCTGGCAGGGTGGCACAGCTTGTGCCTGCACACAGAATGCACAGGTGAGCACACAGGCTGTTTGCTGAAGGGATTCCAACCTACTTGGGCACCTGTTTGGGCTCAGCTGGCTCCAGCCTTTCTGAGGGTCTCATACACATCAGTCAAATCAGAGCTGATGCTCTCCTCTGCTCCCACAAGCCATGGCCAAAGAGCAGAGGCAAGGCACTTGCTTGGAGCTGAGGCCTGCCATGAGAGATGACCCAAGGGATGTCCATCCTCATTCCCAGGCTCACCTGTGCAGGTTCCCTGGCAGTTTCTCCTTCCCAGGAGGCAAGCCAGCTCCAGAGAGCAGTTGCAGGTGGTGCAGCTCTGCCAGAGATGCCTTCCCCCCAACGGGAGGACACGCTTTGCTCCCAGCACGCTGCTGCAGTGGAGGAGGCACTCAGCCAGCCACTAATGCTTCCTTGCTGTCTTGGAGCAAAGGGATGGATTAGCTTTTATTAGCTCTTATGAAGAGCACGCTGCTCCTGCCCTTTCCTCCTCACACGGGGCTCACGCACAGGCTCAGCTGTGCTGCAAGTGAAGCAGAACCAACTCACCTACGTGCTGGCGGCCCCAAACTCCTCTTGGGTCTTGTGTAAATCTTATAGATCTTAAATCTCAGGCAAGCTGGGAGTTAGGATAGAGCAATCCTCCTAAGGGTGCTGCAGGTGCTGCCCAGAAGTACTTTAAAAAAGATGGATGTTTGGCTTTTGCATCTGGATCTCTCCCGTGGCACCATGCACGGCCTGAAGGAGGGCACGGTCTTCTTGCCAGCCGAAGCAAAGCCAAGGCACAGTCCCCAGAGCAGAGACCCAAACCCGGGGCTGTTCTCTGGGAGACGATCCGTGGCTTCCCGCTGAGCTGCACCCCTGACCCCCAGCACCCAGGCAGCAGCGCGGCTGAGGGATGGTGCTGCTCCATAGAAGTCTCTCTAAAGTCGCTCCGGGGCTTGTTAGCAGGGTGATAAAGGGGATGGATGGCCTCAGAGAAACGCTCTGTCTCCCGCTGTGGCATTCATTATCCTTTCGCCAGGCAATTCTTCACACCAGCCAGGAGCTCTGCGCTGGCTCGTTCATCGTCCGCGGGGGCTGCTTCCCACAAGAGGCCACGCTCGGCACTCGCTGGTCGCCCCAGGCAGCTCGGACGTGCCCGAGGAGCGGGGGCTGGGGCAGAGCCAGATTGCTTTCCCCAACACTCAGCTCGAGCTGTGACCCGAGCCACAGCTGCCCCCGTCCCCAGATCTGTGCATTTTCAGCCTGATTTCCCAAGGAGTGCAAAGCATATGCAATCCTGCTGCATCAGTCTGTCCTCTGCCCACTCCCCAGCAACTTCTGACGCTGCAAACAGATTTCAAGCTGATGTGACAGAGCAACAGAGGTCTTGGAGACAGCCAGAGTCTATAAATTTCATGGGAACAGACTACCAAACAGAAGAGACATTATTAGCACCTTCCAAACTGTAGTGTATCATCCCTTATTAGACATCAGACAATTTGTGTGGGAGAGATGCCATAAATATCCCAGGAAAGGGAGATGCTCCATTCAGCACAAAAAACTTACTGGACACCAGAGACTCCAAACCCAAACCGTACATCCAGAGAAGATGAGATTTCATGGATCCCACTGCACACAGGACCAACAGGAGAAGGTTTCAGGCCTGTTTGGCTGATAGGAGAGCCAGCCAGCTAAGATGGCACGTTAGCCTTTGGAAAACCCATGGAAATGGAATGTGTGCCTTTCCCTTGTCCTTCTTTGAGAGACCAAGCTGAGGTCCTCCTGCATTTCCAGCCTTAATTGCCCTCCCAGACTTATGGATGAGTTCAGCTGCTGCCTAAAGTGGAAGTGACATACCCAGCTCCAAGGGGAAGAACTGACGGGCAGAGCAGCTCCCTCACCCCCACAACTCCTCCCATTGCCTCTCCACTGCATGGACAGAGGTTTCACCTTCCAGAAAGATGTTTCATCCACAGACTGCTGCCAGGAAATGCCAGGAAGTCAGCCCAGCGTCCGAGCAGTGCCCAGGGAGCTCTCAGCAGGATCACCAACACATCAAGCTGCCCATTAGAGCACTGACTGATGGCAGCCCGTTCCTCCACACGCAGGGCCTTGCTGCCCACCAGACCCACACCAGCCCCAGCACGGGGCTAGCAGGCAGCAGCATGAGTGTCCTTCCCCCAGCAGGAAAGAGGAATCCTCAGAAACCCTTCTTCTTCTTCCTTCTGAAGGCTGAAGGGGACTCATCAGCCTCCTTGGTCTCCCTTAGAGTCAGTTAAAGTTCTCATGTCACCCAGTGTGATGCAACCTTGCTAAGGCTGAGCCCAGCATTTCAGGGTTGTCTGACCCCTCTGTGAGAAAGGCAAACCCTATATGCCATTTGGGGATAGAGCAGGGTGATCCCTGTGCTCCTTTAGGATCTGTTCAAAGTGTCATTTCCAGCCTCAGGCATTCCAGAGCCCTGGAAGAAGCTGAGAAGTGACAAATAACCTTTTCCCCTCCAGCTCAGTTGTGACACTATCCCAGCTGGCCCGACAGGTTTTGGGACTTCTCTGATTCACCTGGTAAAGGTTAAGTCCCTGGAGATGCCTTCAGCCTAGTGGATCATGTATCTTGTACCTGTAGGGCTTCAGCTCTGCAAAAAGACAATTTAAACATGCGCTACAGCACACCCTTTATTCAAAAAAAAAAAAAAAAAGAGGGATTTACACTCCAGGGGTGGTGACTCCCTGTTCTGCCCAACAAAAGAAGGGATAGGGGTTGAATTCAAGCTTGTGTTCATTAAAATAGAAGAAGAAAAAAAAAAGAAAATCCAGAAATCCAGTCACTTTATCCTAATTGTTCTGATGCAGCCTTTCACAGTGTTGCACTGAGCTAAAGGGCCGCACCTGAAAGAGTGCCAAGAGCAGCATGAAATGTTAATGTTGCAATTAAAACAATATGAATATTGCAGCACTGCTCTGCTGCTTCTCATCCACTGAACAATTCCCATTCAATAGAAGTCAAGTTACATTTCAGGAAATAATGAGGTCTGCTAATTAAGTCTGGCCTAGGAAGACAGCAGTCTTAAAAGGAGAAAAAAACATTCAGATGTCCCCAAAATGTGTACATTTGCTGCTTATTACCTGCAAAGGGGAGTCATTAACGCTGCTCAGCGCCAGGATCACAGGTCAGCGCCGCTGACTTACTGCTCACATCGAGGGGAAATTCCCTTTGTAACGATGAAATGCATAAGTCATGACCTGCCGTGTCCCCGGGGCGTGGAGCAGGGAATGCTGCACGCTGAGAGCAGGGCCCTGACAGCGAATGCCAATCCCAGGCTGGGCTGGCGAGAGGCGGACCGGGCTCTGAGGGGCTGAAGGCAGCAAATCACATTCAGCTGACACAGGACGGATCCCAGATTATACCCAGGGAAGGGAATTTTCCTCCCCAGCCATTCACACAACTGAGTGACAGTGACACTGGCTGGAGCTGGTGGAAGCCACAGGGAAAGTGACCACTGGGTGAGTCCTGGCAGGACAAAGACTAATCAGGATTCATCTTGTGTTTTAACTCTAAAAAGAGGCAACAGAGGATCCCCCCTCCTGCCCCCTGCATCCATCAGACACAAGCACGTGTTGCAATAACATGAGGACATCAAACAGCCTAGAGACAGGAAACATTGGGCTCCAGGGGTCCCAAAGTAAACTGGTATCAACACATTGCTCCTCCCCATCCTCTTGTTTTTCATAATATTCCCAAATTTCTTTACCTGTGGCAGTTGTTGGGGCTGCTGCCATGCCTCCCCGTGTTGGCAGGTAGGGTCCATGAGCAGGAGTGTTTCATGGGAAGAGCAGAAGACTGGCAAAAGACCTACCATGCCATCCTGCTGATTTGATGACGTGTCTTTTTGATGACATTGCCTCTTCTCTTTCTCAGAGTTTCAGGAACACCCAAGAGCCACTTGTCCTCCAGGCCTGAACTCTCTGTCACTCCCAGGCTGACCCACCTGCATGGAGCTGTCTGGGGGACACAGAGGAGCTTGCTGTGCAAAGAGGAGGCTACAGCAGTCCAAACCTCTCCAACCTCTTCCCTAACCTACTTCCCCAAACTCCAGAGGAAAACTCATCCAATGGAGGGGTGAGGGAGGCCAGTGGAGTCCTGATTCATTCCTTGGCCTCTGCTGACACTCCAAACTTCAGCCTGTCTTTAATACAGACAACCTTCATGCTAAGATACAGAGACTGAGCCATGCCAAACTTGGCAACACAATGATCCAAATCAGGGAGAGCTCAAAACACCAGGAGGGAACCACTTCATTTGAAAGAGGAGAAAAACCCAGATGAAAAGATCAGAAGGGACTTTCCAGGCCCTGGACTGTCCTAAGGGACTCAGGTACCATTTCTATACCCATCTGTGAGAAATAAACCTATTTGGCCACCAAGGCACACCCAGGTGGATGTCCCCACCTTGTTGCCACCAGCAGCAGCTCACTGGTGGATGGGTAGGTGGTCTCCTCCCTTCAGACCACTTCTCACTCTATTTCCAGCACTTGCAGCTACCAAGTGTCTATTCTGCAATAAAGAGCAATAAACATGCCAGAGTAATTAATGTCTTAACAACTTATTACAATCCTCAGATAATTAATCACAAAAGCTAAACATGCTGTCTCACCCTCCTAATGTGTTAATGCTCTAATTATTATGCCTCAATTAAGGGAAAGTCAGCGCTCCTTGCTTAGAAGTGCATGTTTAATAAGGGTGCCTGAACGCAGGCGAGTCGGGGTGGGAGGCGAGGGGCCGATGGGGGTTAAGGAAGAGGACACCATTTTTAATGAGGTTTCCTGGGTGGCCCGAGGCAAGGAATTGACAGCTCCTATCTGGGATCTCACACACGACTGCACGTGTAACTGGGGGCCATCTGTGGTGGCTCCGTGCTCTGCTTCCCGCCGGACTATTTATAGGAAAGGCAGCACGTGGGGCACAGAGAAGAGCAGTCACACCACAGATCTGGCCAGCACCAGGCAGCAGAGGGGGCAGCTCTCACAGCAGTCATTAAAGGAGTGGTGGTCTCCTCTATCCAGCCCACTTCTTGCTCTATTTCCAGACAGACTGGCACTTGCCACTGCTCCTCACCCCTGCAAAGCATGCCCACTGCCCAAGCCTCTCCAGCCAGCCCTATTTCCATGGTACTCCTTGCCTCCAATCAAGCTAACTCTGGGACATCCCATGGAGATGACAAGAACAGCCACAGCCCCCAAAACCCGGGATTACGCTTGGGGTGTGACAAATCAGCTCATCTGATTTCAGCCACTGCCTGGGTGTTTTCCACAGGTCCCTGTTGTCTGAGGGAACAGAAAGCCAAAGAGCACACCACTTGAAAATGCTTGGCTTAGAGATGAGGAAACTGAAGGCCAGAAAGGGTGTTCTGCAGGGGATTTGTGGTGGTTACCAGCCATGGATCTGCCTTCCTGGTGCCCAGCTCTGAACCTCACTGGATGCTGGGAAACTTCAGAAAGAGGTTCTTGCTGAGGAGGAGCTTGAGCAAACTGTGAGGATAAATGTAGGGCCTGGACCCCTCACCGTGTGATAGCAGGAGATCCCTGCTGCCCTCAACACACGGCTGTGCACCCAAATGGTATTTGTGTTTGGGAAAGACTTGCAGGGCAAAGTACAGTCGAGGCAAAAATGGCATCACGTCCACCCCTGCCTGCCGAAGCAGCGACCCTAAGGAACAAAGGGCTCAAGGCACTGGGATCACAGAACTCTGCAATGCAGCAGGCGTGGGAAGCAGGAACTGAGATAGCCAGGCTGCAGATCTTAGTACCATACAAAAAGCTGCAACAGAAGAATGGCTGGAGCCCAAGTCTCCCAAACAAAGCCTATAAAAACTTATTTTTTCCAATAAAAAGCTTTTAAAAGAACTCCCCCGCTAAAGTGGGTCTTCACACACAAGAAAACTCTCCCTGAACCAGCCTGGTTTCTGTTCCATCCAAGCCTTTTTAAATTTCTCAGACAAATGAATCACCAGAAGCATTTCCAGCCCAGGTTTGACTGCAAAACGATTGCATTTCTCGAAGAAATAACACACTGTGTAGGTTTGGATGGTTCCCTCTGAGGAATAAGGGAGAGGGAATAAGAAAGAAAACAAAGTAAAGCAACCTGGAGGGGACATGAATTTTAAAACCCATGAACAGTTTTAGTTTTCAAATAATCCAAATGAAAAAAAAAATGTTTCACACAGTAACTTCCACAAAAATAATTCTGTCACCCTGATTCTTTGGTGATGTCTCATGAAAAACAAAAGCAAGCTCTTCACCTCTGAGATACCAACCTCACAGCAGCTTGACTGGTGAAAAGGGGCTGATGCCTCCCCACAGAGGCAGCCTGTGGATTCCCACAGGCATGAGAGCTCCAAAAGAAGACACGTGTGTTGGGCCTCTCTCCACACTGCTTTCCATCCCAGCAAGAGGTGTGACCTGTCCAGACTCTGCCATCTCTTCACACAGGATAACCTCAGACATCCAGCTCTAGCTCCCTGCACTGGGCTGGAGGCATCACAGCTCCTTATCTCAGCAGCTTCACTTGGCTTTTGGAGTTGCTGCATGAAGATTCCAGAACCCATCCAGTGTGCAAGACCTGGAGCCAGGACAGGACCACCAAACCACTGAAATCTGAGCAAAGACAGCCTCATTAGGAATATATACAAGGGATATGACACTTTTGAGGAATTAAAGGATATTTCTGCTGTTGTTTTCACTGACTGGTGGAGTGGAAAGTTTTCTACGGATGTTGGCATCTGTGCTGAAGATGGCAGGGCTCAGACTCGTGACTTCTGTTTTTCCAAACACAAATCCAACTCCCTCAGGCACTGCAAGAAAGTGGCTGGCTGTTTCTGTACCTCTCCCTTCTCACCAGCACCATCAGTGGTACCTGAAAATTCAGGGCATTACTTCTGTTCTGGGGCTAGAAATTTTGGCTTAGTTGTCCTAGATTTGACTTACTCCAAAGTGTGTCAAGCCAGCTGAACATCCCGTGCCAGGAGTTCTGGAGAAGTTGCCTGGCTCATGCTGGCATGCTGTGGGGTTGGAAAAAGCTGCTTACCTAGCAGAGAGTAGTAACACCCAGCCCCTGTGCCAGGTATGTTCCCTGACGTGCTCTGGGCCTCATTTAGCCTGTACCCACCACCAGTACAAGACTGGGAATCAAACCTTCCTCCCAGTACAAGGGACCCATATCCCCAGTAACCCTCACTCTGCCCAAACTGGGCATGCTCCCATTCCCACTGGAGCAGTCAAAACAGAGAGGGTAATTGCTGTGCCTCTTTAAACCTTTCCCACCTGAACTTACCCTAAGTTTCTTGGAGCAAGTCATTGTCCCAACAGCCCAAAATCTGCTCCCAAACCAGCTCACACAAAACACCCACAGCCAGCAGCCATGTGGACACGTTCCCAGAGCCCTAAAGCAGGGCTTGAATGGGGAGGGCAGCCTCTGGAGAGCAGCAGAGGAATCACATGAATAGATAAAACATGAAATGACCAGCAGAAAAAACAGCATTGCTGCTTCCCAGAAAAACACAGCCAGCCCAAGGGGATTAGAGGGCTGGACCACAAAGTTGGTGCCAACTGAGCCCAGTTGCCCCAACCCCACAGCCCTCTCCAGCAGGATTTTTTGAGCTCAGCTTACCCCCTCCCTCCGCCCCCTGCCTTTAAGACAACATGCAGCACGACAGCTGGGAAACCCAATCTGGTCCAAATTTTGTTACAACCCTGCTGGTTTTTATCCTTGTTTACCAGCATTAATTTTAATGGCTCTCCCTGCATTAACTTTGTCCTGAACCAGTTGGAGGAAAATTCCTACTCACTTGCCTTCTGGAGAACAGACTGGGTAATTTTCCCTTGTCGTTTACCAGCCCGCCTGGGCTGCTCAGGAATGACAGCCACGCTGTGTGCTGTGTGGAGGGCAATAAACTCCCCAAGGCTGGGGGAGGAGCCTTTACACATCCCTCAACACACTGCCCAGTCTTTGTCCAGTTTGGGTCTTGGCTTGTGCTGGCCCAGCAAGTGGAAACTCCTCCTTTTCAGCGTGGAAAGGAACTACAGAGCTGGCACCAAGGATAAGTAACATTTCCAGACAACGTGGCAACCTCCCCAAGTCTGGGAAGCTTTAGGGTGGGTTTGCCAGTGGCCAGTTGAGCCTCATTTTCCCCTGGAATCATTAAAAATGCCTATGAAACAGATCTGGAAGAGATAATGGTGCTAGAACGTGCATGGAGAATGCTTCAGAGAAGTGGGGAGCAGGAAGATGCTCCTGCTCTGCAATGCCCAGCTCTGGCCATGCTGGCAGAGCTGGGCATCATCCAACAGGCACTTTCCCTGTTTGTGTTGTCTCATGTCCCACACACCCTTCTTTACAGCAGGGAGCAGATAGGAAGATGAAGCAATGCCTGACCTCTCTCTCTCTCCTTTCCACCCTCATGTCCTTCCAGCCACCATACTGCCTTCCTGTAGGAGAAGCTAGAGAGAAAAAAGTGTCCTTCCCTTTGCTCACCAGATGCTGAGTGTGGTGCCAGTCCTCTCTCCAGCACGGAGAGGTGTGGTGGCTGAGACCACAGGAAGGAAGAGAAACACTCAGGTCTTTCAGCACCTCCGTCTCCCCACTAAAAAACTAGGTAACAGCTCTTTGCACCAAAGAAAAGCAAGGGGCTGATTCAGGCATATTTCCAAAGTTTTCTCTCTCTGCCAGCAGAAAAAAGGAACGTAGTTAGAGTGAGTGAAGCTATTTGTTGTATCACATGATGCCCATACTTTAAAAGTACAGATGTTCCCTCCATGCTCCGAGGGGTGATTTGGAAGACAGAGGACTCAAAACCTCCTACTCCATCCAACCACGAGCACCTGGGCTGCTGTAGAGGGAGGGTTGCCATGGAAAGATGAGGAAGGCAGCAATGAGGTGGCTGGAGTATTCCCACCAATTATCATGAAGAATTTTGACTGCTCTGCTGTGTTTTCTGCATCAGCCTAGCAACCACCTCTGAAATGCTTCTTACACGTCTGAGAAGCATTAAAGCAGGGCCACACGCCGGGGAAGCTGGGTGAGCAGGGAGGGCTCAGGCACCAGAAAAAGCCCCCTGGGCATGGACACCTCAGTTCCTGCTCCAGGAAAACTCCTGTATGAGGTACAGACAGTTGGCTTGGATAGACACCAGAGCAGGATGAGGGAAGAGGTGACATGCAGGAGACAGAGACAGAGCAGCAAGAAGGAGAAGACCTGAAGAAGGAGCCAGATGTCCTTCCTTCACAGGGCAGCTTGTTGTTGCTCAGTTCAGAGGTCCTGGGTGGAGAATCCATGTCAGTGGCAATCTCCTGTATATACAAGTGCAATCATCCATGGATTCACTTCAGATGCACTGTTTCCACCAGGACTCCTGCTACTCTGCCCTAATAAAACAGAAGAAACAAGACCTGCAAGATGTCTTGCACTAAGAGGTTGATGGACCACGAGACCACAGCATCCTACCCTCTTCCAGTCCCTGAAGTAATGAAAAGGCAGATACTCCACATGTGCCATTCTGGCCTCTTCCACAGAAAGGGCACTACAAACTGACAAAGAACAGCTTCTGCCCATTCATTAAGTTCTTGGCATTAACTGATTTCTCTCCAACCAAGCCATAAAACCCAAAGCTGCATGCAAGGAGCATCCTAAAATATCCTTGTAAATCTCAGCCACCACATTCATTAATTACAACCCAGTGATAGTTCAGGCCATTAGTTCTGGATGGTAACTTCATTTATTCCCACGTTAATGCTCGATGTCAGTGGTTATCTCATTACCACTCTATTACTTACCCACTTAATCCATCACTGCAGCCCAGGCCAGACGGGAGGAGCGGAGCTCGCCCTGCGTCTGGCGGGAGACGATGCATCAAAGTGCAGAGCACCCAGGAATCACAAACAAAGCACTTCTAATCTGCAGCTGAGGTTATAACTATTAAGAGGAGGAAATGACACAGATGAGTGTTGTCAGGAACACAAACACACTCCAACACTGAAAAATTGTGGATATTGAGGATTGAGTTACCTATTAAATCAGAGCCAGAAGCTTCAGAAAGAATGGGAGCAATATTAGCAGTCATGGAGAAAAATTACATTGGCCCTGCCCTCCTCCTCCTTGGACTCTCATTCCTCCAAATCCCAGGTTAGATTCAAACAGTTTCTGCCTGTTAAGCAGTTTGAAATGGCAAGTCAAAGTATGGGCACTGGGAGCTGCTACCTGCTGAATGCTCCAGAAAACACACAGGCATCGTTGCAGGGACCACGAGCCCTGAGTGCCAGTGAAAATACACCTCAAACATGTACAGATACCATAGTTCTTGGCACTTCCATGTGTACCCAGCTGAAGTTCCTCTTGTGTGGTGAGCAGGCACTTCCAAAATTGTGCTTTGCTGCATCTACTACACCCCTGCTTGTCCAGGACTTACTCCACCTGCTGATCCAGTCCCATGGGTCTGACAAGGGTGTTCCAGCCTGTCAACGTTCCCTCCTTCTTCCCCCAAACTGTCTTGCTGGAGACAGAATTTCAATCTTCCCCTGCTTGACCCAGAAAAAAGGGAAGCTGTTTTTATGTTGACAGGCTGCGAAACCAAGATGTGGGCTGGGGAAAGGGTTCAGAGGGACATTTCCCTTGCAGCAACACAGGTTTTCTTCAGAGCAAGCAAAGCACTTCTGCTCCACCCCAATATGATGCCCATACACTAGGGCAAGTGACTGGTTTTCACTGCTTCCAAATGACATGATATAGGATTGGAATCCTCCGAAGTGGGAGAAGCTGGTGCCACAAAAGCAAGGTAGAGAAAGAAGATGCAGCTCCAAGATGATGTCAGTAGTAAAATATCTGTGATTTCTTCTGTGATCAGTAACCCCCCCCCCCCCCCCACCCAGCTAACATGCCTATGCTGGCAAAAGCAGGCTCTAAATGGTGCTGTGCCAGAACAACTGACAGGGCAGGTCTGCAGGATGCCACCATCAGATGTAATTAAAACACCTTTGCTGCCCTGCTTTCCATTCTCTCGGCAACAAAATCCATTACAGAATGCAGTTAGAAAATGATTTAAAATGTCCCTGAAGCCAAGTTGTTGACACCAGTGTAGACAGATGGATTTTGATACACCCTTGATTAAACAGCTTTCTGCAAAAGGCAACGAGGGCAGGAAGCTGGGTGATGAGCTGGAGGACCATCCTAGAAACAGGAGCTGATCCCCAGGGAAAACAAGTGCTGCTGCAGGAGAAAGATGCCCCATCAACCAGCCAGAAGCTAAAACAGCCTCATCCCCCTGGGAATCAGGCTGCAACCCTTTGCTCCAGTACCAAGCTCCTGCCCCTGTGCTTCCTGCCCAGTTGGGCTGGCAACACCACACACATCACCCCTTCTAGCCTCTGATGACAGGCTGCAGGGAAAACAAACAACAGAAAGCCTCACACAGTGCAGGGCCAGCAGTACTTCCATTTCCCATGGAGCTGCACGTCGCAGTGGGACTCTCCAGGATGCAGGAGGGTACTGTCTCCAAGAACAGTTTTCCCCACAGGCATTCATGACATCTCTCTTCCTCATTCTCTCACACACAGATGCTCTCGCACTGATAAGGATTGAACTCCTTTGGCAGAGAGGGGCAAAGATAAAGTCTTCTCCCTGGCCATCTATTTATATCAAGCTGGTAGGAACTTGTTATCTTCAAGGTCTCTGGCACACAGAGCTGCAATCAGCCATCAGGGTGCAAAGCTATTAGGGGTGGGCAAAAAGGAACCAAAACCACATTAACCCTCTTTTCTCAGGGAAAAAAGGTAAGAAGGAAGGGTGTTACAACAGAGCGTGGGCAGCTGCCCTGGCCAGTTGTCAGTGAGAAGAAATCCAGGTGGGACAGAGGGTTAAGCACAGCTCAGAGAACAACCTGAAGAGCCTGAACTGAGGTGAAACACCTCTTGAGCCAGCACAGGGGCTCTGCATGCCAGGGTGCTGCAGGCACACGTGTGGGTGGTGGAGCTACACAAACCACTGCCCACTGCTTACCAACCCCATTCTGGCCACTCTGGTGGCCGAGTGCTCTGCAGCTGCTGTGACCTGGCAGCAAAGGTCTGCAGGCATGTCCCATGGAAAAGGGGGCTTTCCCATGAAAAAGGGGGCTTTTCCATGAAATATTCCTCAGGCTTTGTGTACAAAGATGTTTGGCCAAAAGACTGCGGATCAGGAAGGAATTATAAATCAGAAAGTATAAGATACTCAGTATCACCAGCTCCTGCAGTAACGAAGCCCCTGTTCATGCACAGCATTAATCTGTCATTACTGATGTACATCAGATGGTTTCAATTTCCCCTGCTCCCTCTCATGGCCTGAAAGAAACTGAAGCAAGCAGCAAGAACCCTCTTATTAAATAATAAGCATCTACCTTACTATTTCTCTGCAACATGCCTGTGATTGCCCTGTGCAAACCTGACACTTGGGAACCCTCAGCTGCTTCATTTTATAGGCAGTTTGAGACTTGAGGTGGCTTTTGGTGCCAGCCCTGCTCACTACCACTGACCCTCAGGCCTGCACACAGCTGAGGGGCTGCCAGGCCCCCTTCTGAGCCATCAGAAATGCAGCCTCGAGCTAACCAGGGCATGGCCCAGGCACCACTGCGGCCCCACCTTCCCTGCAGCCACTTAGTCTGGGCAAGGATAATCCTGTCTCCGGCAAGAAAGCAAGTGTTTGAAAAACATGTTCACCAGTGCATTTCAATTATCAACGTTTTTAAACACTGTTTCACACCCCTTGAGAATACAATCACACCTCAGACAGGGCTGCCTCTTCACAGGGTATCACAGCCACTCGCAGACCCTGTTTTTGCACCTGGGAAAGGCTAGGGGGGGAAGAACCTTTATCCTAAGGATGCCTTAAGCAAAGCCTCACATCTTTTAAAATGAAGCAAGAAGGTCACATTTACTGCTTAGCAACTTTTCTCTCCCAAAACTTCACCGTGGCTGTGTGGGCACCTGCACACAAGAGCTGAAGGAGCTCCTTGCCTTGGTCTCTGACAGTCCACTCAGGAGCTGACAGCTGAGCGTTTTATTCCTCCTGCAAACAAAACACATCAGTTGAACACCACCAGGGAAGGAGCAGGACCAGAGCAAACTCCCAGAAAAAGCCTTGGCAGCTTTCCTCCTGCTCTGTGGCTGCAAGTGAGACGAGGAACAGAGCACGACACATGGAGCAACAGAAGCTGAACACACGTGTTACTGCAAGGAAAATGAACAATATCAGAGGGGAGGGGGGAGGGAAAGGCACTTGCTAACAAATATTTATTAAAACACAATCTTATCCTTGTCTGACCCTAATTCTGATTAAGGAAAACGAGACAGACTGGCATCACTGCTGGGGCATTCAGGGGGTGGCACTGACCATCCAGGTATATAATAATTGCCCAGGAGGCCCCAGAGCCACTCCCTCACCTTCCCTCCAGCAACCTGGGATGTGTCACTTCACAACACCCCCCGTGGCAGGGGGGCTGGAACTGGATGATCTTTAGGGTCCCTTCCAACCCAAACCCTTCTAGGATTCCATGACTACTTTGAGGTCACTCAGCCCCGCTCTCCAGGCTCCCAGAGTCCTCTGACAGAGTCAAAGCATCTTCCAGTCTCAGAGCAGCCAGCTCTCCATGCATCCTGCTCACTGTGGCCTGTCAAAAGGACACTCAAGTCCTGCAACCTCCGTAGATCTCCTTCCTTCCACCCACATCTTCTACAGAGATCACCAAGGCATGTGCTTCCCATCCCAGCAAGCCAGCAGGCTCCATAAAGAGGAGGGAAAAATCTGCAGACCTCAGGGATCTGGGGGCTTCAAAACCCAACAAGTTTAGGACCCGAGCATGCCTGCCCTACTGACAGCTATGGCACTTCACAGGAGCACAGGGAATCATGGCTGGGGTTGGAAGGGACCTTAAAGATCATCTATTTTCAAGCCCATGCCATGGGCAGGGACACTTCCCATTAGACTGGGGTTTAGAGGCCATAAGCATAACAAAGCTTGGGAAATCTAGACACATGCCAAATGGTTGGACAGACTCCTGAAATGGCTCAGCAAGCAATGAGCTTGGTGCAGTGTCCCCATCAGTCACTGGCTATCAAGCCTAATCCCATGGCATAGTAACATTCCTTGAATATGCTTTACATTTAAAAGATAATGAAGAACCAGGGTGAAAAAAAATGCTATGATGGAAGAGAAGAGTTGAAATTCAACCCCTGTAAGAAGCCCTAAAGACAAAAGCACATTTCACATTCTGAAATCTGTAAGAGAGCTGATTTTCTGTTCCTCAGCTTCAATCACCCCTTTGCTAGTGAGATTTGGCACTAGCCCAGGTCTCCTGAGGAAGCAGAGGCAAGGATTTTCCTAAGGATTTGTCACCCACATCTCCTCCCACAACGCTTCCTTGGGGTTTTTTTAATGAGCAAGGCCCTCCTTTGAAAAAAAATCTGCCTTTAAAACATGAGGCCATGCCCATGAGAAACCCCAGGGCAGTATTTCCACCTCAACCCCAGCTCCAAGCCCCTGCTTGCCTGCAGGCCCTGCTGCCTTCCACCTGGTTAAGGAGGATGTTTTCATTATTGTTCAATTTGCAGTGAGTTTAGCTTCATGTCCTTCATTGGATTATTTTTATATTTAATGTCCTCTCCTCTCCTCCTCTTCTTTTTATAGACTGGTAATCCAAGTCCCTTGGCAAGGCTGAGTAATCTTGATCAGATTTTAATCAAAGTAAGCCAGATCCTCAGCTGCCAGTATTGATGCATCTGCCTTTAAATATTTGAACGATGCTGATTTACCCCAGCGAGGCGCAGGCCCCATCCGTTCAGGAAATTTAAATTCCTTCCTAGGCATCAAGCTAAAACAACAAGACAGAACAAGCAACCTGCTGCTAAGGGGTTTTAGTTTATAAAACCAATACCCAGGATTTCAGAACTAAATGAAAATCTGAGATAATCCCTCCCCAAATCCAGCCTGGGAAAAGCACTCCGGACAGATAAGTATCGAGTAACTTCTTAAAACACACTTCTTCCTTTTGTAAAAGCTTTCATCAAGTCAGAGCCAAAGGGAAATTACCCACAAGGCCTCATTCCTTGACATGACCCAGAGAATTCATGTTTTCCACCCTTAGAAAATGCGCATTTTACCCAGGCAGGCTTCTCCATGATGGGCCTGCTTCTGCTTTGTTCAGCAAATGACCCTTGCACCACTGCCAAACCCCAAGCATCCAAAATCAGCATATTAGTCAGAAAATAATGAGATTTCTGAAATACAAAACGTTGGCTCCATTTTCCTTACCTTTAAAGATGATATCTGCCAGCTTCCCTCCACAGATTAGAAAGCAAAAGAAAAAGCACTTAGATGAAAAAGAGTCTCTTCTAATCACCTGACTCCAAGAGATGAGTTTGAGGCAGAGACAGGGGCTGTCCCACAGAACTTGTCAGTATTTGGACTGCAAACAGTGCCTAAGCGATGCCAGAAATAGATGATTGCCTCAGATACACTGCTAAAGGCAAGAGAAGCCAATTATCCAGATTTCCTTGCCCAGCTGGGGTAAGGGAACTCCTGAGGAACACGAGGGGTTTGCAGGTTCTCTGGTCATTTCCACTGTGACAGGGGTTACACAGGTGTCCCCAGGGGAGTTACACCAGAGCCTCACAACACATCTGCATTTCCACCCCTACTGCTAGAATGCTGAAAGGTCTTCAGGGTGTGCCAGATCCATGCCCTGTTGTAGGCCCAGTCCTGAACAGGGGGAGAACAACCCAAGGACCTCAGTCCCTCCTTCCCTCAGGAGGCTGAGGGCTCCTACTGCCCTTCTGCAGCTGTTGGCTGGACCTGCCCTTCCTTCCACCTCCAGCCAGGCAGGCTGGGATCAAATCCTCTCCTGTTTGTGACTCTTACCTGCCATCCTGCTTCACAACTAATGCCTCAGCTTTGCTCTCCACACCCCAAAGTCAGCAGGGAGGAACGAGACCAGTAAGGAGCAGCTGAGGGAGCTGGGGTTGTTCAACCTGGAGTAAAAGAGCCCCAGGAGAGATCTTCTTGCTCTCCACAATTGGGAGGCTGTAGCCAGGTCAAGCTCTGCCCCCAGGGAATAAGGCTAGGACAAGAGGAAGCAGCCTCAAGCTGTGCCAAGGGAGGTTTACATTGGATATTAGGAAAAATTTCTTCACTGAAAGTGTGTTCAAGCACTGGAACAGGCAAACTGGGAAAGTGGTGGAGTCACCATCCCTAGAAGTGTTCAAAAAAACCTGTGGATGTGGCACTTGGGGCCACAGTTTAGTCCACAAGAGCCTGGGGGGCTTTGTACTGCTGGGTTAACGGTTGGACTTGATGATCTAAGAGGTCTTTTCCAACATAAAAATTCTGTTAGTTTATAATCACCCTCCTGCAAGAGCCCAGCTCCTGAACTGCACTTGGATCCACACCATGTCTTCCATGCAAGTCCAGTAAAACCAGTGACCCTTCAACTGAGCAAATGCTACAGGATTAGGTGCTGCCCTGTGAGGGACAAAGCCATGGGACAGTGCCCTTAAGATGTTATTACTCATTAAGGGGACCAAAAATGAGCTGAGACTTAAAAAAACCCATAAAGTCTGCCAATGGCCTTAAGGGGAAACTACAAAAGAGCAGAGCTAGGGATGAGGAAAAACCAAGGACTTTTGTTTCTTTCCCCATGGCTCCTCCACAGTTCTGTGAGGAGAAGAGTGCTCCAGTGGACACAACCCCACCAATTTCACCATTAACAGGCACATTAAATGGGCCTGTGAGCAATCTCATGGAGGAAAGGGTACAGAGGAGCATCTGCAGGGGGGTTAACGAGCTCCAGCTCCTGCAAGCAGTGGGCATCTTTTGTCCTTTCACATTAGCTCACCCGAGCATCCCTGATCCGAGACGCAGGTTCCTGCAGCAGATGGCCTTATCAGTGACCGTGTGTGGTGACAAGGAGACCACAACAGGTGGCCCAGACAGCAACCAAAGCACTTCACCCCACTTGCCCCAAAACAGGTACAAGATCATGCCAAGGGCAACCAGGATCAGAGCACAGAAGAGACACCACGTGCAAGTAGTCCAAGTGACCCTTGTGTGCCTTCCACGCTGCTAAAGGCTCAGCTGGAACACGATGTCCAGTTTGGGATGCTGATCTTCCAGACGCTGTGAACAATTGGAGACAGTCCAAGAGAGACAGACAACAGTGACTGGAAATCTCTATAGGAGACAGTTGGCAAGGAGGAGTGGAAAGCATTTGTGATGCTCAGTCTAGAAAGGATGGAGACATGGTTACAATCTTCAGACAAACAAAAAAGAAGGGGGGGAAATAAAAGCCATCCACCTTTCCCCATCTGTGGAATGATCAAGAAGTCCTGAGCTTAATTTAAAACAAGGAATCTTTCAATCAAATGTTAAGAAAAATTTTCCAAGTGCACCGACAGCAAAAGTACTAGACAGTTGTCAGAACTCTATTGCTTTCCTCCAACATCCACTGTTAAATTAAACCCTTTGGGCTACGCTGCAGAAGACCCCATAACTCAGCCACGAGGCAGTCAGGAGAGTTACGAGCTCATTCTGCGCTGTGACGTGGGGAATGGATAGTCCAGCGCCAGTGAAAAAGAAATTAATTTCCAGCCCATCATAAAAAACACCAAAAAAACAAAAAAGCCACACAGCAGCTGCTGCTTAGAGGGACCTTTAAAAACCCTTCCAGTGTGAAAAGGCCAGCAAGGCAGGGAGTGGGTGTGTGCTTCCAGGGCTGGCAGGAGCTGGCAAATGGAGAGGAGAAACCCACAGCAAAGCTGGGCCTGCTAAGCGTGGTGGGAAACAGGAGAGCAGAGCAACAATGCCCACCTGCTCTCTGTGAGGTGACCCACCCACCACTGTGCTGCTGCCAAGAGGGGTCTGGGGCCCTCATCACAGCATTTCCAGAGTCTGGGACACTCTCTCCTCCAGCACACACAAGCCTCACGCTGAGCTGGTGGCTCCATCCTTAACGTGTCTCCAGGTCAGGCCATTTCCGTGCTGGAGCTCAGGACTGAGCTCCCAGGCTGGCTCTAGCAGTGGGTGGGTGCCAGCTGCCAGCTTGATGGCAGCACATGGCTGGGTGCTCCCAGCAGCCAGAGCAGGAAGGGGTTTGGGATGACCTTGTCTTTGTCCATGTCCAACCAAATAAAACAATACATACACTTTTATGTATATCCAACCAAATAAATCCCAAGTACAGAAGCTTTTCAAGCCTGAGGCCGAGCTGTGTACCCTCAAGTTCTTCTGAACTCTACGTGGAACATGGGAAGGAGCCCAGGATTTGCACCACCCTCCTTGGATTTGGGTCCTAGCTGCCTGATGAGCCCTTGCATGAGTCAAAAATACAGTCATTTGTCTGTCTGCCTCGTCATGGGTCTGCCCTATTCCAGATACACTGGCTGAAGCCAGTTCTTGCATCATGTCTTCAAATTCATCCCAGCCAAAACTTCTTGTGCTCTGTCTTCCAAATCTCTCTTTGTGTATTTTTGGTTGGATCTGGAATCCAGTAAGCTGAGAGGTGCTTGGAGAAACCAAACTCTGGCTAATTGCTTTAGCACTCATCAGAAAACACAGCATGATGCAGATCCACGATAAAGCACAGATCTCATGGAGAGTCCCCTAGTGATGCACATACATTTTGCAGGAGGTTTCACTCCAGATCGAGCCATTCCTGAATGACAGACCTGCATTTCAAACCCATAAAAATTCCTCCTTTCTCCTCCCACAATGACTTGTGCTTGTGTGAGGCTTGGCTCAGACCATCGCTGTATTTGCAAGGTGCAGTCAAACTCAGCTCACATGAGAAGAAATTTCTGGACCTATTCCACCACTCCTTTCCTCGTGTGCAGCACAAAGATGCCCGGAAATATGTTTGTAGTGAACTATTATCCTCTGCACTCTGTGCACTCTGCTTCCTGCTTTGTTTATAGAGACTTTAGGGAGATTTGTGGGCCTGGAGATGAGTTATAGGGAGGAAGACAAACATATTTTACTGTTCTGGGCAAGGAGTGCTGGAATCCTGCGGACATCTGGAGGAATTATTTGCAGAAAATTAACGCTGTTTGTCATTTGCATGATAAACTTCTGGATCTCAAATGAATGATGGGAAGAAACCGGTGGGAGATGCTCATTATCCCTGATGGAGTGAAGCCCCTTGACATGATGCTAAGGTCGCCATGATCTATGGACCTGCTGACTGACAAATCTGAGAGCTCTGGAATTGAACACACAATATCACTGGGGGCGTAAGCGCTCTGCCACATTAAATGCCGAGGTGTTAATAATTGTTGCTTTGCCTCTGATTGCCGGAGTTTCGGATGCGCTCGCTCTGGCTGTCTCACAGGGCACGCACCTTAACTCCTTAGTGACTAATTCCTGAGGAGATGGGATGCAAACACACCTGCACATATCCAGGCAGACCCACAGATTAAAGCCTGCAGGCTTTCTTGTTTCTCTCCTGATGTTCCTTTGGGGACCGTGCTCTCAGCAGCTCCCTGGCAGGTTCCTCACCTCTGCCTCGGCAGCAGTTACAAATCCCAGGTGGGGGGGTGGTGATGTGCCCTGAGCTCAAATTCACAGCATGGCAGAGGAGTCCTCAAAGTTTTCCCAATACTCCAGTTCAGCACACCTCATTCTTCTGTATGTTAATGTTTGCTGCCTGGGAGCCAGCTCCATTTTCCCTGCAGCTCTAATGTGCCAGGGAGGAGCTCTTGGAAAGCTGGGAGCACTGCTGGCAGGGTGGCAGGGACCCAGAAGAACCAAGCCTGGGCAATGTCATCTTGCCTAGGACATGGCTCCTGGTCTTTCAGCAACCCAGCTTCTTCCTTGGAAAAGATGAAATATTCTATGATCTGTTCCTGAGTTGTTGCTTGTAAGACTTCAGAGTGTTTCCCAAATTAGGGGGTGATTTCCCCTCCGCTTCCCATGGAAGAGGCAGAGCTGGGGCACAGAAGGGATGGGAGGTCTCTCCAGGGGAGCGGAGGGGATGCATCAGCTGTGGCAGCCTTATTAAAGGAGAGGCAAGGGAAGCAGAGGGCACCAGGGCACCTGGGCTCAGATTAAATTCACTGTCTCAAGTGCTTTTGTAAGTTCCTCTAAATTAATTTCCCAGTGCTTTCACCCCTGTCTTTAAGCTGAGAGAGCAGCATGCCCCTTCCTCACTGGGCACTGGGAAGATGAATATTCACAAACGTTTTTAACACAAGAAGGCAGAAGAATGTCTAATTGGATGGAAGACATAACAAAAACCCCAAGAGTTTTGGGCACCAGGACCAGCCCACAACTGCCACATGACGAGGAAAGCAGGGCAAGTCCTCTGCTGCTGACTGCAGCCTCCCTGGGAGCACAAGGGGGCAGGGATCTGAGGAGGGCTAGCTCCACTGACGGTATTCCCAGCGCAAAGGTGCTGCCAAAATACTCTGACACCTTTCCTTTTATCAAACGAAGCGCCATGCTAATCAGCACGGGCAGAGAAATCCAGCCCCTTCCTTTCTGGAACACCTGGAGGCCACGATGTGATGAGCCAGTGGATGGGGCAATGCAGTCTGACTTCACCTGAGAGGCAGGGAATGAGAGCAGCCCGTGGATTTGGGGCAGGCATGGGAGAGCCAGCACAGGACCCACCAGTGCTCCGGGAACAACTGCGGCTCAGGGCATGGCTCTGCTCCAAGCTCTGTCCCTCCTCAGTGGGACTGGAGCTGAGACAGGGAAGAAAAATGAGCATCTGGAAGTCCATATGAATAAGCTAATGCCGCAGGGCTGTCAGTCATGTGCTAATACCCTTAGCTAAAGAAACATATTGATCCCGATTGCCTGGAATTGCACTTGAAAAGGGCTGGGTGACATTTCCAAGGAGACACGAGCTACTTTCAAGTCAATTAGCGGCATTGGAGGATTCATGCTGAGGGGACGCACTCACCTCCGAGGAATGCCAGGAGAGAATGAGAATTGAATTAAGCCTTTTCATACACCGAGAAACAAATCCTTTAATGGCCTGTAACAGCTGACAGGACACCCAGGGTCGCCAAAAGCATGCTGGCAGCAGCTAGGTGAAGAAGTTTTCCCATGATGAAGCTGAGGACTGCAGAGCAGCTGAATCACTGCGACAGGCCCAGGAGGGCACGCAGAGCTCCACAGGGTAATCCTCTAAACAAGGGAACAGAGGGAAGCAAAGTTTAAGTTCCGTGTCAACAATGCAGGTAAAGCTCTTCATGCCTCTCCAGGTCCCCGATGTCCCTCGGGGCTCAATGGGAACGTCACAGCCAGCACATCTTACACTGAGCACCATGCCCCTCGTGGAACAGGCACTTAAGTGAGCTCTTCTGCCCGCTGCCTTCCCAAAAATATTCCTTCCTCCTATGGATCCCAAAGCCTCCTTCAGAGCCTAGGACCCCAGGCGGGTTTGAAACCACCACAGCAAACCCAAAGGCAGAGAAATCAGTGTAACTCTGCAATTCCTCTGGTTTTTCTATTTGCGGGTGCTCTGACCCATATTTAGTTTCCATGGTTCCTCTTATGTTCCTATAAACATGAGGCTTGTACCTGAATTCGAGGCTTTCTGGACAGTTTTACAGAGATGATTTCCTGCTCTCTCACAGCGACTGCAGTCATTCTGTCTCACAAGCCAGGGAGCAGAACCCTTCGATCCCGGTGCAGCAGGGAGTGAAAGCCTTCCAATCCACCCGCAGGGGGAAAGTGACCCCACCAGCTACAGACTGGCTGAGGCCTCAGAACTGAACAGGTCCCTGGGGCATTTGAATCTTCCTGAGTATGGCACAGGAAAATGAAAATGGACAGAGAAACCATCCCACACGTTTTCTCCAGCTCCAGTTCTGCAACCTCTCAGACACTGTGGGTTTCCCTGTGATAGCATCTCTCAGCCATGAGCCCAAAGCCATCTTCAACACACCAGTGACATTCAGAGGCCCCTGAACATGCCACCATGTTCTTTGGAGTGTTGCCACAGCCCAGGGAAAGCTCCCCTTTGTCCCCACCTTCCAAAGCCAATTAGTTTAGCTGAGCCCAAAACCCCAATCATGTCCTCAGACCCTTCCTCATCCACACACCTACACCAGGGATGCTGCACCACAAACTCTAATGGGGCTAATCCTACCATGCTGCAGCAGCACAAGTTTAACAGTGAGATTTTTTTACCCACCCTCACCACGATGCAGGTTTTCCCAGTCCAGTACAAGCCAAAACCCTTTTGGTGTTCCCCTGGTTTCCCCCCTCCCCTCTGCTACACTCCTAAACTGAAAGATAGAGACAGACAGCTTCAATCCCAAAGGAATTCAAATGGAAGTTGTTCTTTTCAACTCAGCTGAAGAGAAGAGCCTGTGTTTATAAACCCAGAGGCTTCAAGCAGAATAAAAGAATCTCCTAATAGCCCCTGCAGACAGGAGGAGACTTGGGAAATGGATCCTCCCATGGGTTTGCCATGGAGTGCCCCTCGAGTTTTTAACCAAGCATTTTCTCATCTGAGTTTCTTATATGGCCAGTGATTTTCCAGAGAGAAAATGAAATCAGAATTTTGACACATCTGAAGAGTTCTGCAGAGCCAGAGCCCCTGTTCTTTCGGTGGCACCTCAGACCACAAGCGTCTATCCAAAGCACAGCCAAAAACTGTAAGAAACCTGGTTTTTTCTCTAGAACAACAGAGTGCAGCGTGTCAGGCTCATTTTGCAAGGACTGCTCGGAGCCTGGATCTCAATTAAAGCTACCAGGGCTCAAAATAGCCTTTTGCAGTATTTGCAGCCTGTAACATAAAGCATGGGTCATATTACTGAAAGCACCTGAGAAACACAAACGGCTGAGGCTCAGCTTCAAAGTGACCCTTGCTTCAACACCCCCTTCTTTTCTCTCGTGGATGGAACGTGGTTAAAAGCAACACATAAGTACCATTTAATGCTGAAGAAGTCGGTCAGACCACACTGATGCTTACAGGTAGAGAGCTGATGCACATGAGTGACTTTTCCAAAGCTATGCAGTAAATCCAAAACACAACTGAGACTTAACCTCAGGTCTTCCAAACCCCTCCCTTCCCCACCAAACCATTGCACTTTGCTTTCTGCTCGCTAATAAAAGCCAGCTGAAGGGATATGGGATGGCTGCATGGACACACTCAGCAACCAGTGCTCTGGTGAGGAGTACAACCGAGAGAGAGAATCCATTCCCTCTGTGAGATGGGAAGAAAGCGGAGGGGCACAGCAGGGTGCTCCTGACAAGATGGGAAGGAAAGCAAAGGGTTTTTTTTTTTTTGTCTTTACTGTGAAGAGATGTCTGCATTTCTCTTATTAACAGCAAGGCTCAGCCCTAGCTAGAGAACAGCAGGAGAGGCTGAAAAATGGGGTCTTTTCTCTATAAATATCAAGCATGAGCTGCTGCCTGTGAAGGCAGCCCATTACTTTTCTGGGGTGCTCTCACCCAGCCATACAGGAAGCCAAACTGATGAAATGACCCTTTCTGGGTTTCAAACAAAGCAACACCATCTCCCCAGCCACCAGCAGTCCAGAAGACCCTACTAAGGGACTAAAACACATAAGAAAGTCAAATTTGGTTGTCCCAGCATCTGCAGGGGCAAAGGGGATGGTTCTCACTTCCAGGTCTGAAGGACCACCCTCTCATCTGTATGGAGATGCCACCGTATGTGCTGACCTGTGTGATCATGTTTTAATAAAAGGAGAAGTAGCTCCCTCTACTGCAGGGCACCACAGGCAGGAGGGGCTGACCCAGCCACCCTCAGCCCCGGAAAGGAGTGTGCCACGATGCTGGTGGGGTCATGGATGCCATAGGATGGGAATGGGGACAGACAGAGCTACCAGAGGGAGATGTGCATAACAGGCCAGGTGATGAGCTGCTGGGTTGAGGGGTAGGTGGAAGGGGGAATGACCAGGTGTCTGAGGAAGCTGGAGGGAGGGGAAAAGAGGAAGACTTTCAACAAGTCTTAAAGCTGCCTTAGTTGCCATTATGAATTTCTTCTAACCTTGGCAAAGATGATGCCAAATCCAACCCAGTATGAAGTTGGAGGAGGACTCAGGTAATTTTTTTTCCCCAGTCAGCTTCAATTCTCATCAAATCCCAGCTCACCCCAGCAATCCCTATCGCAGAAGTCTCAGCAACCCCAGGAATCCACATCCCTGCACTGGCAAAGCACTTTAAATACATATACACAGCCTGGGGGGGAGATCTTCCCACTACCTTCTCATATCTAGACCTCAGGGCTCAGCTGTGTCTTCTTACATAGATATTTTTATGGAGGCAGAGGAATTAAGCTTTATTAAAATACAGGCTGTGATTCTCTCTGTCACATGCACCCACGACACGGGAGTTCAACGTGACATGTAGCACCAGGAGGGCTACCAGCAAAATTGCAAGGACTAGTAACCAGGAGAGCCAGGTTCAGGCCAGAGGCAAAGAAAAGACACATTGTGATGAGGGGCTGAATATCTTGTATTGCTCTCACGTGTGTCCTCGGGTCAGGTGTGGAGCACAGACAGTGAGGCAAGGCAGCAATGAAACAATGCTGATCATGTTCCCCTTGCCCTGTGCCATTCATACTCCAAGGCTGTTCCAGCTGCAGCCACGTGGTCCCCACACAGCCACAGACAGAGAGGATTTAATTCTCTCTAAAGCTAAATCTCTAATCCAAAAACCTATGGATAAAAAAACAGGGTTGGGAAAGGAAGCCATGACCAACTTTCACCACCCAAAAAAGTCTGCACAACCGCCTGGGTGCCAATAGGACAGAGATAACGATATTGAAGTGAATAAAATCAATTGTTCTGTAAGAGCTTTCTGGGACCATTAGTTAATTAAGTTGCCAACAGATAAAGGTCTGTACGAAAAGCTCTGATCACCTTCAGCACCCAAGATCAAAGAGGACTGGTGTCCACCCCCTGCCTACCTGCAAAATCCCAAACTGTTCATTCTCTGGCTGCTCTCTTTCACAGAGCAGCAAGAGTTAAAAAAACAAATCCACACTTCTTCTGCAAAAGCAAAGGCACTGCCAAGCACGGGAACACCAGGGAGAAGGCAAGCACGCGGCTTGCAAGCTGCCCAGCTTTATTATTTCTTGAAACAAAGGCATCTCTTAGTGCAAATGTTTTTCAAGAGGTGCAAGAGATGCAATAACTGTGATGAGTCCCTTTCAGACACATCCACCCTCCTTTTGGGACCATCACTTGGGAGATGATGAGCAACTTATTGCTTTGCCCATCCCAGGCCCCATTGCCCATGGCCCTGGGCCATGGCGAGGGAAACACGATCAGCACTGTTTCACTGCTGCCTAATTCCACCTCCATGCCCTCATGCTGCAACCAGATGATCTCTAAGGCCCCTTCCAACCCAAACTATTCTAGGATTCTGTGATCCCCAGCCCACCAAAAGCCACATTCCAGCTTTCCCCTTAAATGTTGAATTGGCCTCATTCTCCCCCGAGGAATGGCAAACCTACCCAGCCCTTGCTGTGCTCCTGTGGCCTCAGCAGAGTTAAACCCAGGCAGGGTCCTTTGAGAAAGTGCTCCCCTCCATAAGGTGAACTGAAAAGGAGAAAGGGATTTGGAAGCCCAAGAGCAGATGGGAGCAAAGGGGGACTGTTCTCCACAGACCTTCAATAACAGGGTATTGAAGAGGGTCTATTCAGAGCATCATGAGGCTTGGCAAACAGGAAAGTCAGACTCCAATTGCCTTTTTAATCACTCCTGAAGGTGCTCCAGGACTAAGCATTTCTATCCTCAAAACCTGCCTTTCCAGAAGAGAGGGGTTCCTGGTGCACCTTCACCCTGCTGGTGACCCACAGAGTGCTTGTCACAACATTCCCACCCTCGCCTTTAATTTTCACTAAGGAGCTGAAGTCAGGATTTAAGTGGTTCACACACATCTGCTGAGGTGGGGAGTATCACTTTTTTCCCAGCTCCCCACGTGAATTACAGCCCCCTCTGGGCAGTGCAGAATTGCTTTTGAAGAGGAGCTAGAAACACTTCAGCACCTTCTGAACAGATAAAAGGGGAGCTGGAATCCAGTAGTTCTGGGGAAGAGGGAGGTTCCTGCTTCCCGACAGCTGTTTACAGCTGGCACAGCCTGGCTGGGGTAGCATGAACCACCGTGGTGCTCCAGCAAAGGCACCAGCACCACCCCACGCTCTGGTCTGCATTGCTCAAACAGCATCTGCTTAACATTCAAACCCCAGGAAATTCCTACACCCCTTGCTGCCACCCAGGCTTTCTGAGGCTCTGATTTGCAGCGTGCTCGAGTCAGAGCTGGACTCTGCTTTTTCAGCTGGTTGGAAGGCACTGCTGGAAAGGCTGGAAAGACAAGCTCCGGGGGAAGATGTGGGCAGTACCCAGCACTTCTCTGAAACAGAGCAGTGGGACAAGCTCCCAGTACATCACAACAGCCTGACATGGATGCAGGGCAGTGCATGGCAGTACGACTCCCTGCAGGGCTGGTAGCACCCCAAAGCCAGCAATGAAACCTTACAACAGAGCAGAGCATTTTACCCTTTGTTTATCCCAATCTCCCAAGGCCTTCCAGCAACACACAGCTCAGGAACAGCTTTCATTACTTTGCTTAAACCCTTTCCAAACCCATCTAATCTTTAGCATCCACAGTATCCCATAGCAATGAGTTCCACAGTTTGCCTACACGGCATGGCAAGCAATTTCTCCTCCTGAAGCACCCCCAAAGTAATTTCACTGCAGATGCAGAAAGAGATGAAAAAGCAGGGGGCAGTCCGGAGGAGAAGAAATTAAACCGTCACAGCTTTAGGAAGAGCTGGCATGGAAAGGTTAAATGAACTAGGTTCATTCAGCCTACAAAAAAAAAAGGAGAAGACTAAGGCACAGAGGCATAACAATCTTCCAGTAGCTTGCAGGTTATTAAGACAGCAGTCGATTGTTCTCTGTGTTCAGTGGCAGAAGAAGAAATAATTTAACTTGGAGCAAAGAAAGCTTAAGTTTAGACATTAAAAAAAAAAAAAAAAAGATTAAAAACTTTCTCCCTAGAACAGATACAGGGAAGTTGCAGAATTTTTCACTGGAGACATCTACAGAAAGGTTAAACAAACACCTGTGTGGAGGGGAGAGGTGTAATTGATCTTGCCTCAATGCCAACACACGGAGTAGATTATCTGCAGAGGCTCGTTCCAGCCCTCTGCAAAAACAAAAAACTTTTTAACTACCGACAAAAAAACTTTTTAACTGCTTTCTTCATGCATTTTTAATTGCATTTTAATTTTTGTCCTCATATAGCTTGAGACAAGTGTAAAAAACAAAGCCGTGGCTAACAGATCAGAAATTACACGCTTTCCATTCCTTCAATATAATAAGAAGATGTAAAAGTTAGAACACAGATATAGATATATATTGAGCTATACAGTCACACCAATAAATATGTATGGGTGTCGCGTCCCCTTTTGCTGTGCCAAAAATAGTACCAAATTATGCCAACCAATGAGAAACCACGTTTCATTAGGAAATGAACTTTAAAATACAAGATTAAAATGTGGTTTTTAAATCAAGATTTCCTGCTTGTTGATTTAAATCATGATTAAAAGGGGTGATTTAAATCAACCACCCTGAAGAAAACAGGCTGCCTCCTCAAGTCTTTAGGGTGGAGAAGACAGAGGTGCCCCAAAGACCAGTCAGGTAATTCCAGTTTCTACTGCTCTGCTCTTTCTCCAGCTTAGCATTTCTACCATATCCATCTTCTCTGAAGAAAAAGCAATTTCCATCCCCAAGCCTGACACTCCAAGTCCCTTCTACCACCCTTCTCTGGACCTCAAGCCTGCACAGTTCTCATTCCCAAAAAGCATCATCAAGAAATTTCAAGCTGACACAGAATCAGTCTCAAACAAACTTCTCTGCGACAATTATAATCAGATCCTCCCTGGATGCAAATAGTGCTTCTGAGCGTGGGCTCCAATCACAGCTCGTGAATAATTACAGCTGGATTTTAAAACCTGCCCACGAGAACAAGAGGAATGTGGAATCAACACGCCTGCTCGAGGGGATGGAGGTGCACACAGGAGGAGGGATCTTCCTGCCAGCAGGACATGGGGAAGAGAATCCCAAAGACCTCATTACAAATGGATTTTGGATATCTCATCCCAGAGCTGGTCTAGAACATCAGGCTGCCACAAAAGGTGGTGGCTCCATATTTCTGCAGAACACTCTGGTCCAGACATGGCCAGGTCTCGTCTCCAAAGTCATGGCATAGGCTTCATGCAGAAGAAGCTTTCACAGAGCTCTGAAGAGAGCTCCAGAGATCCTTTGGTTTTCAGATTACTCTGCAAGACACTGGTGTTTCAGTGGGCACTCACCTGTCAGAACCAGGCTGAGCACCAGCTCATTTCCCTGGGCCCATGGACACACACAGGACTGGGAGAGAAAGCAGACTCCCTGGACAGGATACTTCTCAACCTTCTCTTTACTCCAAATCAAAGCTCCATCTGTGGTTCTGAAGATTCCCCAAATGAATCCCACCATTTTTTATTTATTTACTTATTTATTTACCAGCTCTGAGGTACTGAGGAGCAGCAAACCAGCAAAAAAGCTGAACTTCAGTTGCTGCAAAGCCAGAATTAACTCTCTAAGCAACACAGGTAGAGATCCAGCCCACCTGACCAATGTCCACAGGCCACACAGGATGTCCCAGCACCAGAATCTGCCTTTTCTTATAGAAGTGGAGAGAAGTACTCTGAGCAGAAAAATGAAGTTTCCAGCAACAGTGTGTGAAATGGAGGCAACTCAGTCAGGCTAAGATGACATCTCTGGGGATCACCTCTTGGGCATTTTAATGGTCTTGGTGCTGGCAGTTTCAGTGGAACAGGAACAGGAGTGGAAAAAATGCATCAGCAAGGATGGAAGTGGAAAGGAGAGATCAGGACAAATGGAAAGAAATAACCAGAACTCCAGGAGGGATTGGTCATCCCACAATCAACTTGAAATTTTCTCATTGCCTACTGAGATTTCATCAGAAGCAAAACAATTCCACCAAATGACATTTCAGCACAAATCCACCAAACTAAAAAATCCAGGATTTCATCACCAGCATGAAAAATTGTAATTTTCCTTGGCTTGGCTTTAAAAATCAAAACCCAAAGATTTTTAATGTTTTTTTTTTCTTATTATTCTTGACATTAAATGAAACAAGAAAGAATGGCATCCAGGCAGGATTCACCTGTTTTTCACTTCCCACCTCTTCTAACTTGCCAAGACTTCCTTCTTCTTTAAACAAAATACAAAGAGTCTGTGAAAGGAAAAGCTAACTCATGTTAAAAGCTGCATCTGCAAAAAAGTCAAGGAAACTTTGAATCAAGGACAAAATAGGAATGAAAGACAAAGAAAACACTAAAATACTAAAAATAAGTTTTAAGCTCTCCATTAAGGAAAGTCCTTCTCCTCTTCAGTAAAATTGAACCCTCGACATCTTTTTTTCTGTGAATTGATTGTTGTATTGTTTTGTTTGGGCTTTTTTACTGGTTTAATATGTTCCATCTGCATTAAGTTGGGCAGCACACATGGGCACTGGGCAAGTCAGACCCAAGATTTTCAGCTTTGGCTCAAAAGCCAAAATCTGTTGTTGATTGCTTGGGTAGAACAGCAGAGAGAGGCCAGAGTAAGCTTTAAAAACAAATTCAACGCCTTCCACAGCCCGAGAGGCATCTCTTTCCATCTGCCATCTCAAGCAATTCTCCTTGCAGCATGAGAAGCAGTCCAAGACCTGAGCATATTTTGCAGATCCTCCCGTGACTGTGCAAGCTCACCCCATGACGAGGGGAAGAGCCACCGTCTCATCTGCCTCTCCTTCTCTCAGCAAGCAAACTGACTGCCTGGCCCTGGATTCTGTCATTAGAGACAGGAGGCGTTAAGAATTCATGCCCACTGCCAACACCACATTTTTTGGAGAGGTCCTGCACTCAGGCAGAACTAATGAGCAGGCAAAGAAAGGGAAGAGCAGTCAAAGCAGAAAACACGCACACAAGCACAGGCGAAATGAGAATGCAGACTTATCTGTAGGTCCTCTCCCCTCCAAGGGGCTTCAGCAGCGTGGCACCATGAAATGCTTACCCGGGGGAAGGGATGATTGTCATACCTGTGACACGGATGGGGAGGCTGAGGGAGGAAGGATCTAACGGTGCCCAGGCGCACTGGAAGGCTGTGTTGGAACTGGGGCCGCGTTTGGAAGCACCGATGCTGACACTTTCATTCAGCCGAGGAGATCACAAGGTGAAGGCAGTGCCTTCAGATGGCTCCGAAGGCTGCAAATTCTCAGCTGTAAAAATAGGCCAGATAATACCTGTCTGAAGGGGATTTACCCTGCTGTATGTGCAAAATACTTTGCAGCCATTGGACAAAGGATTTTATCAAAATACAGCCAGAGGCTGGGTGAGATATTAACCTCCCCCTCTTCCAGCTACTGCAAAATAAAGAAAAGAAAAGAAAAAATCCTGCTGGTTTCTGGGAGCAGAAGGCAGCACTTCTTCCTGCATTTCTGTGTGGAACAGCCAGCTGTGGAGATTGTGCTTACCACTAATAACAACTTTAACTGCAATGGGAGAGCAGAGAACTTAATCACATATACAAATAGGACACGCAGAGATGGGATTCACAGAGGGACAGGCTCCCTTTGCACCCACAGAGCAGTCTGCTTAAGGAAGGATGCTCTTCAATGTACACATCTCCATGTACAGCTTTGCTGAATCGTTGCTGCCAGAGAATCGTAACTAAAGCATTTCTCACTTCCATCTGTTTCTGTTGTAAGCCACAATGTTACAGCAGCATTTATTCCTTCTTCCCTTTCTCTTCCCCTGCCTGCTTTTTCCCCGAGCATCCAATTTTTTAGGCCTATAACCCTGAAAATGATGAAAGTCTCCCATTGATTTCAATTGGCTTTTGTTTAAGGGCTTGATAGCAGAGAGAAAAATTGAATGATCATTCATAGAACGAGACAGATTTGGCCCAGTTCCCCAGCTGGTGTAAATCAGCACGAGCACTCAGAACTCGGAGGCTCCCTGCCCTGTGCTGATGACTTAGTCCACTTCTGTGCACATCAGGAATTTTAATGATGCTGCCCTGCCCTGCCAGCACATGGACCCAGCGTGCAGCTGTTAATGCTGCTCAACAGCCCCGGCTCAGCACTGTGCATGATCCGCCTCACTCACCTTCGGGACAAGCCGTGCCTCGGGCTGGAAGACAGCTCTGAAGCTGCCAGGGCGTTCCCCTGGGGCACAAGCCTCTTCACTGCCACCAGGTATCCCAGTCTACTGGATCATCGCTCCCAGCAAGAGGCGGAGCATGCCAGTTAATCCCGGTTTTCAAACCGGGATGCACTCACGTGTTACCCCCGTACTCTGGCCTGTGACAACGGAAGGGTGGCACCTGTCTATGAATTCCCTTTGCCTCCCTGCCTCTCCTTGCTCACCAGAGGGAATTAGCCTGCCTGGGATTAGGGCAGGCAGCCCGTGCTGGCAGCAAGGCAAAAGGCACAGGGAGGCTTTGCAGCAGCACATGCCCAGGGCAAGACAAGAAGCACACCAAGCACAACCCTAAAGCCACACTGCTGCTGGAAATCCCCTGGAATTACCTTCCCCTCATGATGCAGATATTCTTTGTCTCCACAGCTCACCTGTAGGCCTGTCCAACCTGAACAAGGTGCTCCCGAGAGGGGCAGGAGAGGATTAAGGTGCACTACAGCACTGTCACCGGGGCTAGCAGGAAGTTTAGGGTCTGAGCAGGAGTGAGGCGGCAGGATACAGGGTCAAAGGTAGTCAAACCTCTGCCAAAATGTGTTTTTCTGTGAGTTTTCACTCACCTAGCTAGAGACATACTAGGAGAGACAGTCTGGAGGAGCAAGAACCATTTGTCTACAAGCCTCTAGCATTGATCAGCTGGATCTTTCTTTCCCTACAGAGGAGATTGCTACAGCAGTCCAGGAAAGGAAGGGGAAAGGCAAAGCAGAGAAATGAACAAGCTAACAAGAGGAAAACCTCTGGCTGGCAAGTCTCTTGCTCACCTTGATTAGTCGAGCAGGATATAGACATAAAATTACAATTGCTTCCTCCGTTCCCCCCTGCCCCCCCTCTTTGTGTGGGGAAGATGTTAAAAACGTCAGGCTTGATTTACCCTGACACACTGACTGACTCACGGCAGCTACAAATCCTCCCCACCAAACCAGCCTCCTCTACCTGCCACCAGGCTGCAGATGGCGGGGGGAGGAAGGGGGAAACCATCTCCCCCTCTTGCTGTGCACATCAAGCCAAATAACCTCTTCTTTCACCCACCTCCAAAAAGCAGACAGGCAGCTTTTGTTCAAGTAGCTGACGCTGCTGCACGAATGTGTTTTAAACAAGGCCATGCGATCTCTCCTTTGCTTTGTGCCTGTCTGTGCTCATTTTTGTTGATGCAAGAATCTGGGGATGTGCTGGAGCACACATGTTCAGCTCAATCTGACCACTGCCAACCGAATTACAGCTCCATTTCACCGGGGTGATTAGCTCCAAAAGGAGAAAGGAGACGGCAGGGTGAAAAGTAAACGCCAACCTATCCTTGTGCAAACTTCCAAAGGAACAGCTAAAGTGTGTTTTGGATAGAAAAGCAAGAGAAAGCTCTAGGCAGGAGGGAAGGAAAAGGGGTGGATAAAAGGAGAGAGGGAAAGATCTAATAGAAGCGGATGCGGTGCAGTCTGGGATACAGTTCTGGCACGTCTCCAGAGGCCAAAGCAGTTCCTATAGGATGGAGGTTTTCTTTTAAAAATACTAATGGGCTGATTTGCAGAGCTGCCTGGCTCCCAGGTCTCCCACAGAAATTACTCCTCAAACATCATTAACATGTGTGCACTGCAGAGAAAGCCTTCCAAACATGACCCCGCAGCCTGACTGCGGCAGCCGACTCGAACAGTGCCCAAACGAGGGATGAGAAGGATCAGCCTCCCCTTGCCCGGGCACCACACACCACCCCCACAGGCTGGGGTTTGCAGTGTCATGGCTCAGGGCTGCCATGAGATCCACACACCTGGCTCTTACCTCTCCAGGCCACTGCCTCAGCCCCATGGGTTTGTGGTGTCCTCCAGGCCAGATGGTGCTGGTGGGAATCCTGATGTAGCCAAACATCGTGTCCCTTCCCTCTCCACCTGCCCTGTGCTTCCTCACCAAGCACACAAGGTCTCCCCTGGTGGGAGAAGACTGGGAAGATCTGTTCCTGAGGAAAGGAAGTGCTGTCAGTCAAACCACGTCCTCCAGCACTCTGAGACCCTGTGTCAAGACAAGAGGCCACAGCAGGCATAAGAACATGGCCACAGCCTTCCCCAGGGGAGGAGGGGGAAGCAAATGAGGATATCTGTGACTCTCTTCTTGCTGCAAGCCCTTTGATTACATTCAGCATCCCTAGGGATCTGCCTTCCATGATAATCTAGTCCTGCTTCACATCTGCTCTCCTCTTTGGGACTCAGCAGCAGCAAGTGATGATGGAACATACATGTGATTATGCATGTCAGGAGAATGAACTTCACTTTCTTTAAACTGTTTGCTTAATGAGTTCACAGTGGTAACCCACATCACAAGATACTGCAAACCTTCCTACTCCTCTCTGGACTATACTTGGCTTGATCATCCCTCTCTCCCAGCTGCCACTCCACTCAAACAACACATCTCAGTCTGATTAAGCTCTCCTTGCATGGACGCTCCCTTGTACTTTAAATCATGGACTCCATCTTTTGGAGGTTTCCTACACCTTTCCACCCAAAAGGGAGTCACAATTACAGAAGTGGTAATTTTAGAGAGAGAACTTCCCTCACCCTCCTGGTAACACATCTGATTCCTGGGACTGACCACCACTGAATGTGGGTGAGACATCCAAACCCCACACCAACCCTGGCAAAGTGTCCCTTCCCACTATTCCAGGCACTGAGGAATCAACAAAACTGCTCATGCTGTACTTTTCAGGAGGTTGCTGGAAGGGTACTTTGTCAAATTACTGGAGGGACCAACAAGACACGTTCCAGAGCTTGGGGCTACTTGTATTTACTAGCAGAGCCACTGCTGAGTTTATATCTTATCTACAAAAACAAACCCAGAAACCTCTCCATCCCAAGAGAGAGAAAACACCATTTGCACAGTACAATACAACACAACAATTCTCAGTGACATTGGCATGCTGAGCTTCCTTTTGCAACCTCCTGGTTAAGAAAAGTTCCAAAAAACGTGTGCTGTGCGATAAACAAAAGCAGAACAGCTGGAACTGCTGTGATACAGAATCCCGTTTCTCTGTAGTTATTTATAAACTCTTCTTTCCAATAGTTGGGAGCTTCATAAACAAGAGCAGATCAATACACCTGAAAAGGTAGAGGCTGATCAGAGGGAATTAGATGACATTGGTGTATGCATCATTTGAAATAGGAAGAGAAGAGCTGATCAAAATGTGTAGGTCAGAAAGGCCTTTCTTTTTCCTTTTTTTTTCCCAACTAGATATGTTCTCCATTTCCAAATAAAATTTTCTAAGTGCTTGTCTTAAAAAAAAAAAAAAGTTTATTTCCTTTTCTCATACCCAAGCTGAAGTAATTTCCGATTGGAAGATTTCCCACTGGAAAATGCCAGGAACCAAATTCATCGTGGCTTTGGGAAGGATGGCAGGGAGAAATCTGACTTGGGTCTTATTTTCCACTAATTTTTCACTCAAATCCAGTCACCGCCGTTTCAAAGCTGTTGAGCAAAAGAAAAGCAAAAGCATTCTGTTCCCAGCAGAAGCACTGCAGCTTTTGGACAGATGTGGTTATTCTTCATGTGCAAAAAACTTACGGGCTCCCAGCGGCTGAGACAGCCCGGAGATCACCCCCAGCCACGGGAATGAGAACACAGCGCCGGGGTTTCTCTTCTGAGAGGCCAGAAACTGTGTCCAACTCTCCAAGCTGCCTCAGAGCCACTTCCCCAAGCTGTCTGCCATCCAAATCAAATCACATCTGACTTCAGGCCAAGTTCAGGAAACTCGATTATCTTTCTCTCCCCTACGCGATGGGAGATGGCAGGTTGAGGAGAAAGAGGAGGAAGGAGTGAAAAATTAACACAAGCACTTAAGATGTTATGAAACTGCAATATGCATCTGTAGTCTGGCCCCTGGTCCTCCAGCCCATACATTATTTAACAGAAAAGAAAGCATAAATGAGCCAGAACAATAGCTAGAGGGCGGGAAAGGAATGTGTATATGTGTGTGTATATATATATATATATATTTAATTCTTTAAACCATGCCCATTAGTTTTGTTTCTTATTTAGGATACTGCATTAATCATGCTAATATTTTACAGCCGGGCTGTACACTTTAGCCATTACTTTAATCAAAGCCATCAGCGTACCCAAGAACACGCTACCAGGTGGGAATAGCTGCTACCGCTCGCTGTTAATTACTTTGCATTTTACAGCAATCAGCAGCAGGGGCTGAGATCATAATAAATTCATGACTTATGGGTCCATAAAATCATTACCGTAGGAAAATATGTTTTATCAGGCATTCGTCGGGCTGCTGCTCAGAGAGAGATTTCTTGAAGGAAATGACACCCATGAAATTAAACCGATCCTTGCAGTCAGCAGAAATGCTAATGTGGGCACAAACAGAGCTGAGGCTTGTGCGGGGCGCAGGGAGGGGAAGATGGAGAAGGATTTTGCCTGGAAGGAGGGGAGGCACTGGGGGAAGGCTGCTCACCCCAGGATAGGCGGGACAGAGGGAGGACAGGGCACTGGCAGGAAAGGGAAGAACTAAGAGGAGGATGCAGGGCTGCTAAGGAGTCTCAGCATCATCACTGCCACAGCCTGAGCCTGCAGGAACATCGCTCCATGGGGCATCTCAGCACAGGGACACAAGGGAAAAGCTTACTCACACCCTTCAACAGAAGAATCATAGAATCAGAGGCTGACCCGAGCTGGAAGCGACCCACAAGGACCATTGTGTCCAGCTCCTGGCCCTGCACAGAAGCCCAACACGAGACAGAGAGCATTGTCCTAACACTTCTTGAACCCTGGCAGAGAGGGATCCTGCCAGATAAAGACACATTGCTGAGCTGATGTGCAGCAGCTTCATCAGCCCAGGTCACATTCCCTCTCCAATGGCAGTTTTCCAGAAGGAAAATCACAAAATCTCTTTGCCTAAATAATGACGCTGAGGGCTTTGCACACAGGGAACGGCAGCTTGGCCTGAACTCCCCATCCCCTAAAAGGGTCAGCCAAAGGCAGGAGCTTTAATTCAATCCCCTAAAAGCTCACACAGGTTCCATGGGATGTGATCAGCACAGGACCTGCTCCACATTGAGCACAGCAATGCCATTGCAGTAACATCGAGGGAGGCAGCGAAATCAAGCAGTGCCAAATTGACATAAAGAAGCAATAAAGAAGCCTCAAGATTTGAGAAGCATGAAAGGAGCCTAAATGAACTTGCTGAATATTTCCTAAGTCTTTTCTGCACTTGCATAAAATCCCATGGCACTTGCAGAGTCATTAGCCCTGACAGTTCCTAAAAAACAAACAATAAGTTCACTTCTGATTTTTTTTTCTTTCTTTCTTTTTTTCAATCTAAGATCAACTGAGTTTTCTTTGGCAAGAAGCCACTGGCTCTTTAGAACTCTCGTGTTTCTTGGCCTGTGAAAATGAAAAAGTGAAATGCCAACTAGAAAATACCCTCAAAGTGTTAAATTGGCTAAGCCCTTGTTTTTTGCTGTTTGTTTCAGTCTGAAAATACTAAGGAAGCTCAGTCATAGCTGGTTTGTTTGGTTTATTCGCCTCTTCCAATTACACTGTGCAAACAGGGAACATTATTTAGTGTTATTTAAGCATGAAATTGTAACAGATCATTTTAAATATCAAGGCCCTAAAAATAAATCTTTCTATCAAGGCATAGCAGGTCTAGATCTACTAGTTTGCTAGCATCCACCAGGGTGGGCAGAGGATGGGAAAACCCCGGTGGAGAGCTCCATGTGAGAGAGATTTGTTCCTTTCCTTCCTGGGATTATGAAAGTCTGGGCAGTTGAGCTGCAGGACTGCACTGCTGGGGCTGGTATCTGAGGGAACACAGAATCAGAACCAACAGTGTGGGCAGAGCACACCTGATACCCCCAGAACATCCTGCACAGTGCCCTGGGCTCTCCCACTCCTGCAGAGCCCAGAGGAGCCACACAAGCCGAGAGTCTCCTGCGATCTCCAGGGAAGATCCCTCTGGGTCTCACCTCCGTGAGACATGGTCTGTAAGAGGGGGTTTGTTACTTCTTTCACCCCAGGTGGTTTTCCAGTTCTCAAAGGAACAGCTCTGTGTGGTGCCTGCATTCCCATTCCATGGAGAATGGGCCCCCACACCCTTATGGCTAAATCAGGATTCTTGGCCAGAACACATCACAGTTCCCTCTCCATATTTCTTTTCCTTAAAATCCAGGGTAACATGGAAAAATACAGAGGGCACAGAACACCCAGCCCATGCTGGCCAAAAGGAGAACACGTGGACCTGCACTATGGGACATGCTCCCAAGTTGAAGCTTACCAGAGAATTTCGTACCATATCCCAATAATACACAGAAATAACTGCCAGAGAGATACATCAACCTGACACACCAACCTTCATCCAGATTCCATCTACCTTGGGCTTCACCAAAATGTCCTTTCTATCCTACCTGGGGCCCCAGAGCGAGCCTCAGAGCTCGGGTTGCAGAAACGCTGATGCCAAAACCTCCTGTGCAGCCCCATCAGCCACAGAAGATAACCCCAACCCCACTCCCCTGCCCTCCTTCCAGACTGGTGCTGGATGAGGGGTGATGTGCCAACAAAAACTCTGTGCAGAACAAGCTGTGGGTAAGAGCAGGCTGTGGCAGAGCTCTGCTGTCCCCAGACATGCTGCTTTTCTTTGCACGCTGTCTTTACCTTAAGAAACCCCAATCACTCTAATCCCTGGGAGTAAATTGCTCCACACACAGCCCAGACAGCTGCTCGCTGCTTGGCTTTGCCAGCCTGGCTTCAGCCCTGGCTGAGGGAGGAAGGAGGAACCAAGACCTGCAGCCAGGTGCTCCATCAGCCCCTCAGGAGCTCCTAAGCAACCAGGGCAAGCAAGCCACAGCCTCTCTGTGTGACAAACTGGCTTTCTTTGGGTTTGCCTCTCTCATCAATCCCTTTCCTACCTCTCCACGGAGCAAGAATGATCCAAATCACACTTCAATCTCTCTGTGTGTCAACACTCTCCAAGATTCAGAAGGGCAACAAAGCACAGTGAGCCATAAGGAAAATGTTTGCCTGGAAAATACCACACTCCAACCAAGCCTAGCTTCACCCTCCAGGAATTAGGCCAAATTACCTGAGCTAGACCATCCTGTGTGGCCCAGGGCTGGACCATCATCCTTTTGCTTCCCCGTAGTGGGTTCCAGGTTGACAGTTCCTATTGGGGCCGTAAGTAACTTCATGTGACAGGTACTGCAGCCTGGAGATCTCCCCTTTAAGGTCCTACCCAGCTATAAATATCCTTTTCTTCTTCAGGGAAAGAGCGTCTGACCCAAAGTGTATGAAGCTTCCTGACAGGCTGGGAAAAGAGAAGAGGTTTAAATGTCAGCTAAAACAATCTTCATTTTCTTTTCTAAATTTGTAAAGCTCCCCGAGTCACTGGAGTGAGGAATTTGCCTGTTTGAAGTTCAGCCTGAAAATCCTTTTGCAAAATATTTGCTGAAACACCATAATGTTGGAATTGGAGGGGATTAAAACAGCTTCAGCCCTTGCCCCATCCCCCTGAAGCCCCTCTTTAAGAGGGTTTCTTCTGTAAAGGCAGACTTAGGTCCCCATGTCTTGAAGACACGATACAAAGGAGAGAGGGAAGGAAATAAAAACGCAAAGCTCCTAACATCACAATTATTAAAATGCCTCATTTGACATTTTGACTGTTTCAATTAGCTAACAAGGAACGCTTCACTTAATCCACCCGCAGATACCGAAAGAAACCAAGTCTTCCCCTTCCCCCACCCCAGATCCAGCCTGGCAGCTACTTCCCAGCCCCCTGAGAAACCCCAGCCTGGGTGATGGTGCTGGCTGACATTAGTGAGCATCCTTCCCTCAAACCCTGGGCACAGCATCACAAAGGGCAGGGAGGAAGGAAAAGGGCACCCAAAAAAACCACTGCCAGTGCCTTTCCTTACCATTTTGGGGAAAGCAAGAGCAAGGATGTTCTGTCAGACCAACAGAGGAACCTCTGTCCCTCACTAGGATTAACCAACAAGGAGCCCTGTCTGGTTTGAACTGCAACAAGCTGAAAAATTACCCTCAATGATTTGGTACCCACAAGAGAGGATGAAACACTGTGAAAACATTTCCCACCTCCTGCACACGGTTCTGGGCTAATTCGATTGGGTTCCTTTTATTTCTCTGGGCTTTATCTGCCGCTGTGATTTTCCGCCAAGGAAGCCGAAGTGCCGGGAGCTCTCCTGTCAGCACGTGTAACAGCCAGAGCCTTCCTCCACGGAGCGTTTTACGACCTTTAAACACACACACACACACTCCCCATCCCACGGGTGAGCTCCTGCCTGGGAGGGGACTCGTGGCCATTACAGGGGAGATGCTCCACACTCCATAAAGTCAGGGCGGTCGCCTTCGGCTGGGGGAGCTCTCGGGAAGATTGATTATCCTAGCAGGAGCACTTTCTTTGCTTTGGGCAGGAGAACGATTCACCAGCTCTTCCGTGGCTGGACTCTCACAGACAACTCCGCAGGCACCACCCAGAGGATTTTCTCCCACATTTTGAGGTGGAGGAGTGGGCAAGGAATGATGCACACAAAGCCACACAGATGTCCTCGGGACACCACCTCATCCAAAACACTGGGGTCCTGGAGGCAGTAGGACCTTACAGTCCATGCTGTCCACCTTTCTTCATATTTGAAGGGATCAAGAGACTGAAAAAAAGCTGCAGTGCTGGGTTAATGGTTGGACTTGATGATCTCGAAAATCTTTTCTGGCCTTAATTATTGTAGTGGATTTAGGTGTGGTGAACTACCTGTGACACCAGCTGGTCTCACCACAAGGACTTTCAGGTCCAAACCGGAATGCCTGGAATCTGGCAGGGAGGAGTAGGAGCTGCCTGACAGACTGCAGAGCAAGGTAGAGGCGATGCACCAAATGTCAGCAAAAGCCCTTTTCTTTGTGTGTAAGACCCAGGTTTCTCCCTTTCTTCCCACAAAGAAGGTCTGGCACAAGTGATGGGACAAATCCTGCCCATTTTATGCCAACCATGACCTCAACCTGTTTGTTCTGTCCCAACTAACAGCAGTACCCTCCTGTTTGTTCTGTCCCAACTAACAGCAGTACCCTCCATGGGAGGAGAGCAAAATTAGGACCATTTGGAATAGCCTGTCCCACCGCTACTTTAATAACTCCCACACCTGTGGCAAGCTTATGTTAACAAGAGATGCAATTTCCTCTGCCCATGAAAATAAACATCACAACAGCACAAATGTTTCCAGGATCACCTCAGCAGAAGCTGTCCTCCTTTTGCACGGAAACCAGCTGGCTCTCAGAGCTGTGTCAGATGCCCTCAGCTCCTGAACACCAAGCTACATCATGGGGCTCTCCTCAGCAAAAGGCTGTAGTTCAGGGAAACATATGCGTGTCAGGCAGCACTTAACTCACACAGTGTGAGAACAAAGAGTTTATCCAAGTGCACGAAGGTTTTGAGGGAAACTGACCCTAATCCTCTCCTGAAACACTCTGGCTACCTTTGAGCTCCTAGCCCCAACGAAAGGCACACGCACCATCCTAAATAAGACTTGTAAGAAACCCTACATCCAGCCTCTGAGCAGTGCTGGAGTTGTGTCAAATAATCACTCCTGCTTAGCTTCACTTTAAACTGGTCCCAGCACTTCCCTGCTCCATGACTGCTGGAAGGGATCACTGCCTTTCTGCCTGCTGCCAGTCTCCTGAGCTCATGGACAGCCCATAACTAGCTGTTCTTGTGCCAGCATCCACTTTCTCTAAACGGTTCTTCTCCCAAAGTGCATCACTTCTAAGTATTGATTTCATGAAGCCAAACTCGGGGTGTGATAGGATCTGCGTGATCCCGAATTTCTCTGCAGGCTCCTTTATACCTGCTCCCATTTGGCCTCATTGGTCTTCAGAAGGACTGGCCACAGTATCCCCATTATTCCTGACGTGGTCTCACCACTCCAGCTGTCAGCAGGGCTAACATTTCCCCCAGCAACATCTCAGAGGGCCTTTCAACAATCCCTGTTACTCCAGCCTTGGCTGTGTCTTGTCAACCTGGTGAATCATAGAATATTCTGAATTAGAAGGGACCCACAAGGATCATCAGCTTCAACTCCTGGTCCTGCACAGGACGTCCCCAACAATCAAGGAGCACATCCAAATGCTCCTTGAGCTCTGGCAGCTATGGGGCTGTAACCACTGTCCTGGGGAGCCTGTTCCAGTACCCAACCCCCTGTGGGTGAAGTACATTTTCCTAACATCCAACCTAAACCTCCCCTGACACAGATTCATGTCATTCCCTCAGGTCCTATCACTGCCTCACCCAAGCTTTGCTCCTCTGCTTTCCCACCACAGAAAGACAGCACAGGGAGCTGGAAAGGTCCTTAATTCCTGGGAAAGGCAGCAGAAGTCTCATCAACTCAGCCCAGTGCCCAGGAGCTCCCTTACCCACTAACAGAGCCATACCCTCATGGGAAAAAAGCATCACTGGGCCTGCAGAAGGGACCTGGCAACAAGTTCTCCATCCCAATCTCCTAGACAATCCATAGGCACCAAATACCTGCTGCATCCCAAGCAGGGGTGCCTCTATTAATCACAGCCCTCTGCAGTTAAAGTTATTTAATTCAGAGGTGACAGAAGCTGCTCAGCTGTTTATGTCCAAGGGTTAAACTTGCCCCAGCCGCACACTAAACACATTTTTTACAATCTGGCAGTGATCCTTGCCTATTAAGCATCTCTGGCTTCAGAGAAGAGGTATTGATTTATCTCACTTTTATGGCTGGAGGTATTTATTCCTATTTGCTTTCTCGCTTCTTCACCCTTAGCTGGGATGGGGGAACAAGGAGGAGGAAAAAAAAAAACAAACATTACAAAGCTGGTGGAGCCAAGAGGTGATGACTCACAGTTTTCTGATGGAGGGCACGAAGGCTGGGACAAGGGAGGTGGGGACCAGCTCTGGGGCTACGCCAGGCTTTGTCACAGCTTTTATTTCTGCAATGAAAAGAGGAAAATGTGTGGCTGGAAGAAAAGGAAATCACATCAAACTTCAGAGGGAAGGTTCCTATCGAAGTTGTGTCCCCATAGGGTGCTTTGTGAGTTAGAGCTTGATTGATTTGTACCAGCTAAGGACCTCAGCAAATCTCTCCTGTGGGAAGAATCTCAACACTTCCCCATATCTTAAAGCCAATCTAGAAAGGAAGATAAAACCACACAGCTGCAATAGAGAGCATGGACTAACATGCCTGATTTTAGCCCACTCCCCATTCTGCCACAGACAACCATTTCCAGGCAGGGCTCTCAGGCAGGGCACCCACTCCAGTGTCTAATGCTGTGTTTCCATCTCCTCCTGTTACAGCCAGAGCTGGGATGCAGCTGGCTTTGTTCCAGAGGGCCAGTACAAACACAGACTGGCATTTGCACCCTTCCAGATGTTTCTTTGCATGCAGTGAGGTGCCATGAGGTGCCTGAGGATGTAATGAAAGCAACAGGAGGACAGTTCAGACCCTCCAATAGAGCAGATGCTCTGGCTCATGGCACAACTCCCATCTCACATGCCCAGCTCGTTCTGGCTCCTAGTAGGGAGTTTGCTTCTCAGAAATGCCAAAAAGTCACTCACTATAAAAAAACCAATCATATCCCTTTTCAGCAGCATCCAGTATCAATGTATCAGCCCTAAGCTCTGCCACAGAACCTTCTAACAACACAGGACCAGGCACAAAGCATCCTGCTCCCCTGTGGCTGCCTGGACTGTTTTGGGGATATGGTTTAGAGGTGAACACAGCAGTGCTGGGTTACCAGTCAGCTCAATGATCTTAGAGATCTTTTCCAGCCTTAACAATTCAATGATTTTGGTTGCAGGCATGTTTGAGGAGATGATGCTTTTCACTCCCACGTGCAGGTAATGCAGATTCAACACAAGCCTGTGGGCTGTAGGCACCATCTTAGGACTTCTGGAAGCACAGTCCACCTCTCTGTTTCTGAAATCCCAGAGCACAGGGTTTGGGGACCGAAAGTGAGCAAAGGCCTGACTAAAGCAGGGAAGGATGGGGGAAAGAAGGGGAGGAAAGAGCCAGGGGCTGTGAGGAAGAGGGCAGGAATACCTGGACAGGAGAGATGGAGCAGGTCCTGCTGCAGCAGGGAGAGCTGAAAGGCGTTAGAGGGAGGTGGGAGGTGCACTTTGGAAGTTCTGGAGTAAGAGGGGTTGAGGGTTTGGAACGCCATACAGAGGAGCAGTAGCCCTGGAGCACAGAGCACTCCAAGCCAGGGCCTGAAAGAAAAAAAAAACAACCCAAAAAACCCCAACTGAACAAAAAATTACAGTAAAAGACTTCTGGACACAGCACACAGCCACTGAAGGACCCTTCTTTGCACCCTACTGAACCTGCAAATCCCAGGGTCTTCCATCAGTCCCAAAGGCTGCAAATCTCTCCTAGAAGCCTTGTGTATCCTCTGACAACTTAGCCTAGCCCTGAGAAAGCAGAATTTGAACTGCCATCCTGTTTTTGTCATCCCTCCTGCTTCAAAGAGGAGCCCGCACTTCCATCCGTCAAACACAACGTACAGATAGAGCAGGAATGAAAGGAAGAGGTGGGCTGGTGGCACAGAGCACGGAGCCGCCACTGAGCGCAGTCGGTTCACGCTTCATTAGCATCCTCTCTTACCGAGCTGCGAGCACAGACTTGCAGTCTGGCTACACGCAGACAGGCAGGCAGGGAAGGAGCACATTCTCCATTTGGAGCCCATCTCCCCCCTTCCCAAACGCGGCTAACCCCCGTGGAGCCTTCCTTGGGCTCATAGGTGCACACTTCTGCTCCAGCGTCTCCCGCACTAGTTAAATACACCTCCAGGCAAACGTCAGGAGCGAGCCTGGTTTGAAACTTACTGTGTTGTCAAGATGACAAGTGCTCTGCCAGGCTGTTAGTCTCTGCTGCCCTTCCTGTGTCTGCTCCCCCTCCCCTTCTCCTCATTAGAAGTTCCCTTGATAAACCTAGGCTGGGTATTTTTTTTAATCATTTAAATGTTTTCTTAACTTCAAAACATCAACAGCTGCAGGACTGAAAGAAGAATGATGTTTTTACACCAACACAGTCAGAGATTTAGCTTGCTACAACACAGCAGGGTGGGTTCATGGACAGGGAAGAGCCCCAGTGTATTGCACTCGTGTGGCCACAAGCAGGAGCCCAGCCTGGAAGTCTCAGTTCCCCACAGGCTGCTGCTGGCTCACCCAGCCTGGCAATCCTGATGAGGGAATTGGGAGAATGTTAGCACATCCTGCAGCCTCATTTAGCTCAGCTTTCTCCATTCTCATGTCCACTATGACCTTCAAAGCCGCCAGTTTCTGTCCTCCACACAACAGCCTTCACAACCCCAACACATGTTCATGTGAGGCTGGCATCAAGGATGGCCCCAGAGCCTGGATGATGCCCATAAGCATAACAGCACAAAGCAAAAAGTCCTGAGGAAGGAGCCCACACGGCAGGCAGGAGCACAGACTGACAGACAAACATCTGGAAACCCAAAACACAGGCTCTGTCACTCCTGATGGCAGCATGAGACTGCAGTAGCCCACAGGACAATTTGTCTCTGTGCTCAGTGCCTTCACCTTCAGTAAATTCTGCCCCTCCCCATGTGGCAACCTCAGGGTGAGGGGGGCCAGGCCATGACCCCCTTCCTCCAGCACGGGTCCCCCTCGCAGGGAGAGGCACTGAGGGTTGACTGTTCTTGGTTCTCTGCAGGACAGACAGCAGGGGAGGGTTGTTAGTTTGGCTTTCTCCTTCCTGGCCTACTTCTCAGTCTCTGTGTCTCCATGTCCTTGGATTTCTGCTCTTGATTACTGGATCTTTTCTTTTTATTGGCTACGGGTTTGAGAAGCTCCCCTTGAAAATAAGGTGAAGCACTGAACCTTCCTACAGGCCTCTTCTATTACACTCACCTGCCTGGGTTCCTCACAGCAATAAAATAACTCCTTTTCCCTGACAGACAGGCTGGAAAGCATCTTCACTAGCAGCCCAACTCCTGGAAGAGCTTGCTTTAAGTCCTGGCCAAGCCATTGAATCAAAGCAGCTTGAGATGGAAGATGAATTACGCATTCTCCTCTAGCCTTCTTTGACTCCAGTGGCTCTCACAGCATCTCCAAGCAGCAGCAAGTCCTGCAGCCAGGGCTAAGTGGTCAGAGGAGTCTCCCAACCTCACCTGGGCTCTTCCAGCATGGTTCTCCAGGGCTGGCTCCCACCCCTTCCACGAGCACACACAGCATCTGGCACTGGGTCTCCAGCCTGAGCAGGGGCTTCTTGGTACCACTGACAAATAAATAACCACAATTAACTCCTCTAAATGAGCATTCCCATCTTCTAATAAACATCGTAAAAAAGGAGAAATGAGCCTTAATTCACTTTTATTGTCACAACTGACATGTTGCAAGATCTTAATTGGACTGAAAAGAGTTTCCAGTAAGGAGATGCTGTTTAACTAACTCATTAGCAGTAGCCTGACAGAGAAGGATGCTCCAGTTTTAGGAAAGGGAAAAGAAAAAACAGATCCCACTGATTCTCCACCTGCCCACGCCCCCAGACAGCCCCAGGAAGAAACACAGTAAAGAGCCTCTTCTTTACCTCAGGCACACAGCAGTGTACAGCACACACCCATTCAAACATCTGCCTTGTGTTCCCTTCCCTCAATCAAGAATGACCCCAAAAAGGGACCTGTGGGACCTCGAACTGAAAATATTTGAGTCCTTCATTCCTATGCACTACCTACAGGATGTTCAAAAGCTCCTGAGCAACAAGGGCTTCACCTGTTCTCCAGCACTCTTTCCACCCTGGGGCTCTCACAAGGTCTTGGGAAGCAAGGCAAGGAGCGTTCCTCAGCTGCCTCCCAATAAGCAGCAGGACTTCTTTGCCTCACCGGCAGAAGAAATATATATATTAACCCAGAGACTGATAAAACATTACCCCAACAGGGCAAACTTTCCAGCAAATTCTGAACCCTGGGGACAGGAATGGAGAACGCCGTGCAGGTGTCACAGCCAGCCCAGCATCAGCTGCACCTCGGCACCTCTGGCTCGGACAGACGGACAGCTCTGCGCCAGTTGTTCCACCCAGCAGATCTGGAGCAGCGCCTGGCTGGTTTGCTCCAGCTCTCTCCGTCCCAATGCAGATAAATTTAGTTTTCTGCTCTCGCTGCCTGGGGAAGAGTAGGGAGGGGGAGCTGACATCTTTCAAATGAGACCTTAAAAATAAGCTGTCTGCATGTCTGGACGTTGAAGAATCCCAGGCAGAGCTTTGCCTAGATAAAAGAGCTCGTTCCAGCACCCTAACCAGGCTGTACCCTAACCAGGCTGTACCCTAACCAGGCTGCTACCCAGCCAGAAACAGCTGCAAGCATGACTAGCATTTCTTGCTGTGCCCAGGGTGCTCTGGGGGTGCCACCATACTGTGTGTCATGTACACATGCAGTGACAGCCCCTGCTCTTCATTTCTTCAGCTCTTCACAGAGACCTGGAGGACAGGAGCCAGAGCAGAATCAGGAATAAGAGTCCAGACTGCCCATTTTCCACAACTGACACCCACTCCAGTCACTAGCCTTGCTTCCCTCCCAGAGACACTTGCTTTCCCTGGGGCTGAAAGCTGCTCTGTAAAGGCAAGTAAGTGTTTGATAAAGAAAATAACAGGATGAATAAAACCATGTGTTTGTACAAGAAAGCTTTTGCTCTGATCTTTAGTGCTGCAGTATGTTTTGACCTACTATTGCAAGACTCAGCTACATCTTCCCTCCTTCCAAATGTGACAGAAGGTGAAAAGGAAGCCACGGCTGATGCTGCAGAGCCCTGTGCTGGGATTCCAGCTGACAAACAGCCTTGGCAGAGCCGCCCACACAGGCACACGGATCAATCCCCACACCCTCTGCTCCCCTGTCACCTGCAGGAGGAAGTGCACGGGTCCATACACAAATACACACACACTGGCCTGATTCTCTGCTTGGACACTCGGTGAAACACCAGTAGCCTCCAACGCAAGGAGAAACACACCCACGAGATGATATACTTCCTAATGAGGGCTGGCATTTACCAGCTACCACAAGAATCCTGCATTACCCAGGATAAAACCCACAGACAGAACCACCCCTGCTTGGACAAGGCCAGGAGCAGCAGACCTCATACCCACCCAACACTTACGAGGAGCTCAGGTTTGCCAGTGGCATCTGCTGTTGTGTGGCACTCAAGGGGAGGATCAATGACTCCAAGTGGCTGTTGCTGCAGAGCCTCTCTAGGCTGTCTGGCTACTATACAGCCCTGCTGGCTTATCAGTTCTGTGTTGACACAGAGGAAAAAGGGGCTCTAAGCACCAGTATCAGAGGCCCACAGAGTGACTAAGATCCCAAAAGGCACTAACAAACTCCTGGGATCTCACCCAGGGCAGGATTAAAACTCCAAGGTTTGTTCCAGAGAGCTTGAGCACCAACTCCTCCTCAGCACAGGCAAGCTTTGAACCACGCACAGTTCAAGTGCATTGTTGCAGTGGACTGCAAACCCTCACTGGACATGCCTCATCTGATTTACTATTGCTGCCGTGGAAGGTGGATTTATTCCCAAATTTAGCAGCTGTCAAATCATTGTGAGAGTGCTCACATGGGGATTTGTCACAAGCTTTTGTTAAGCCAGGGCAGGACTTGGGCGCTGAACGGCCCTTCCCTCGAGAGGAGGCAGAGGCCTCGCTCCATCATGGCGTGGGTGGCTCATTAGGTATCTCACTCTTGCCTAAATCCATTGGTGATCCTCTTCAGAGCTGGTCCCTCACCTTTCAAAGATGATGCAGTGACAGGAGCCAAGGAGCTGACACGGAAAAGAGGACTTCTAAACTTCAACTCCAGCTTGGCATGCAGGGCACATGGGAGCAGGTTTATTTTTTCAGCAAGCAAGTTTCCTTTCTTCCAATCAACTCTGAGGCAATAAGAAGTGGGTTTCAACATGGCATAAATCTGCCAGCAGCATATCGAGGCTTCAGAATAGCAAGGGCACAGACAATTGTCCAGCAGAAAAGAAAAAAAAAAAGGGTCAGGGCAGTAACTCTTCCCGTGTTTGTTCCACAAACAGAGAAGGTTTACACAGCTTTTCTGGGCAATTATAGGGCAGGAAATAAATCTCAACAGAAACTCATCTTCTTCCCCCTCTTTTTGCAGTCAAATCTCTTTGCCTCCCGCCCCTAGCACTGTCCCCAAAATGCTTTGCAACAAGACGTCAGTTACACAACCCAAGGCTGAGCCCCAAGAGCCGGTGGAGAAGTGTATTAAATTTAATAGCATTGCTCCAGGTAAGCTATGACCACTTATAATCAATCGTCCATGCTTGCTGCAGCATGACTGGAGCCATTTTCCCAGGTTGCAGGTGCAGGACGGGCAGAGAAAGCTCCTGCCTAGGCTGGAGCGGGGAGCGAGCTGTCGCCTGGCCTTGAGAGGCTGAGAGGCAGCCAGGCAGCTCACCTGTGCTGCCACACTCCTGCAAAGGCAGGCTCCAAGGTCGCCTGGGGGATTGGAAAGCCCAGGCACGAGCACGCTAGCCCCAAAGAGACTATTATCTGTGCTGGGGGAAAAACAAGGAGGAACCAGTCTCTCTCCTTTGGCATCAACTCAAGGAGGCAAGAAAAGGATCACTGTCTGTTTTATGCAGAGGGAAATGATGCACAGGGAGATAGGAATGATTTCTCCTCTGCTGTGGCAAAGCTGAGAAACGATTGGCATCTCCTGCAGCCCCTGAAATCCAGCACCCCTTCTGTACTCTGCACAACCAGCATCATTCCTGGTCAGGAGCAGCTCCAGGCTCTTCCACAGTGCTGAGGGGCAGCATGAGCAGCCCTGAGCAAGGGGCAAGGCTGGCAGAGCCGGGCCAGGCCGGGCCAGGCAGGCAGAGGGGAGACAGAGGGGATGGAGGACAAGAGGAGAGCTTCAGGAGCAGGGCTTGCTCCTCCAATCCTTCCATGCAGAAAGGAAACACTGTCACACTCATCTCAACACTTCCCTTAGTGGAAATGGTAGGAATTAGCTGAGGAGGAGACTTGAGCCAGATCCCAGGTCAGCTGTTGTCACCACACCAGCCAAATTGAAGCAAGATCTGGGTCCAGCCTCTATTTCTGGTCCTCAGAGCAAGCCTGGCTCTCCCAAGGTGAGGGTACACTTAGGTTCCTAAAACCCCAAGGAGCCACAACATGTACAAATGGCCCAGACCTTTGCTGAATATGGCACTTGCCTTCCACGCTGCTGAGCTCTGCAGGGACCTGGGCGAGGGGCTGAGCTTTGTTGCCAGCTTCCAGGAGGGCTGTAAGAGGGAAGAGTTACAGGAACCCAGTCTACATGCACTGCATTTCACAGCATCCTGTGGGCAGGAACACATCCCTGGCTTTCTGAGCCTTCCTCTCCTCTTCTTGACCACAAATGGGTTGAGTCCATGAGAAAACATGGTCAGAAGCCAAGTGAGGTTGGCACCCAGCTTGAAGCAAAGCTATCAAGTGCAGCCAGTGAGGGACAGCAGCCTTCAGGCTCCCTCCATCTTTCTCCCTTGACACTTCTATGGACAAAGAAAATACCTGTCATTCTGGCATCCAGCAGAGAAGGTAAACACAGGCACAGCCTCTGAGGTGCAGTCTCCATCCAGCTTTGCAGCAGAAGCCCCGGGGAAGGAGGAGGGTACTGAGCCCACATCCCCATCACTCAGGCACTGAGCAGAGCCAGGTGCAGGGAGAAGGTGACAGCAAGTGACAGCTCCAAGTGTGCAGGAGCAATTATGGTCCTCTCTCCAGCAACACTGCCCTTCCCTAAGCTCCCAGCTCTCCCCCAGCCAAAGACAAGGCCCTAGCTCCATGCAGGCAGCCTCCACACGCATTGGGAAGAGCAGACCCACCGTCTGCATCCTCAAGCACATGGGGGAAACGAGCTGAGCTTTGTCACAGCAGAGGACACCCACCACCTCCAAAAGCCCTGCTACCTCCTTGACCAACAGGCAATTGTCCGAGCACTCGGTCCTGAGCCAATTCCATCACGTGGCGGGAGAAGGACAGCCAGAAAACTACTGTCCAGCCTGCTAAAACCGCTGGTCCCCTGAGGTCACAAAATCCAAGCCACTTTCACTGAGGAAGCGATAAGAGGCAGCGGGGCTCTAAGCTGTCCACTTCAGCCCAGCGTTAATCTCGGAGCTTCTCCAGAGCCTGGCACGAAAGGGATCCCTGGAGCTCGCCGGGGAAGCAGCTGCTGGGCTCCCGAACAGAAACACTGCCATCTAGAGGCACATTGCCTTGCCGGGGAAAGGGGTTGGGAAAACCTGGGAGGAATTTCCACGCTCCCGAGGCACCCGTGTGGAAGAGAGATGTCAGAAGGGACAAGAGACCTGAAGTTTGGGAGCCCAGCATGGGCCAGACTCCAGGAGATTTCAGTCATCATTGCTCAGAGAGCTTTAAGGGATGTTGCAACACTTGGGTCTTTCTTTTCTCCTTGGGAGAACTCGTCCAGAGCTTGGCTAACGATTGTTCCTTCTGCTTCGGGGTGTTTGAAAGCTTGGAGACGTGAGCTGGGGAAGCTTCTCTACACCCTTGGGCAGAGCACGCTGAGGGGACTGAACTGTCCTGTGGGCAGACACCGGTGCAGCACCACTGCAGTGCCTGTGGAATGGAAATAGCTGTGAAAGCACCTGGCTCAGCCGTGGATCTCAAACCCTTTCTGCACACAAGAAAAGCGCCAGCCACCCAAAGTCCTCTGTAAAGGTAGGCTCAGATCCCAGCAGACACCACTTCAAACGAGGCCCACACATCACAGCAGAGACATTCTCCATAACATTTTTTGGCCCATGCTCCTCTCCCAGTCAACAGCCCCTCACTGCTGCCTCTATCCCACCAGACCAGAGTGGCACATCACCAGCACCTCCTCGTCAGCAGAGGGAGGCAGGTCCTCCACAGAGCCACACGGTTCAGGCAATGAACGCACGGGACACTTCCAGGGCTGCCCACAGTGTCCTCCACGGGTGGGTTCAGTGCTGCAGAAACCACACCTACCCCAAAGCACCAGGAAAGGGGAGAGCACAGCAGCCTCCACCCTTTGCAGTGATACAGGAACCAGCACCCAAAGCCCAGCACTGCTCCCATGGCTGAGATGGAGGCCTCCACAGCAGGGGAAAGCTGGATGAGAAGCTGGGTAGATCACAGAGAAGAGGATGAGACAGAGAATTCAGCTGAGGTCAAAGGTAACATCCTCATGTTTGGTAAAATAAGGCTGGCCCATTGAAGTCACTGGTGTAGACTGGATTGTACCAGTAGAGAACAGGAGCTGGAGCAGGCAGCCTCCAAGCTGAGGAAACCTCTCAGCCCTTCAGAGCAGCTTGCAAACAAGATGCAGATGTCTAGCACTTCACTGGTCTCTCCCTCCAAGATGCCCAGCAACAGCACTACCCAGTCACACCCAGAGAGCCTGGACCCCCTAACTCTGCCCCACGGTGAGGGCAGACCCTATTGTGATCCACTGCCACAGTGGTGGGACACGCCAGTGCTCCCTCCAGTGCTGCAAGCTCACCTGGGAGCGTCAAGCACATCCTCAAATCCAGACCAGTGCTTAGTCGGAAAGCTTTTGTCAGCAAAGATTAATTTCTGTGGTTTGCAGGTTTCTACCTGAGCTACCTCAGAGCTTGAGCTCTCTAGGGAGGAAAAGAAAAGATAATAAAATCCCCTGAATGTGTGATCAGAAAGGAAGCCTGATCGGGTGTCCTGCAGTCCTCTCACGTTTTTAAACTGGTGAATCACTGGAACCACTAAAGAAAAGAAAAATCACCTAGCCTGAGCCCTGGAAATCTCATCTGGGAAGGTGAGAAACTAGAAAAACACACTTGAGCACAGGTTTTGAAAAGAAACCACTCCTCAGTCTTAATTAGGGCTTGTCCAGACGAGGCAGCCATTAAGGTGCCTGCCCAGGGAGCTGTGGTTAGTGTCCACTAATGGATGAGTAAGAAGACACCCCAGGATTTAAGCTACCGGCGCCTCCGAGGACCGATGGAGGGGAGGTTTCTTGGCAGCTCTCCCTTCCTCTCCTCCACGGCCAGCAGGCCAGTGATGGATGTCTGGGTGCCAGCCCGCCTCTCCCGCAGCGCATCATTTGATTTGCCGCAGACGCGGGGCTGGAGGTCCCCGGCAGCGCTCTGCGTGCCAGGAGAGGTCACCGTCTCTTTGAATAACGTCTTCTTAGAGTGCCAAGAAGTGACATCAAGCTTTGCCCCCTGCCACCCCCCTGGCATCACAGGGATGGCTAGTCAGAGTAGGGGTGAGAGGAGGCGCGTTCCCCGCCGTCTCTGCTACCCGTGCATGATTTATACCGGCTGTGCCAGACGGACAGGTCCAGACGGGGGACCAAGATGGATGGGGATACTGCTCTGCTCCACGCCAGCCCAAGATTTCTTCCATGTCCCCTCCACGGAGGGCTTGCCCAGGGCAGATCACTGTTTGCATGCAGGTTTCTGATGGGAGAGCACCTCCTGGCAGGTCACTCTGCAAGGGGCCATGTTGGACAGCCCAAAACGCTCAGAAGATTCTCTGCTGAGGTCCTCAGACAACATGTGAGGCAGCAACATGCTGACACAAGAGGCACAGATCACGTAAAAGGCACTTGCATTCTCATATTCCTTTCCCAGACTTCCCTCCCCACCCCAGCACAGGCTTGCAAGCCTGCTTTCTGCTCTCTGACCCTGCTTTGACAGGCACAGCCGGTCCACAGAGCAGCAGGTCAGACAACAAGTGATGGCACGTGCCTCACAGAGCTGGATAGGAGCCGCTGAAAGACATCAGAGACAGGCCCAAACACCGAGGGAGTCAGCACTATGAGCGAGGGCCCCTGACCCCAGGTCTCGCTTGGGAAGCTCCCCTTCTCCCAGCATTTGCAGCTTCAAGTTGCTAAATAGCCTTACTTTAAAACAAACCTGAACATCTCATAACAGGATAGAGGCTACAGGTGTGTATTCTCCTCCAAAATCCACCTTCACTGCTGCTCTCTGAACATGAACACTAGTAAGCAGCCACCTACAAACATCACAGACCTCTCTGGAGCCTTTTGATATTTATTGTGGCATCTCCACTGACCTCTCCAAGCAGCAGGATGATGCAGAACTTGAGAGCATCACTGTGAAGCTCTCAACCTGAAATTACAAACATTGTCCCACCACTGAGTCACTCACCACAAGATCTTCCACCATGGCAGCTGGCTGGGACCCTCAGCACTTTTCAGCTGCAGAGTCAGTGTTTAGACAGGGTTGCTGCTGCTCTCCCAGACATGAGCTGGGGATTTAAAAGCCACACTCTAGGCAGGGAAGCTCCGGGGTGGGTGGCAAGGGGGAAAATGTTCATTTGTCCTTGGCAGAACAGCACGGCAGCACCAGCAAACCCTCGGCTTTGAGGGCAGAGGAAAGCACTGGCAGCTACAAATTACTAATCAATGTCGAGTAACAACAACAGCAGCTAATAAGGAAGGGCTGATCAGCTTACCATGGCAGTAATTATTCCTGACACCAGCCCTCAGAAGGAGCATCCAGGCTCAACACACTGTCTACCATGATGATAACCCAAGATAACTAGAGAAATCTTGTGCTGGAGAAAGGGAGGGGGAAGAGAAAAAACCCTCAGCAATTAGCAAGACTTGTGGTGCTAATTACACTGTGAATGGTGTGCAGGCTTTGTCAGAGCTCACTTGAGCCTTCCAGGTGGTGCCAGGGAGGGATGAAGTGCCAGCACACCTTTTCACGTGACAAACAATTCTGGCACCTGGTTATTTTTGAGAAGGCACAACTCTCAGCTGCTGACACCGCAGCTGGCACACATCCTTTGCCATCATTGCCTGAGGAAAAGCCTCTCACCTCCATAGTGCAGTGGAGCTCCAGTTCAGCTTCACATCACCAGATGGTACTGAGCCCACCTAACCTGGGTACAGGACCAATTCAGGATGAAACACAGCAGCACAAGAATAGAAATCTTAATTAACCAGCATGTCTGAGGCGTGTATGTTCAAAGCATGCTGCATTCACCCACAGCTGCTCAGGGTCCCGAGGTGATGATGCTCTGCAGTGCTGCAGCAGCACAGGCATAAAGGTCCCCATCGCTTCCAGTGCAGCCACCGGTGCTCCCACTGAAGAGAAGTTTCCATCAGCATCCCTTCACCAGCACAGGAAGAGTTACTGCACCCAGCAAGGGTAGCAGAGTGAACGTGTGAACACGTGTGTGCTTCCCCCATGCGCTTCTTACTGCTGGAACAGGTGAGAAGAAAATCTAACAGCCCCCGAGGCTTGCGATCGCACGCTCTCCTCACCCACCCCTCTCCCAGGCAGGCGTAATTAAAGGCACCGTTTTCTTGCACCCTTCATTCAAGGGGGCTGACAGATTGCTCTCTGAGCAATGGTGTGTGTTTCATGGATGGGAGCTCCTCGGACACGCAGCTGCTCCAGGATGTGGCTCAGCGCCATTGCCGGCTCACGGAGTCGCGAGTTCTGCGAGTCCAGAGACGAAGGAAGAGCTCGCAGCGTTCCTGTGCACTGAGCAGGGTGGTCACAGCAGCAGCGAGGGTCGCTGGAGCCTGCTCACACCTCATCCTCTCCGACTCTTCCCTCTCCTCCAAGACTCAGAGGCTTTGGCACCTTGTGCAGGAGGGGGACATCACCTTGGCCATGGGGTCTTTGCAGAAAGCCAGCCTGCTGTGAGGAACAAAAACCAGTCTGGTAAGATCCAGCAATTCAAGAGACAGAGGAGGTGCCCATAAGCACTGGGTTTCTGGCCTACACATTTCCCAACACTTCCCATAGGTGAGTTCTACTCCTCTCCCTCCCTTCGAGGGTGTTCTGTGCCAGCCCACCCTTCCCATCCCACACAGAGCTGTCATAAAGCCCACAATCCTAATATAGGGCAGCATCAGGGGGACATGGCTACTAGCCCTTGCACAAACAAAATCCTATTACAACAGAGATCCTGATTCCAGCCTTTATTTACAGAAATTATTACTACAAAGGACCCTGAGGGAAATCACAGTTCTATGCTGCATACACTGAATTCATCACTGCAAGGTAAGAAGCCTCACAGTGTTTTGAGACACACCGAGATGCAAATAACATCTGAGTTTTATGTCATGGAGTGGGAGACAAAAGGGAAAAAAAACAACTACAGCCTAAGCCATCGCAGGAGGAGGAAAAGGGAATGGCATGAGTGTTTCTTTTGTCCAGCCCAAAGCAATTTTTATCCACAAGGTGCACTAAATCCTTTGTGCCGCTCGATTAAATTTACAGCTGACCTAAGCACAGATTGTTGCTTTGCCAAAGAAAGAGGAGTCCAGACTCAGAGTTGTCCACAGGGTGAAAGGCCATGGCCCTGTGCAGACATGTGGGCAAGGTAGGGAAAGAGGAAGGAGATGCTGCAGGGCTGGGAGAGTTTGGAATTGCTGCCATGTGCAGTATCATGAGCTGTGCCAGCACTGACACCAAATCATGTGCTGGAGCATCTGCTTTCGGGTGAGGGAATACAGATAAGGAAGGGGAGCAAACCCCCACTACATCCTCCTGAGACAGCACATTTGGACAAGCAGGGAAAACCAAGGCATCAAGCACCTGGGGCACCCTCCCACCTGCAACTCATGCATAGCCCAGTGATGCTCAAACACCAACACGGTCCAGCAGTCAGAGCGTTCCCCTGTCACAAACCTTGACTGGTTGATAGGAGCAAAGAGGGAAAAGGATTGTGATGTCCAGCAGGGAACAGACAGATCTTCTTGGGGCAGATCAACCTGTCAGATGCACACTGGTCAGGCACACTGGAAGGAAGGACAAAGAAGGAGAGAAGGCATCTGACTTTACACAAATCTACAGGAGCTGCTCCTAAAATTTGCCAGTGCAAAGCAAGTAAGGCATCAGAGAAGGGGAGGTGAGGTCTCTGACACTGCAATGTGGGTTCCATAGCACTGCAAGGGTTATAAATCAGAGAGCTGACACCAGACTGACTGCATGGATCACACCAGGCACCATCAGAATCACACACATCCACCACAAAGAGACCTTCTCCAGCAGAAGGGTCTCCCTCGCACTGCAAATACTTGTAATAACAACCCATCATCATTTTGCAGCCAGGAATGTTGACTTTAATGCCAGGACAAGGATGCTCTCAGTGCCTGACCTGCACACATTTCCAAGTGATCTTTCTTCAGCTGTTCCCATCCACCTAGAAATTATTAATCCCATTTGCTTGAAAGTATCTCCCCAAGGTGAAGCTCCCACAGCTCAACAGTATCAGAGGAAAGCAAATCCTGACAACGAGAGGAAGGTCCCATCAGTTGACAACGATGGGTGAACATGTAAGTTCTCCAGGAGGGACCCAGGAGAAATGGTGCTGCTCCAGGACAGCCCAGGTAGGACTGGCACATCACAGAGAGGACATCAGCACAGAGTGCAAAGTCAAAGGTTGAACCAGACTTCCAGAAATGGAGGCCAGAACCAAACCATTCCTGCTTTGTGTCTTCATTCAACTCCTCTCTCCTGCTGCTGTCTGCACAACAAAGGGAGGCCGTGGTCTTCCTGACATCTATGGACCACAGCCAAGGCAGCAGCCCGGACAAGGCAGGGTAACACGAGGGTTGGCCCCTGCAAAGCTGTTCATCAGTATTTCAAGGTGAATCTGACAACACAGCTGGTTTCCTAAGTGTTAAGAACATGCTTCACTCTAGCCTTTCATCTCGAGCAACACGCAGCACCAAAGGGCAGCTTGCCAAAAGCAAAAATCACATGCAGGACGAAAAGCATCACCCCTGGGAAATCTACATCCAAGGAAGGCTAGAAACCTCTCCCCCAAATCTGACAGAATTTGAATCCCTCCCCTGCTGAGACAGTCTCTTTCAATTTCTTCAGTGGATGTATTTCACGCCTCACCTGCAGAGAGACTGTTTCCTGGAGAAGGGGGAACCATGGAGAAGTTTGAGCACGGCACAAAGACAAACCTGGATCGTGTCCCTTTTTTTTTTTTTTTTACCCTTTCACCCCCTACTGAGGCATGTTAGGAGTGAGATTTCAGAGAGCCCGGCAGTATTGTCAGTGCCCGAGCCCCCTGCCAGCAGCCCTGAGCTGGCAGGAACAATACAGCCTCTTCGGGAGCCCTTGCTGCTTGTTCTCTCCTCACAGCACAATCGGAGGCTAAACTCACACTCCAGCAACAGCGCTGTGGATGGATGAGTCATCCCCGCTGCTGTCGGCCGGAATGATTAAGGATGAAATGGCATCGCTTATCAGCAACGAGGTGGCTGCAGGACCACTGAGACAGCCACACATTGGGACTAGGAAATAGAGCCCAAAGCAGGGACTTTCTTAAAAGACTCAACCTTTTGTCCAACTCCTACACAAGCTCAGCATTGCTTCAAAGCCTAAAACCAACTTGTCTGCTTGCAGGGACAGCAACTGGCTCTTGCACACGCCTATGGAAGATAAAACTTTGAGGGGCTCAATGCCAATTTTAGCACCAAATTGTGTCAAGTTTTTTATGTTTTGAAGTTGGGAGTCCAGCAGGGTCAACAGAAGTGTGCTCCCAGATCATAATGGCTCTGACTAATCACAGCCAGCTCCTGGCTGGCTGCCTGGTTAAAACCTGGATTACTCCAATGGGAAGCTGACCCTGATTTAAACTCAGGGCCACATTTTACAGCTTCACATTGCAGCTGCCAGGCTCTCCCTGACATACCTTCTTTATGACATTGCTGTTTCCTCTCACACTTCTGGTGAGCCACCAAAATCAGGGCCATTAGCAAGGTCTGTAGTTGACAGGTCTAAGACCACAACCCCCAGCCAGCAAACCATTGTGATACATTAAATTCCGGAGCAACTAAACCCACTGGCTGAAATGACTTGCAGCAGAACATCAGTCTTGTCTCCCTAAGCTAGCCCACATTAGTATTTATTAATAATAACACCTAATAATACCAATATCTTTCCACTCACACACTTTTCTGTCAGGATGCAAGAAAAGGAAACCCATTGCATGAAAGAGCCACATAAAATATAAGAAATTTCAAGAGCATCTCCCCAGCTCCAAAAGCAGCCCCTGAAGTAGCCCTTGGCCTGCAAGACAAGTGCCTGTGCTCCTGTGGCATGTGGAACCCTAAAAAGTCACAACTGACCAGCATTTCCACCCCTGGTGTTTGAAATGTAACAAACTAGATGATTTTTAAGGTCCCTTAAATCTTCCCTTTGAAACTCAAACCATTCTATGATTCCCAATAGAGTGGGCATACAAGAGATCACCTCTTGCCCAAATATATATAATTTTGGTTGGCAGCTGCAATGGACATCAGTCTTGCTCTCCAGGGGAGATTTGGCTGAAGATCACCTGCAGATCAGCTGTCTGACTGGAATACAAAGGCAGGAGTTGGCACTGAGAATGGTGCTTCAGGGATTGAGAGCTGACACCTTCCCAAATGGCCAAGTAAAGCAGTTAAAGGAGCTGTAGGTTGATTTGATGATTTAATCAATAAGATAATTATATTAATTCAATAGTTTGATACAAAGCCACTTCCTTTCTGTTTGATTTAACTGCATTTCAGGATTTTCATGGCTGAGTTGATCAAATACATAAAATAGCAAATTTGTGCTAATTAATTAATATTATGTGGATTTTCCTTAACGATGAATTGCAGAGGCCCAGAGGCAGAGAGCACTATCACCCAGCAACCACATCATGACAGCCCATAGATTTGCATCTACAGTCACCACACAGCCAACTGCCTGTGCCAGAATTCATCCAAAATGCAGGACAACTGTGCCTCGAGGGCACTCGGCAAAGAGCAGAGATGCACATGCATCCACATCCTTGAAGTGTGGGCATCTACACTTAACAGGAATTACCACTTCTGCTGATGGAATAAAGAAGGATTCATAGCAGGTATAGAGTTGTTTTCCATTTACAGGAAAGAGGAGTAAAGCATCATCCTTCAGGAGGACAGAAGACTCCAGGGGTTCACTTTTAGCCTTGCACCCCAAGGGAACACCAGGACAATAAGGGAAAATACAGCAACACCACCACCCCTGCCCAAAGCTACAGTTACATGGTGAGCCCCATCCCTACTATTAATGCCCTAGAGAACCAAGAGGGCAAAAAAACCCCACTGCTATTTATGCCCCAGAACCACTGTAAGAGGGAAAAACTGTGATAGCAACCTCTACCTTGTTAGACTGCAGGACATTCCTCCCAAAGGCAAGGGAGCAAGTATTCTTCACTCTCCTTCCCACAAAGGTGCTCCACTGCTCCTGTTGCTGGGCAGCAGCATTTGAGAAAGCAGACTGAAGACACTGGGGAGACTGGAGGTGTCTGCAATGATCCTTGGTTTTTCTGCCTTTCCCTAGGAAGGACAAAAAACACACTCCCACACTCCAGCCTACAACTACATCTATACAGTAATTCCCAGTGCTACCACAACCTGCTTTCAGGCTTGGTTCTTTTTCCTCCCTCTTTCTCCACTTGAAAATTCACTAACCCCTGACACCGCCAGGAGAGATGCAGTGAAGGCGATCGTAGGTCAGCCTTCTTCAAACAATTCCTGGCCTTCTTGCCAGGCTCCTCTCTGGGTAATACCACTCCTCCAGCAAGGAAGAAAAGCCTCTAATTAAAAAGACCTAGACAGCAACCCACCAGCTCCCACTCCTGCCCTGATCAATGAAGCTTGCTAATTAAAAGCAGTTGACCTGAGCAAAGAATGGCTTGGACGAGATTAGCCCAAAGGAGACAAGATTTAAGAATTAAATTACTTGACTGGTCTGTTTCATTTTATTTTACAACCCCGCTTCTCCCTCCTCCCCCACGCAGGTAAGCGGTGGCTTAGGGGACTCAGTCCCAATTTGTAAGAGCAAGGGAGCAGAAAGCACAGTCCTGCTGCTGAATTCACTGTCAGACACCACAGGCTGAGTGCTTGGGGCTGCCAGAGCAGCTGCTCTGTCTGATCACCAGGTGACAACTGAAAAACTGCTGGGTGGCACCTAATTTCTGCAGTTTGATTAACTAGTCCTTTGGAGCCTGCCACATCAACAGGGCTGCCAAAACCTCAGACACTCGCTCTCACTCCACAGCCAGGGTCTTGCTGACGGATTTATCTCTGCCTAAAACCCCCAGGAGATTTATGCCCAGCAACCAAAGGGAGACAACCACCACCCAAAAGTAATAGTGCTCAGGTCAGGTTCCCATCATCTGGCCTGACCAGTGACTCACTGGTTTGAGGATCCCACCACACAGTGCTATGAAGCAGGTGAGACTCCAAAGGCAAACCGACGTGCAGCAAACACACCACGTCCCACATCTGGGATCTTGCAGGATGCACTGGGATTGCAAGGAAAGCTCTCTTTGGAGAGCTCTCACATCTGCTTTCCAGAGCTGCTTTGCCCTGCCCACGTCAGTGGGAGCTGCAGGACCTCAGCACCTCTAGAAACTGTTAATAAAAGGCAAAGCTGAAGAATGTAACGCTTCCTTGCTTCGGGAGAATTGGGTGGAAACATGAGGTTTTTCCCCATACAATTAGAAATTCCAGTGCAAACGTAAAATACGTTCTCCTTCAACCACCAGTATTCGAGGGCCTTCATCACAGAAGGGGATTTGCCCAGAGCATATACATTTGCTCAGAGAGAAAGAATGTTCTTGAGAGAAACAAGAAGCTTCCTAACCTAACACTGGGGATTTTGTGTATGTTCCACACACAGTCTTGGCATTCTTTTTTTTTTTTTTAAATCACTNCCTCCCTCCTGCCCTAAGGAGGAGAAGGACAGGGAGGCATGACGAGAAGCAAAGCTGGATAGTCCATCAGGGGAGAGTGCCGAGGAGATGCAGTCCCTTCCAGCTACCTGGCTGAAATTCAAATGCTGGATTAGTGTCTCTGGCACACTTCTAACAGGAGGCAAAGGAGAGAAATGCAGTGCTTCCTTCCAGCCTTTCGGATCTACAAACCTCTCCCAGGCAGCAGACATTCCAGTCCACCAAAAGGAGGATAGAATTAGAAATGAAAGTTATTTGTCATGTAAAATTTCCAGGTACAAGGAACAAAGCTGAATTTCTATCAGGCAGAAATGCTGTAATACCACTGTAGCAGCTGGGAACTCCAGTCAGGTGAAGGTCAGGGCTGCTTGGCATCCACTACAGTCACAGGCCTCTCAGAAAACCAAAAAGAGCAAAGGACAAACACTTCCCCTTGGCAAGCTCACTCCTGTCCAGCTGGATACGACGGGCTTTGAAGGCTGGAAAATCAGCAGGGCTGGCTGCAGCGAAACACGGAGGAAAAGGGAGATATGGAAGAAGAAAAAAGTTAATCTTCAAAAACAAAGTGGTTTTGTTCATCTTCTCTTTGGTCACCAGGCTGGGTCCAGCTGTGACTTGGGTCTGGCACTGAAAGGAGAACGCAAGCTGGAACCCTAGGGAATTGGAGGCACTTATGTGTCTTCTTTGTGCTGAGTTACAGCTCACATAAAAATGAGGGTGGCAAGCCCTGAAGGTGCCCTTTAGCCACATAAAGGGAAAAGTGCTGCAAAAGACAGACCTTGATAAAACACGATCCAAATGGGGACACATTGGGCATCCCTCGAGGTCCGTGACAGCTGCACAGACAATCATCCTGACAGCGCTGGGCAGGGCTGGGGCTCTGCCTTTGGCCCACATCCATTCTGTGGGGGAGAACGCAGGCAAGTGCAGGGATGCTCAGATTTGGCTGTGTCCCATTTCTCATCTTAAATCTCTGCAAAAGCAGGATTCTTCCACCTCCCCCCTTGGATACCTAACAAGGATCAGCAGCTGGAAGCCCCTTACCACTGCCAAGCCCAGCACCCAAGGACCTGCCATCTGTGCTCCAGCCTGCCTTTTGTACTGATTTGTTGCGTTTTCGCCCTGATTGCACGCCTCGGGCAGGCGACAGTTGCTCTGTGCAGGACTTGGAGGAGGGAAGTTTTACAGCTTGGCTGCTGCCAACGCACAGATGTTACAGGCTGGGTCACGGCAAGGTGCTAAAGGCCTTCAGAAATGTTGCAAAGCATTAATTATGTTCCTGCAGCTGTTCTTTAACTCTCATCCGTGTCTCCGTTCTTCCACGGGCTGCCAGAAAGACAACTGTGAACGTGAAATCAAAGCAGGAGGCTCTGAAAAGAAGTAAGGCAGAGTGTTTAAAGGTTAAAAGAAACAGCACTCTGCAAAGACAGAGCTTTTTTAAAGCTGTTTGTCCCTGCCACTTGCCTGGACACCACCTCTTCTCCTACTTCAGTGCAGCGCTGAACTCCAACAGCATCCAAGGTGAAATGGAAGAGGTCACCCAAATCCTGACATTTCAGAGAGCACGCCTCAGCTTGCAGGTTGATCCATGAGCTTGGGAATACTTTGTCTCACAAGACTGGAACAAGGAATGATTAGTGGCATGGGTTTAACCAACCCTCCCATCTGTGCAGATCTAGAGATGAGGGGTTTCCCTGGTTTTCCACAGGTTTGTGTGAACCTCTTGAAGCGAGTCCAGAGAAAGACCACAAAGATGCCCAGAGGCATGGAACACCTCTCCAATGGAGATAGGCTGGGAGAGTTGGAGCTGTCCAGACTGAAGAAGAAAAGGCCCCAGGGAGACCTTAAAATGCATTCCCATGATGAAAGAGGCTACAAGAGAGCTGGAAAAGGACTTTGGACAAGGTTCTGGAGCAACGGGAAAAGGGGACTGGCTCTGAACTGAAAGAAAGGAGGGGTCAGATTAGCTCTTTTTTAAAACATTCTTCCCTGTGAGGGTGCTGAGGCCCTGGCACAGGTTGCTCAGAGAGGCTGTGGCTGCCCCATCCCTGGAATTGCTCCAGGCCAGGTAGGACAGGACTCAGAACAACCTGGTTTAGTGGAGGTGTCCCTGCCCATGGCAAGGGGCTTGGAATGGGAAGAACTGTAAAACCCCTTCCAATCCCAACCATTCTGTTATTCTGTAGCCAGAAAAATGCCAGTATGCCCCAGCTGGACCAGAGCTGTACTCAAACAGACCAGTGACTAAACTGACCTGCAGAACCCAAGCTTAGAGCCTCTGCCATCCCTGCTACAGAAGCTGGGGTTGTGTCAAGACAGCATTCACACTTACCTGGAACAGCTCTGGCAGACATAGGAACCCAGGCCTCTGCACTCTCCTCATGTGCTTCAGTGCCCTTGACAGCTACCACGTGCCAGGGCTGGCAACATACCCTCCTGGGGTCCCTGCACAGGCACTTCTCTGAGCAGTGGGAGCCCTGGAAAACAGGAAGCTGCTGCTGAGAAAGAAGTTCTATGCCTACAGCACGGTGCCACTCAGAGCTGCCACCACAGGAAAGAGGTCAAGGAGGTCTCCACCCAGATCTGAGCCCTGCTGAACAGCAGGACTAATGAGTATCCACACAGCACCAGGGCAGCCATTCTGGTGCTGAAACTGCAGCCTGGCTGGGGGGGAGGCATCTCCATACCTCACAAACTAGAGGTTCTCAAGAGGAGAGTTTGTCCATTGCTAATCTTCAGACCAGCTGCAAAGCAAAGCTCCATCTCAAACATGGGCATTCGCTAACATATCTGCACGGGCTGGGCTGCAGCTGTGCCACAGAACTGTAAGTGGGCTGATAAAACCCACCAGGCTCCTGAAACGCCTCTCCCTCCCCTGTTCCCCATGCTTTAAGCTGCAGTCAAACAGAGCATAACTCCTTTAAGGGCTTGCAGATGTGTTTCTGAATCTGGCTGGGCAGCTTGTGCTGGTGAGAGGGAACAAGATTGTCTCTGGAATCCTTTGTGCTGCAGCTCTCTGTGCACAATAGGCTCCTGCGCACTCGGGGGCTGAATAACTTTTTATGCTGGAGATGAAGCAAGGAGAGGGAGAGAAAAAAATAATATGGGCACAATAGCAAACAAACAAGCAGAGAGAGGGAGGTGATGGAAAAGCAGGCAGGAATAGCAACGTTGTTGTACCCAGACACACATGCCAAACAGCATCTCCCACATCCAAAAAGGCACAAACTAATAAAGGATAAGTTTTTTGCCTGACATCTCTTGGACATGCCTTCAGTTGGGGATCGTTAGGGATCGTTAGGGCTCAGCACACTGGCCAGGACTTGAACTTCTGCATAATAGCCCCAGACAGCTGCTGATCCCCTCAGCTGCTGCTGGCACAAATGTTCACTCCTCTGCATCGCTTTAGAGTGATGATAACTAAAAAAAACAAACTCCAATGTCCAGGCCTTGAAAGGGGATCTATGACAGCATTAAGCAGTGAACCCCAAGGCCATGTAACACCAGACTGAGCTATACTGACAGCCATAGGAGAAGAATCTTCCTCCAGGTAGCTCAGGAGCCTCACCCCAGATGCCCAGAGAAGATACAATTCCTCCCACACCAAAGCAGTGAGCAATGGCTTTCTCCCCTTCCCTCTGGGGAAGCCTGCCCTTGGGTGCACAGCCATTTCAAACAGGAATTGGAGACCAGCATGTCACCCTGACTGCCCTTACACCCTGGGCAGTCAAAGATGGGCCAACATTAGATTCCCACCAGGATCTACCAACAGCCAAACAAAATCAGATTAAAGGCTTTGCAGGAGCAGTTTTTGTGTTAAGACATTTCTGGACACCCCTGTTCTGCCTAAATATGAGGGGACAATGTTTTTATCTGACTAATAGAGCTCCTCAAACCATGTGGCCCAGGGTGGCTGCTTTAGAACAACATTCAGCTGAGACTTTTGCTTCTGACAGAATAATTTAACACCCCACTCTTGCTGAGTACTCTCACCCCCAGGTATCAGAGTGGATCAGAAAGGCTGTGCTGGGGAAAACCACACAATCATTAAGGTTGGAAAAGGCCTCCAAGATCATCAAGTCCAAGCACTGATGCAGCGACATAACTCACATCACCTGGGATTCTGGAGCAGAAACTCCTACCTGCCCAAAAGAGCCCTCAGCAGGCATTTGCAGGGAGGCAGCTTCTCCAGCAGCCTCTCCCAAACAGCAGCTTTCCCCTTTCCACTTCTTTTTCCAGCATTCTTTATTTATTTTTTAATCTGCTTCCCCCTCCTCCCCCCAAGTCCAAATTCAAGTTATGTAAATTTTACAGAGGGGCTGACATCCTCTGATGAAGATGATCCCATTGGTGTTATTGTCTGGCTGCCAGCTCCTGGGAAACAGGCAAGGCACGAGGGTGGTTGCTGTTTTTAACCGGAGGCCGCGTCTCACTCGAGCGTTAGGGGAGTTAATGAGCACTGTGCAAAGGGAAGGAGGGCTGGCAGAAAGCAAACAGGGAAAGCTTTATTTTTACATTTCATTATTTCTATAAGAAAAATAAGCCTGAGACATTAAGGGAGGCGTAAAGGGGGTTTTAATTTTTTTTTTTTAATAGCAGAACTTGCAGCTAGAAAGAACCTGCTGAGATGTCCTGTGCCTAAATAGCAGGGAGGTGCCTGGGTCTCACACAGGGCATTACAGGTTACCTTATTCTTCTAGGTGCCAGCATCTGACAGAGGGACAGCCCTCATCCCCATCCCAGTGGGTCCTGCTGGGGATGCAGCTGCAATCAAGGTCAGACAGGGAAATCTTGGACCATGTGCAGTGAAGGCCACGTTCTCCCCTGCTTGGAGACCACCTCCCCCTGTAGGAATGGAGACCTGTCCCAATTTGCACAGCACAAGGAGCAGATCACACCTACTTAATGTGAACCCCAAGGCATTGATACACACACACACTACAGCTCTAGGAGAGACCCCTCCATGGCTCACCCCATCCACCCAACCCCATCCCACACACAGGATGGATCTGCACCGTTATCTTCTCTTGGGGGTCACAGTCTGCCCCAAGGAGTCTGGGAGCTCCCTCTCCAGCTCTAAAGCAGATTCAGGCCACTCAGTGGGTGCTCAGCACCAAGCAAGTTGAAACCAAAACCAGTAGTCTCTAGAAAAGATGGATGGGGCCAGCAAGCCTAACACTATTCCCCATAAAGCAATAGGGAAGAGGTTAAAAGAAAAGATTTATGGGCATATATCTCTGCCAGAACCACCAGGTGATCATGTGTACACATTTCTCTACTCTAAGACCTAATTTTCCACCATTTCCCTTGATTTGCTGTTCCTATTCTCCCATTTCCTTGATTTAAGGCCCAATTATTTCTTGTCCTCTTGCCAGTGAAACAAAATATTTCATAAGCACTCCTGCTGCCTCTCGCCACTCCCTCCCTCCTTTGGATGCTGGTTTCAATGCCTGACTCATGCTTCGTGTTCTCTAAAATTTAGAGTATTTTAGTGAACACCTAACAATGATTTTACCATTTTTCTCAGTGATACAAATGGTATTTGGCACCAACTAGCTTGCTGTTGGAATTTAAGTGAGTCTGTGGCTGCCACAGCTCTGGCACATCTTTGCAAAGCAGTCCCTGGAAATTGTCACCTGGGTAAGATTGCATTGTGTCCTTCACAAGGAATGAGCCAAACATCGTGGGCTGAGCCAGAGGTGACTCTGTGCTGGGATAGGGAGAAGGGCAGACAGGAAAAATCTGTAATTCATCCAGGCCAGCCCCAGTCCTCCAGGGGAGAGTTAGGAACTGCCAGCTGTACACCAGTCCAGGATCTGGTCCTCCTCCTGAAGGATATGGCCAAACTCTGCCCTCATAGAAAGAAAAGAATAATGTCACTGGTGGGTTGTCAGTCTAAACTTCCAAGCATAATCAAATCTTCCAAGTGGTTTGTCACAGACTGGCTTCTGTCAGCCCACTGAGCACCAGTCCTTCAAAATATTCCTCAGCAAGCACCTTCCCCCAATGGTTTTACAATAAATTTCCATCCTTCTTCCTCCTCCTTGACCAGGCTTGCATGATCACAGCAAATAGCATTTCCATAGCATCCTCCTCCCAGCTCCCACAGCCGTACCCAAACCTGCCCAAACACAACACAGCCATGAAAAAGACAGTTAAAAGTGCTACTTCAATATTGCCAGTGTTTTCCAAGGGGATGGATCCATAATGTTAGGTGAGATTAAGCACAGATCAAAATAAGAGGTTCCCTAGGCCATGAGCCTAAGAGAGGGAAAAAGCTCAACATTTCTCTGAATCAAGCTGAATGTGGACTCAAAATTGGTTCTCCTGTATTCTCAACTCATGGAGGTCCCTGAGACCTCGAACTTCTGTGACCATCAGCTGCTTACCTCTACCTGCACAACACAATTCATTTAGCCTTAGTTTTTTCCCCAAAAAAACGCCCCAAACAAAACCAAACATAAAACCACAACTAACTGGACATGCAGCCTTTCCATTCAAACACCACTGAAAACATTTCAAATTTGGAAGTTGTAGCTCACCAGCTGGCTCTAGCTTGGGTGGTGCTCCAGAAGGGACATCTCCAGAGATTCCAGTTCTTCCAGTGGCTGGCTGGAAGCAACAAGGAAGAATCACCTTGAGAAGATGATCAGGAGGAAGGAATCGGATGAGGTACTCTCATAGATATTTTGAGCTATGCCTGCTCTCTTCAGCCACATAAACACCACAGCACATGAAGAAGTGTCCAAACCTGATCTCATGCTCAGATTTGGGGTCAACTGTGCAAGAGAGCTGGATACAAGCTGGGAGATGCAGAGCCCTGTCAGAAATCAGGCCCTAAAACATTGCAATGGGAAGCCCTAAGAAGGTCAAAACATTCACACATCCCAAAGCAGGCAGGATCTGGTCTTCACACCCACCACTGCTGCTGGCAGCTCATTCACACATTTCATGGAGCCTGGAGGACAAGCTGACACCTGCAATGCTGTTTTGCCACACCAGACCTGCTGCTCTGTTATGGGATTGGGCAACTTCGCTCCAAAAACCTTCACAAAGTAATTGACCACCACATGCCACCAGAGTGAGAGCTCTTTGGTAACCCAAGAAAGGAATGAGGTTTGCTGGGGGGGGGGGGGGCGGGGTGCAGCTTTTTATCTGAACTTAAAAAGAAGAAAACTAGCCCTAGCTAGAAATATCAAGTAGGAATGGAAAACACAAGGAAAAACCTGAAAGACTCTGCATATTTCCCTGTACAAGACCATCAGCTCTTCACAGCAGGGGCTACACAAGTCAAGACCTCCTCTATTTTGAGCGTGGCCTGGAAAAAGGTTCTGGGACCCCACCTGCCACTCTGTGGGGCATCAGATGTGCTCCAGACTCCTTCTCAGGATCAGCCTAGAGGGCTTCTGAATTCCACTCACAGCTTGGGAAGGTTTGGGGATCTGCACCCTCCAAGATCTGCAAAATCCAGAGGCCTCAGAGGATCTTAACCAGGCTAACTTCATCCCTCCCTTGGTACAATCAGCTCTGCTAACTGTATTGGCCTGAGGCTTAGTAGATTAATGTCACTTTTAATTTATCATGTGGCTGTGGCTGGAAGCATCACCTCCAGGGGAAGCTGACTCACCCTAAGCACACTTTTCTGAAGGGCCAGCCAATCCTGCCCACTAGACCAGCTTCCCTTCAAGCTACCTGTCAGCCTAGCACAGGCTGGACAGCCCCCAAAAGCTGACATGCCACAGTTCATATTCCTGACAAGTACCATCACAGTGCTTAAATCCCCTGAAAAGTACTGGAAATGGTAAAAGCTGGCCATTAGGGTAGTTTTATGTGGAATAGATACTCTAGGTTGTAAAGTGTGTTTGGAAGGACCATTACACTCCCTCCGCTGCCTTTCCTCAGAGGAAAGAAGACAAATGTGCAGACGGATGTTCATAGCCCAGGGCAAGGGAAGTACAACATCCTCTGGAAGAGTGAGCAGAAGTACGGGAGAGAGGAGGAGCCACGCACCGACTCCGCTCGGAGCCAGCGTGGCGGCTGCCCCAGCGCCCCACCAAACCCAAGCCACCCGTGGCAAGCCCACTCCAGGCCTCTGTGCTGCTCTCCCAGCACCCCGAGTGGGAGGTGTTAGGGAAAGAGAGGTCTCATTAGAGACCCCACCCTGACCCTGGGCAACACAGAAGTGCCAGGGATGACTCGAGATAACAAGACTACAGCACGAGAGCAGCGCAGTGCCTCTGTGTGCTCCCTCTGCTGCCCAAGCAAATCCTCTCCCGTTTGATTTGACCATTCCACAAACACAGGGAAGAACTGTGTGGTCCTCGGGGAGCTCACTAAGCCAGTGTTTCTGTAGGAAACAGAAGCTTGTGCACCAGAATCTAAATATAGCTTTAAAAAAATAAAATCAACCTCTTGTCTATCTGATTAAGAGAAAAGTGTTTGGAGGGTAAATTGGGACAGGAGGGTTTGCTCAGATGAATGGGAGGTGGAATAAGTTGGAGAGGTCTAAACTGAACCCATCCCTTGAGCAGAAGTGTAACTACATGACCCTGAAGTCCAGCTGCAATTTCCTTTGCAGCCTGGCAGAATGCCAGAGGTCCCTTCAACCTCAGCTATTTCATGATTCTGTGGGATGCAGAATTCATGGTACTCTATTTTGATGCTGGGAAGAGGAGGGATATGGTTAGGGCCACAGCAGATCTTCCATCCCTTGTCCCATCTCATCTTATTGAATCCAAACCTTTGCTAACAAAGGCCTCCAGCCCCTTTCCCAAAAGGAGCCGTTAAAAGACACTTATAACCTTGGAAGAGCAGATGTCCACCAGAGATCAGTTTTTCCATTCATCCATGGGATGGATCAGATCAAAAGAACAGGCACAACACAAAGTCTAAAATGCACAGGTCCTCAAATGTTGAAACATTTCTCGGCCTTTTCTTTGCTAGACTGGGGCAGGGGGGGGAAAGACAGCAGGGAAGAAAGATGTAACTTGGTTTACTGGACGCTCCTGATCGAGCTCTAGTGCCTAGGATCAAAGATTAGTTGATTAAAATCCAATTTCAAAGCTTATTAACTTTTGAATGAGAAATGCTGCTATGGTGAGCTTCCTTGGGCAGGCTATTTCTGGCTTGGCAGAATCGGCTGGCAGGGAAAAACAGCTCTTTGATTATCAGCACCCAGCTTAGACCCAGATGAGGCAAGAGGATTTCACCTCCTCAGACCACTCTAAATCAACACTAAATGAACAAAAGGACTTCCCTTAAGCTGGATACCAAAACCAGCTGGGCATTTCCCCTTCATGCCACCACAGCTCATTTGAAAACCACACAGAGCCTTTGTGTTGTTTCGCCAAGTTACCCCAAATTCACTTCCCTGCACAACATTCTGCTCAGGCTGGCAAGTGACAGCTCTGACATGAAGTCTCGAGGAATCTTCAGCCCATGTCCTCCTTGCCAAGCAGCTCCTTGTCCTTACAGCAGCTGTACCACCATGACCAGCTCTGTCCCACTACAAAAGGAGCACTGCCAGCCGAGAGAGATGACAAGCCATGCTGAGATCTGTTTGCCACAGGCTCTTATCCTGAGGGACATAAATTCCAGCTCCCAACCTGAGATCCTTTCAGGACACCCATGTACATTTTAAGGCATGTAAGGTACAGAATCACTGAATCATTTAGGTTGGAAAAGACCTCTTAAGATGTAAGGTAGACCTGTGTCCTGGAGCTTTTGGATTGAACACATTGCTTGTCCTAAGGACAAATAGGGGTTAAGCACTGCCTTTGGGGAGCCAGTTGATCCCATTCCCTCCTGTTTGAGCTAATCCTCATACTGCTTGCAGAGAGCTGCCCAGCTTCTCTGCTCTTTCCCAGGCACAGCAACCATAAAGATGAGAACTGCAACACACAGCAAACTTTTTCAGGTGGTAAGGGACCCATTTCTCTCTCAGGCACACAGTTTTTCAGAACACCTCTCATCCAGGGAAACAGTATTCAAGGCCATGTGTGCCCAAACAATGGGCTTCACCTCTTGTGCAGAAGGACTGTGTTTATCAACTGAATGCAGTCATTGTCTAGATCAGCTAGCAGTGGGGACTCATACCTGTGTTGCAAAGGTGGCAGCTGCGAAGCACCAAGGTCTGGGTCCGACTCTTGTCCTGCTCACAGTGGAACACATGATGTATCCTCAAAAAGCACCAGAACAAGAGGAAGTTAACACCAAAGCACGGGGGGGAAAGCAATTTATGCTATTGTACTTGACAGAGGGAAAGCAGCAGGCAGTCTGGGTGACCAAGTTTGCTTTGAGGAGTGGTTGGTGACAGCTACATGACAAATACCTTGTCTCTCTGAGAGGCACCTCTGTAGCTTCTTTCCTCTCTCCTGCTGTGCTCTGGGAATTGCAGACACTGCCCAGAGCAGTGTGGCTGAAGGAACTCCACTTCCAGACACTTTCAGACGCAACTCCAAATAGCCACCAGATCAGTAAACGACACAGCAAACAGTGACTTCTCCCTGGTTCAATTAAATCTTATTTTTAACAGAGGGAAAAGGAAAACAGCCTTGCAACCTGCCTCCAGTACACATGAAGTATGTAGGAGCTCTTCAAAAGGATTCCTGCTCCTGCACATCAGGCACAGGCTTTCAGAAGAAGAAAATCAGTTATTTCCACACATCTTCTTGCAATGTTCCTGTTACACGTAGTGCCTCCGGGGGAGAAAGCAGTGTGGACAGCACAAACCAGAGGCCTCCCCCATCCCTGACAAACCCTGAGCATGTGATAATAGAGAGAAAAGGGTATAGCTGCAACCCTCACCTCCACACAGGCACAGCAGGGAGCCAGTCTCTGAAACCAAGCCCACAGAAAACTTTGAACATAGAGAAAAAATGCTGGCATAGAAGTGTCCTGCCGGTGGTGAGGCAGCTCTTGCCTTGGGGAAAGAGCATGTGTTTCTCCTCTAAACTGTACAGACATCAGGGTGGAAAAGCAAAAAGTTTCTCCTGTGAGTAAAAAGCTGTTTTCTAAACTACCTCTAGAAGGAGAGTCTGACTCTCCTGTTACACAGCCTATGCCAACGCACCAGCCCAAAGGGCTAAGGGTCCCCACACAGCCTGGGAAAGGGCCAGGAGGTCAGCGTGGGCTCTTGGAAGTGCCACCCTTGAGCTCCACCTTGTGCTCCCAAGAGCAGTGGCCCTGCTCTGTGCTGCAAGCCCACCTTGTGCATTCCAGCAGTACGCTACAACTGAGCTGTGAAACAACACTTGGGAGCAAAGGCAACACCAGATCAGCCAGGCAAGTGCTGAGGAGAGGTGACAGTAACAAGGAAGGTTATGTTTAGCCTCACATCTGTGCTGTTTGGAAGCTCTCTTCACAGGGAAGAAAAAAAATAGCTTAAGAATAAATCTTTCACTTGGAAAACATCCAGCCTGGGAATGAAAAACAAGAGTCTAAGAGAATGAGTAATTGAATGGAGAAAGACTGCCGAGCAGGCGAGGTCAGGGGATGCAAGGAGCACACATGAAGGACCACCAGCACAGGAAGGATTTGGGGAAAGCAGCCATCTTTCGGGGCAGACAGGCATGCTCTGGCTGTCTCACCAGGATCATCTTAGGGAAGAGAAAGAACAAAGCCCTGTGCTGCCTCCACTTTGCACAGACACCACTCCTATAGCAGGGGCAACCAGCTCCATTCTTCCCTGAGCTCTTCCATCCCAAAGCCCAGCAGAAAGCCAAATGCCAGGCAGGAACTGGGAGCTACTGGTGAAGGTAGCCCAGTGTGGAAGACATTGAAAGTCACTGAATCTTGGGTCTCAGTTTGGAGCCAGCCACTCCACACAATATCCTAACATCACAGAGTCCACCTGCACCTCCTCTGAAATGCCCCAGTACTTCCTTCTCAAGCCTCACTCAGCCTGGATCGCAGCCTACTGTGGCAGGAAGTGCCAGCAGAGGAGTAGAAAGGCACACACTGTTTGCTCAGAGCCAGTTCAGGCACACATGACTGCAGGCACATTCCCATCCAGTCTTGCAGTGCCCCAGGAGCCAACACACCATGGCAGCAGCAGGATCCTTCTCCACCCATTCCAGTACCAGGAAAGCAACACCATGCTTGGTTAAAATTCCAGACAAACAACAACCCAGGCCACATAATCCAGCTCCAGACAGGCTTGCTAGGGATATTTTGCCATTACTGCTTCAGTGCCAAGCAAAAGATCTGAGTCCCAGTGCATTACAGGTGATTGCAAATCCAATTTCCTTCCCAAAAAAAAAACTAGGCATATTTGCAGCTGCCTCAACCCCCCTGCACCCTGCATAAGGTTGGGCACCCGGCTGAGCAGTGAGCGCAAAGCCCACATGGCATTAATCCTCCATGTTCATATCAGACATCCAAATCTCTAATTTACTTCATCCTGAAGTCACTTAAATGTAAGCATCACTCCTGGTCCTACTTCTGTATTTAATTTTTCTGGTTGCAGATATAATTGTTATACTAACAGTGCTTCAGTTGTGATTATAAATACCCAAACTCCCATGCCTATGTATGTGCAGGCACGCATCCACACACACTCATTCTTCTACCTCTTGAGAAATGGGTCTGTTCCGCTTTCTTCTGCTACTGATAAAATATTGATTAGGGAATTTGAAAATTTGAAATGATTTAGGAGTCCCTGGATGGGAAACGTAATGTACTGTGCCGGTCGCATTATGAGCCATCCATCACCTGTCAGCAAGCAGCAAGAAAGTGACAGAATCAATACAAACGTGTCTGAAGATGGGTTTAATTCATTTCCCTTCCCCCTCAGGCCATGGCTGGAGCATCCCAGCCAGAGGAGGAGAAAGCTCAGTAACACCAGCCCAACCTCAATCCACCCAAAGTGAGAGGGGGTTGACCTCTTCCTTGGCAGTCCAACCACAGCAAGGCCAAGATGGGTGACCTTGGCCACATTCCCAGGGGAGCATGGCCAGGCCAGCCAGCCAGGAATTGTTAAATCAGATCCTGAGGGCTGTGTTCAGCTGCACTTGTGCCCCGAGATGGTCTGGGGTACCTGCAATGTCCACGTGGGTCAGAGCACCTGCACGGCTCCTACTTGAAGCTGCTTTGATTGACTTGGGCAGGTTGTTATTTTTCCCTAAAGCCCCCCATCCCAGCACATTTTACACCACGAAACCCTCCCATACAGCAGCCTGCTTTCGGAGGGACCAGACTGGCCAGCAGACAGGGTGAATCTCTCCTTGCTTCCCTTCTGCACCACCCACCTTTAGTCAGCATGGCTTGATCCAGATCCTTGCTCCTACTTACTCTCACCTAGAGTTTTAAAATAAAATTTAAAAAAGAAGGGGTGAGCAGAATCCATCCATAGGGCGATATATCATCCTCCTGCATTTTGCAGATGGATTCAATTGGCCTGTGATCCTATTTTGCAGATTCCCTTAGAGCACTGTAATTCATCCTGCAAGGCATTTCAAATGAGACTGGACAGAGCACTGGAGAAATGACAGGAGCCAGGCGCCCTGCCGCACTCCCTGGGAGCAGAAAGGGTGACCAGGCAAGCTATTGCTCATGTGTGATTAGAGCTAATTATTCCAGGGCACACCACAGGAGGTGATGGTAGCACAAGGGCAGCTCAAACAAGGCCAACAGAGATCCCAAAAGCTGCTCCTGAAATCAAGCCAGCCCACCATGGACTACATTAGGCAGCAGCATTAACTCTAGCTGTGGAGCACATAGCATGGCACAAGGGATGTTCCACAGCACAAGACAACTTGTGACCTGGCAGCTGTAGGGTGGAAGACCCAACAGCCTGCTGGGTGGGAGCAGGAGGATCTCCAGGCTTCCCTCTTGACTTGTAGACAACCTTCCCCTCTTCCCGACCTCTATCAAGGCTTCAAGGAGGCAGCACAGGGCAATGCATACAGGAGCAGGCACACATCTTCTGGGCACCGTATTGCTGCTCTGTTCTTTGGCTGACAATGTGGCTGCAGGTATGACTTCTTGGACAAAACTTCCTCATTTATTTTGATTTTAATTCCATTATTTAATAGACTGCAAAACCCTTCATGTGGGAGTCTCAGCTACTGCAACTGTGCAATTCACTACAGATACGTCCCTTCTACCTCACCATCCCTAACAGACTCTATAAACGGTTTCCAAATCCAGCAGAAGTGGTCTATTTGCTGCCTAGTATACCATAAAATCTTTTGCAGAGGTAGTATTGATCTTATTAAACCTGCAGCCATCGAGTCCTCAGATGTGTCTCAGCATTTGCTTGCCTACAGCAAAGCAAAGTGTCTCTTCCAGCCCCACAGCAAAGTGCAGGTGACGGCACCAGCCTACACTGACCCGGAGACGTGAGGATCAGTGCATTCCTGAGAGCAATTTAATGGCCAGTAGAGCCATGGCTGTAGGGTATTCAGTCAGAAGCAATACCCCATCTCAAAAAGAAATGTCTGAGGCATTTTAACTGTAAGGGACAGAAATTAGGGACTAATTCAGGCCGTAACAGGTACTGAATGCTGAGTCCACACGCAGCTCTGCTCATGGCTAATGGATTTTGCACAGTGAGACTGGCTCAGGGCTCTCAGCTCATCACTCCAGAATGCTCACAAGACTCACTCGCTGCCGCTTTGGCAAATTTTCCTCACCCGTCCATAAGGGGAGAAACTCATGAGATTACTTGCACGGTCCTCTCCAAACAAGCAACCCTCCCCATAGAACAGAAGCTGGCTCCAGATGAGAGAGGAGAGGCTGTAGGAGGCTGGGCAAGGAAAGCAGCATTAAGATGCAAAGCACAGAGCTAGAACTCTAAAAAAACTTTACATACATGCATCTATATGTGCAGGTGCATGAAGCCCACCTTTTTGAGGGAAGGCAGCACCATGGCGTGCTGCGAAGGCAGAGGCACAGAGCACAGTCTAACCAGATGTTTGCCTGACAGAGAATCAGCACTGGGTTATGTTCCCAGGCCAACCCAGCAGCAACATCCAAGGAGAGGACAGATGGCAGCTCCACAGCGCAACATTAGGACCACGACTCGTGTCTTTCTTCTAGACAAGGCTCTGGTGCTGCCAGCTTGCAGCAAGCACTGAAGAAAGGGGTGATAAGTGGCCACCGTCTGGCCCAGAGGCACTGGGGTGCCAAGCAGAGGGGAGAAGGAGGCCCAGCTTCCACCCCTTTGACATTCGTGCTGCCCCAGTTGTGTCAGCCCCGCTCGTCAGCCCATCCGTCACCCTGCTGGCTCCTGCCAGGGCCTCAGGACCTGCAGAGGTGGCTACACATGTTGGACTATTTGTCTTCTCAGGTTCTTGGGACAAGGGGGCTGACAGCCCTATTTGTTATCTCACAAAGCAGAGCCCAAACACATTCCCAGAGAGAAGGACAGGGAATAACTCCAGGGAATAAGAAAACATCAAAGCCACATGGCTCCCAGTTTCCCAGGGAAAGGCAAAATATCACTACAGCCCAAGAACTGAAATCCTTGCAAGATTACATGGGGAAGAACCCTGGAAGCTGAAGCTTTCACTCATCACCTGTCATCTTTCCTTAGCTAAGAGTAAGTTGCTTCTGTTAACAGGCAGGGATCATCCCCACTTTCAGCACCAACCTTTTAAGCCTGATCCTGGGATGTGCCCAGGCTGGGTGACCTAAACTACACCTGCACTCCAACCCCAACTAGCCCTGCAGTCTTCAAGAAGGCACATCATTGCTCTGGGAACCAGCCACCCACTCACACACTGCTATGAAGAGGAAGAAGTACTGATCCAACAGCCCAAAGAAGCCATCTAAACCTACGTGATGCCCACACATCCTGGAAGCAGCAGGTAGGGACTTGGATCCCTCTGTGCCAGAGGAAAACCAGGATATATACAACAGCTCACCAAGGCACTGAAAGCACCAGGCTCAGAGGTTGGGTGAATGAGAATTGTACTACAAGTGCTCAGAACACATCAGTGGGATCTTCTCCAGACATCATCTTATGCCAGAACAACAGCAAAAGAAGTGCCCTGCTCCCCACATTGCCAAACCAACACTCTTCCAGCCAGTGCAAGTATTTCCAGTGCACTCATACACCCACAAGGCAGCTCCTGAATTCCCACATCAGCTGGTTTTTAGGCAGGGATCTAGATATGAGTGATTATAACCCATCTTATTACCCAAAGCTGCCCACCTGCCCTGCCAACACCTCCAGCAGAGCAGGAGCCCAGCCAGCACCAATTCCAGGATCTTCCCCAGCCATTCAGGACACAGCCAGAAGGCAGAGACTGAGCCAAGGCTTTGTAAAATGGAGCATGTCGTAGGTGGGGAGGAGGGGAGACAGCTCTTTGAGCAAGTAATTTCAATTGCCTTGAGAAAACAGGTTGTTAAAATGATAGAAATAAATGGGTTGTTTGAGCAGCCTCAGAAATGCTTTCAGAGAAAGCTTCCAGGTAGGAACATTGATTGCAAATATGTATTAACTGCTCCTTCATTATCTAAGAGATGTGATACATATGTTTACAAATTTTTATACATTTTTATTAAGCCTACTTAACTGTTTCGTTCTCTAAACCTTTCCAGAAGAACTGTCACCAAGCAACTCCTTCAACACAACTTCCACTTCTGCACAGGCAGGCGTGGGCACTGGAGGCTTGGCTCAAGCCATCTGCCTGTCCCGAGGAACACATGGCACCAGCACGAGACCCAAAATGGCTCTTTTGATCCCAGTCTCTCAGAAAAGGAGGATCTCACTTCAGAGGGTGTGTGATAGGGTCACTTACTCAGCTTTGTCCACTCATGAAAGCCATCAGCCAAGAGACTGTAGGTCCCTCTAACTCAGCCTCCTGTCTCCCACAGCAACTGGGCTTGATGCTAACGGCAAGAACTGAAGAGAAGGTGGAGGTGTTTTCCCAGGCTGATTCTCCAGCTACTAGCAGCCCAGCACTTAAAAACTCCCAAGCTGTAAATTGTTTCAGAGCTGTGTTTAGGCCCATCATCAAGAGTTATCTGCCATGAAATTGCCAAGTTCCTTTTTAAAGGTTCATGATATTTTTTGGCCGCCACAACATCCCAGGACAACACACTTCCAGGGCTGAATTAGCTCCCCCACACACACAGCATGTAAAGCTGTTTGATTTAAACCTGAAGTCCATTATTTTCTTAGCCTGCAGGAAACAACAAACAATTACCTTCTAATCATCTTCTTGGGTGATTTTATCCATGTCTCAAGTCCTCCTTGTTGATGCTTTTCCCAGGCTGGTGAGTCCTGACCTAGGCTACCCTCAGATGGAAGCTGTGACACCAAGTTATGTAAAGCATGGCTCCTCGTTCTTGCCAACATTTTCTCCAGCAGCAACGTCAGCGTGAGCGATGCCCTGTGCTGGGACAAGTGCTGTCCTTTGGGGCTCCTCCCTGGAGCTGCTCTTCCAGTGGAGACTCGGAAGGTCTGTTTATTTTAAGCAGGCTAGAGAGAGGCACAGGCAGAAGAGGGGTGAGGAGGATCCCTGCCTCAGGTCACCGCTTCAATGAGAGTCAAGATTTCCCTCAGAGAAAGCCTGTGCCAGAGGCATGCACAGATTGTCACCTCCTGGCTACTTGGGCGGGAGTTTCTGTCCAAAGAAGAGGCATCATGCTGATGGCCAGATTCCTGCAGGCTTCTACAGCCTCCATCACCCTGCTGGAAGAAGAGGGTCCCGCCAGCCCTTCTCCAGTAATCCTGCCTGAGGACCACAATGCCCCAGCTAGAAACAGCCCTCTGAGTACACAAGAAGCACAGTGATGCTGGTATGGTCTGCAAGCTCCACCTGCCACAGAGATCACAGCCAGTCCAGCAACACATTTTGTTTTCAGAAGCTGAAAACCCCGGTGTGCTGCCAAGTCATGGATTCGCCATCATTAGCACCTTGCTTAAGAGTGCACATAGCACGGCTGGGGTTTGCAGGAGAAAATGGGAAATATCCTCTCTTTGCACACAGCTGTTACAGAGCACTTTATCAGAACAGACACCCAGCAGGGCCCAAAGCAGAGGTACAAGCTGACAGGCACAGTACATCCCAGGGCCTGCATTCCCCGGCAAACACCTACCAGCTCAAGCACTAGAAAAGTAGTTGCCCCTTTCTATACACATTGCCTTGGTGTTGCAATTTTCATACCACTAAGGACAGTGGGTTGCAGCACCCAGGTGTGTTTGGGCCTTCAGCACTGCTGCAGGGTCGCAAAATGGAACCAAACTCTTTGCCACAAAAGCTCAAGTCACCTGTGGGCCAAACCCAGGCTTATGTCTCAGCCACACGCCTTCCACAGACACCCTTGCCAGATAAGCCAATTTGTCAGTCCAAGAATGCCATCTCCTGCATAGTTCAATCCTAACCTAGCACCTGCAAATCCCACTGAGAGGTGGAAGAGAGCATCTCTGCCACCAGCAGTGAAGCACACCCAAAGCTTTGGGCTTGTCTGTACTGCCCAGGCATTATTTCCCCCACAGAGAGAATGCCGAGGAAGGACTTCTCAGACACACAGACCTCATCTCTCCCTCGCTGCAACTGTGTGGTCCCAGGGGCCTTAATTATCCAGCATCCTTCTCACAGGGAGCTGCTTTCTGGGAACATTTGCATGTTCGACTCCTCTGGACAAGTTCTGAGGCAGGCAGCTAATCCTCTCCCAGGTCTCAATGTCATATCAATTTTCCTGTTCGAAGCTCAGCTCTCTCCATCAGGGGTTTTAAACTAATGAGATGTACCGAGACCTTCAACTCTGGGAATATCAAATGCAGTGGGATTCAATTTCGTTTGATTTTCATGTGGTTTTTCCCTTTGTAATTAACACCAGACAGCATGGAACTTCTCTTCATCCCCACCACTGGATAGATACCGTCTCTGCTCAAGACAAACATGTCAGGAAAGGTGATGCTTCTACCCTATGCTGCCAAAAGCACAATAATTTCTTTTTGTTTCCTTCCCCCCTGCCATGAATATAATCCCCATCCTCAAGGTACTATTCAGACCCTTAAATCTCCAAGAGCAGTGGCACAGATCCCTCAGGGTTCACAGCCCCTTCCTACTTTTTACTCATAAGGATTATGCTCCAGAAACACTGGTGCATGGGCACGAGCTCTGAAAGGATTTAATGGGTCAGTCTTTCCTAAACTCCTTAGTGGGCTGAGGATCTCCAGTGTGCCCTAGCAAAGATGGGGAAGTACGAATCCTAGAATCAATAAGGTTGGAAAAGGCCTCTAAGACTATTGACTCCAACTGGATCTGTTTCCATGTGCTCCCTTTCCAAAGGCAGCCCAGTAGCCTTTCTACTACAGCAGGTTTTCCACACTGCTGAGACACAACAGCAGGCACTGACCACTGGCTTGGAGATGCCACAAGCCAATATCCACTCTTTTTTGAAAACCTAAATGAGCTCAGTTGTGCCACATCTGGCAGGCCCTGCATGAAAGGCCAAGCTCCATTTGATCAGAGGAGCTTGGGACAGTCCCTCAGTGTAGCAGGAGGCTGCACAGCAAGGTAACATGGTGCAAAAACCTAATCAGCAAGGGGCAGCTCCTACAGGTACAGGAAGGTTTTGAGGGAGAATGTGTATCTTTTAATGTCCATTACTAAAACCAGACACTGCCAACATCCTACAGCCTTGATCCAGCAGAAATCCCTGCAGAAGGGCTCTCCTTCAACCCCTCTGGCCAGAGAATACCTGAGGCAGGAAAGGAAGATACTGCTCTAAGCAAAAGCAGGTCAGATCTGCATTGCACCAAGAGTGAAGAAGCTCCTTCTCCAGAGTTAGGAAAATAAAGGCCACCAATCATCTACCCCATACACCTTGACCTTGGACTCTCACTGCAGGAGCTACATAAGGATTCTGAGCAAGACCTGGGGGTCTCTCTGCCATTCAAGCACAGATATTAAATACACCCTTGTTGAAGGCACAGCATACCGTGTGATATATTCCAAATTAGCATGTAAAATACCCTATTTTCCAAAGAAAAAATGGTATTGTTTACAGGAGCTCAGTTGTCACCTTGACTTTTTACACAGGATAGCAGAAGCTGGAAGGGACTCACCTGGATTAAAGCAGTCTGCAAATTTAAAATCATGCTCTTCCCTTGTGCCTCCATAACAGCCACATCCCATTTCTTATTGTGATTTCCATACCAACAGCCCAAAATGACCATTTCAAGAGACACTGCATTGCATCTGCCCTTGTCCCAGTTCCACCTCGGAAAAAGTTTAGGTTCCATTAACCACACCATTTGCCACCTGAAGCTGCAGCCAACAAACTCTCCCGTACCTGCAGCACCCCCGTGGATGTTTGAGGGAGGGATCCCTCCCTTGTTCATGCTCGCAGCGCTGTGTCCCTGCTTCGGAAAACGCCAACCCAGCTTCTTGCTGCTGTGCCAGGAGCCTGCAAGTTCCCAGTGTCGAGCGGCACCTCGGAGCAGAGTTCAGCAACACTTTATTATCGCTCCATCACAGAGTCCCCTGCACTGCCTGGCAGCTCCAAACGAGCACTCCATGCTGTGACAGCACCACAGGACCACCGAGGTTTCATCTGAGGTTTCATCCATATTCATGTCCCAGTGACACTCCAGCGAGCAAGGGAAGCTCGTTTTCACCAGCAGATCATTAAACAAAAGGAAATGAATGACCTCGCAAGGCCAGCTGCGTCACTGATGTCACCAGGAGCTGAAGGGACAGAGACAGGGTCATCACCCAGCACTTCTTTTAATAAATAACAGCTCTAAATGAGTGTGGCCTTGCCATGCCCAGCGGGACCCACGTGAGACTGGGAACCAGACTTCAATGCTGGGCAAGGCAGTGCCTCATCGCAGCAACCCTGAGCAGGGGGATGCTGTTGGAGGAAGCAACATCCAGCAAAACAGGGCTGTAAATCTGGCTTAAATTGCTGTTTCAGGTAGAGTTAGCCNTGTGGCTTGGGGTAGCGATGCTGGGAAAGCAGCCTGGGTTGGGTGGGTCGGGCAGCAAGCTGTAAAACAGAGAGAGGTGGTGTAAGCAACGGGCTGTACCCCAAAATGTTGATTTGCCATCATCAGGATGCAACTACAAGCATCCTTCCTCCATTTGGCTCATTCATCACACCCTCCCCCCATCACTGTCCTCCCACAACTGATTTTCCTATAAAAAACCCTTGTACCCGTGACTGATATCACCTAAATCCCCCTGCTCACAGCAGATCACCACTCCAAAATCCAGGAGACACCTCCTTCCCCCAAAGTCAGGAGCCACCCCCAGCCCAGTGCAGCACCAGCCCCTCAGGAAAATGCCCTCACCTGAGACACCTGGGCAGGGTTGAAGAGAGGGACTGAAGCCAATGGTGGGAGAGGTCCAGGGTATCCAGTCTTGAAGAGAAAGAAACTCAACAGACATGTCCCTGTCTCAGAGGCACCCCGAGCACAGAGGTGCCCTGGACACCCCCATCACACACACATGCACTTCCCTCCTCTCCTCACCTGCTGTCCTGCTGACTGCCTTCTGTCCTTCTCCCAGGAGCCTTTCACCTCTGCAGGCACGGGACCAACAGCAAAGGTACTTTCACCCTGCATTCCTCCTAGGGCCAGCAACCAAAAACAAAAGCCAGCTTAAAATTAAGAGGAGAAACCTGTAAAAGGCTGATGGGGGAGAGAGGTGAGGGGGACCCGTGCGGTATTTACCGGGATTTCTGGAGAGAGGCTGAGCCAAAGGGTTTGTGCCAGCAGTGAGAGGAGCATCGGGTGGGGATGGAGATGTCTGCTCCTGAAATCACATCCACCCATTTAGAGCAAAAGCTCCTTGTGTGGGGAGGAGACTTCTGCACCAGACACCCCACCAGGTTTTTGGGGTACCCCTTCTGCACCTGTCCTGCTGGAGAGGTACCCCAGGAGCTGCAGGAAACATGGCTAAGGAGGGGCTACAGGGGCAGGGCAAGCAACCCTGGCACAAAGCTAAGCCAGCCTGAGAGTTCAAAATTAGGCAGGAGGCTGAACACCAAGCCTGAGTGCAGCGTGAGGGGCCAAGGTCCATGGGTGCCCTTCTATTCTCCATCTCCTGCTTGTTTTAGAAGAATATCCCAACATTTCTTGCTCTGAGACTGTAGGTCATTCTCAACCAGGAAGAAATTTCCAGGGGAGGTTCTCATTCCAAGCCCCACCACCAGGGATGTGACACCCTGAGGACTTGGCCAGGTCTGGGATAACCACGCATGGCTGCCTCCCCCTCGCTGCTGCACTTCCAATTAAAGAGGTTTTCCCTTTCCTGCATCTCCAAAAGCTGCCCGAGCAGCACTGCTCGCAGCTGCTGCGTTCCGCTCCAGCGGAGGGCAAGCGATCCCTGCAGAGTTTGCCGAGGGCTTGGATGACCTCATGGATCAAAGAGGCTTTGTGAATTTACAGTTATTATTCATCAAGGATTCACTTCCAGGCTAAAAGGGCTCCCAGTCCCACTCCGTCCCCACAGGGAATGGCCACAGCCCCTGCACGAGGACAGAGGGAGAAGTAGAGGGTGATGGGGAGATGTGTCACCCGTTCTCACAGCTGCACCCTGCGTGTCACCAGGGACAGGATGGCTTTTTGTCCCCTACCTGTGGTCCTGATGGGAGACAGTCTGGGTCTGTCTCAGACTCAGCTTTGGGAGAAGTTTCCTTGGTGGGTTTCGACCGAAACCAGCCAAACCACCTGAATCCAGAGCTCTGGGAAATGGAGGAAAAGAGTGGAAAGGGATAAGAAGGGGTGGATGCCAGTGTCCCCCAGATGCCTGCTGGGAGTGGGCACCATTTTTCCAGGGGCAGGACTGGCACCAGAGAATAGGCAAGCTCAGTGCCTGAGGCTCATGATGGCTCTGGCATGTTCACCTTGTCCTCCTCTGGCTTCTCGGCCTCCGCCGGCTCTTGGGCAGTGTCCTCATCTGCGCTGTCCAAGGAGGGCTGGCTGTCCCCCAGGGAGACTGTGGAGGTCTCTGAGGTGGTCCGAATCCTCGTGGGGAGCTCCTCCTGGCATCAGACAGCAAAGCTGCCACGTGCTGCTCCCAGAGGAGCTGCACCGAGCATAGTCAGAGTGCCCCTGGGACTGCTCCACACCACGATTCCTGGAAAGCAGCCCCAGGGACCCCCACATGCCTTACACAGCAGCTGGGGAGCAGGAGCACCCACAGCAGAGTACAGCCTTTGCCCAAGGGAACGACTGGCACCACGATGGGGGAATTCCACGTGACTTCCATGCATGGAAGGATGGGTCAACACATCCCAGATCCAGCCAGGACCCTCACTGGGGTGGTCTCCCTGGCCCCTCTGACTCACCTGCTCTGCTGGGAGGGCTGGCTGCACCTCTCCAGGGGACAGCCTGGCACCCCAGGGCTCCCCAGCTTCTCCTGTGGAGCAGAGGGAAGGACACAGTCAAGGTTTGATCTGAGGAGCTCCACACCATCAGAGGTATTTCCAGAGCTGCTACCATGCCCCTCTCCAGAGCACAGCCACCCATGTGGTGGCCAAGATGTCCCCCAAGAGATGCAAAAGGCTGCTCTGGTCCCTGTCCCTGCCAGCACCAGGGAGTAAGTGGTGAGGCTGAACTGGTGCTTCTCAAAGGTGACTGCTAAGGAAGAAATTCCTCCCTGTGAGGGTGGGCAGGCCCTGGCACAGGGTGCCCAGAGAAGCTGTGGCTGCCCCATCTCTGGAAGTGTCCAAGGCCAGGCTGGATGGAGCTTGGAGCCACCTGGCCTAGTGGAAGGTGTCCCTGCCCACAGCAGGGGGTTGGAAGGACATGACCTTTAACATCCTTTCCCAACCCAAGCCATCCTGGGATTCTGTGTTTTTTTCAGGGAAAATAGGCTGTAGCACTTACCTGCGGGCAGCACTGGCTGCGGAGAGGGCTCAGCAGAATCCCCTCCTGGAGGGGCATGTGTCCCTTGGCCAGGCACAGGGGGCTGCAGCTCTCTCCCAACGCTGGGCAGCGGCGATGCCACCACCTGAGCAGGTGCTGGGGACCAGAGGGACACGTCCTCCTGGAAGCTGGGTGCCTGGGGTGGCACAGGCTCGAACCATTGGTCATACTGGTAGTCTTCACTCTGGAGGATCTCATTGCCAGGCTCTCCATCTGCCAAAAAAACCCCAAAAAACCCAAAAAACAAAACCCCACACCTCAGGAGTTTAAAATTTTTATAATGTTTATAATTCTAGCAGGCTGTTGCTCAGATTTCTCCCCTTTTCCACTACACATCAGCAGGAGCTGAGGGAATGAGGAAAGGCTCCAGAGACCAGGCAAGGGAGGAGGTAGGACACAGCACAACAACAGGAACCTTCCAGAGGTTTCAAGGAAGGTGGGATGGGAAAGACAGGGGCGAAAAAAAATTAAATCCTAGGAATGTGCCTGAGGTTATAAATGAACTCAGAAGGGGAATGCTATGGAAGCAAAGAGCCCACAAGCAGCATGCACCAGCAGCTCAAAGAAGTCTGAGGCTTCCAGCCTTTTCCCCCACTCCTGCTGCACACCCTGAGCAAGAAAGATTCACCAGGCAGCCTTCATTCATGTTCCACAGCAGCACCCACGGATGAGTTCCTTGCTTTAGGCAGATTTATTCAGGGTTGGGATTTTTTTTGTTTGAAAGGCATGTTGAGCGAGTGGGATTTGTTTTATTTAACACACACTATGGTCCCAGGTGTGTGTCCTGCTTATTCCAGCTCGGCAGCCTCCTGCCAGAAACACTGGGCACTGGGAAATTCCTCTGCCATTGCTGTGAGATGTGGCAGGCAGGTCCCAGATCCCCTTGGGAAGGACTGTGGCACCTCCTGATGCAGTGCTACTGAGCCTTTTGCTTTGCTGCCAGCATCACCTACAGCCCTCTCAGGGTTGGCTTCACACCCGTGAGCTGCTCCCACATGGCCTGGAGATGCTCAAGATCCACAGGGAGGAGGATGGATGCTCAAATTCCTGCTGCCTTCCAAGCTCAGCCAGAACAAGTCAGGGAGGACAGTGCAGGTTGTAAGGATGGAGAGGGACCCCAGCCTGGCACCTGCTTTGGCCTTTATCTTTCCAAGATTAATGGATTCAGCACCAAGCCAGCTTTCTCTGCATGCAGGTCCCTCAGGTGGTGACTCTGGATGGCCTTCAAAACGAAGAAGAGGGCCAAGCATAGGGAAGGTGAGCTGCAGAGACCACATGGAGCAGACCTGGCTGCTCAGAGAAGCCAAGGCAATGGGATCATCATGCCTGCAACTTCCTTCCAGGGAAGGAAGATCACAGTCTCAGCCCTTATAGCAGCAGAAGGCAATCAGGATTGATGATCCTTTTTACTGCCTGGGAGAGCTCTTTGAAAAGGAATTTGGCAGCAGCAGGGAAAGCTGATAGGAAGGAACGGCTTGAAGGAATTAGTTGTGTTTCATCCTGTCTGCATCAGCCTCTGTTCTCCACACTTCAGTGCCAGCATTCCCAGCAGAAAGCCAGATCCAAGGAGCAGGGGACTGTGTGGGAGTGTCCTGCTGGTGGAGGTGGATGTGGAGGAACACTGGTGTGTCACCAGCCCCTGACTTCTCCTCAACAGGACATCCCAATGGATGTCTGCCCTCCTGGGAAAGAAAAGCTCCCCTGCCCTTCCCTGGACACCAGGGGATGGCTGTGTCCCTCATCTTGGTGTCTCTGGGCCCTCTGGGTGGGTTGGCACTGGAGGAGACTCTTGGGGTCCCCAAAGGGTGAGGCAAAGGGATCAAAGAGGCAGCAGGGAAGGAGAAATGCTGGGTCTTCAGCAACAGGCATCCTGCAGCCTGGCACACGGCAGGATGGGCTCCTTCCTGAATCCTTTGCTCTGTAAGTGTGAAATCCCTTTAGTTCAGCTCCAGTTTGCACCCTCGGAGGACTGCCTGGGAACGGGGCCGTCTCCCCTGAGGCTCAGCTGGGAGGCTCATCCAGCACCCGCCCCCAGCTCCTCTTCTCCTCCCAGGGCACCCTCAGGGACCCCGGAGCTGTGGTAATTAAGCCCAATTACTCCTTTTAGCCTTTGTACCAGGACAGAGCACCAAGCCCTGGCTCTGCAGCCCATGCCTGAGGGATGCATCCTGGCAGGAGCAGCCTTTGAGCTCTGGGGGGATGCAAGGAGCTGATGCTGGTAAAATCTCCAGGGAGTGGGAAGCTGCTTCCCAGCCCATGGCAGCACAATTCCACCCAGGGAGAAGCCCGCTGTGGTGACCACAACCTGCTGCTTTGTTTTATTTACCTGCTGTGGGTAGAACAGCACAGGGCAGCTCAAGCTGAGCAGGTGCCATCTCTGGAGGAAGAGCATCTTCCACCTGTGGGGGAAAACAGGGTAAAATGGAGAGGAAAAAGGATGGCACAGGACAAAGACCAAGGGAACCATGAAGCCAATGCAAAGGAAAGCAAGGTGCTCGTGGATCTGGGGCTCACAGCCCACCCCAGGCTGCAGGAGAGGCCCACACCAGCATGGACACAGCTCTTTCCCAGCAAGTGAGAGGAGCTGCAGTGCCCCTGAGGGCAGGCAGGAGGGGAAATGAGATGGAAAAGGTCACAAACCCAAAAGTAGATGTGAACTCTAAATGAAGGGCATTAATCCAAGCACCAGACCACAGTTAAAAGACCCAAGAGTACACCCACCAGTGACCTCTGCGATGTCCTCTCTGCAAAGGGAGACCATCGCTCACCCACCAGCCTCTGCCTCCCCTCCTGGAGCCAAAACAAGGAGTGTTTTGCCCTGTGTGAAGCTCTGAGGGCTGCAGCCCTCAGGCCCTTGCTGCCACTAGAATCTGCAGGTCCCAGGGCAGAGGCCACATCCCGGAGCTCACAAGCCAAAGAAGAAGAACATCTTTTGAATCTCCACCCCCTTGGATTCAGGGAAGAGCAGGAGGATGCTCCTGCAGACAAGCCACCATACAGAGCAGCTGTCCCACCACATCCCCGCCCCTCCTTACCTCCCACTCCCGGCAGCAGGCTCGGAGCTGCTCCAGCCAGTCGGGCTCCAGCGCCTGGTCCTGCTCTGGCATCTCCAGGAGCAGAGGGTCGGAGAGCTTCAGCCGCTCGGCCAGCTGCAGGGACAGCGGGGTCACCACACGTGTCAGACCCTCAGGGACCCGTCACACCTGGCTGGGCACACGGGCTTGGGGAAACAGCAGCACTCCGTAATGGGGGGGGTAAAACAGCACAGCCTCTTGTGCAGGATTTGTCCCCTCTCCCACACTGCCACGGAGCTGCCGGCCCATCCCGTGCCCTGCTGGCTCAGCAAGGCTGGCTCAGCACCTCCACAGAGATGCCAAAATACCTGTGTCAAAGATGCTCCTCACACCAAGGAGACAGGTAACCCCCAGTAACTATCACCCTCCTTTGTCCCCCCCGAAGAGTGCCTTTAATCCCACCTAGCAGCCATCCTGGGGTGCTGGCAGGTTAGCAGGACACACCACCAGGAGCCCTGGAAAGAGCCCAGCTCCCAGGGCAGTTCATCAGCTCCTCACCTACCCCGGGAGGATGGATGGGAGCTGGTGTTTGTCTGATCTGCATTTACAAACCTCTGAGAAGATTTCACAGCCTCCCAGGCTTGTCCTGATGCTTGACGTCCTCAGAGCTAAAAAGTTTTTTTCTCAATATCTGAGTGAAATCTTCCCTGCTGCAAATTAAGCCTCTCTATCCCTGCTCCCATGGAAGCTGTGAGAAGAGCCAGGCAGCGTCCCCCACGAGCAGCCTCCTGCGTGCTGGAGGGCTGTTATCACATCCCTCATACCCCTGTCTCCCCCACCCTATCTTGCCTAGAAGAAATAACCCCGAGGCCTTCTTCACAGGTCATTTTCCCCTCAATCTCTTATCACCCCGGCTCTCCACTCCCACACTCACTCCAATTTAGCCCTGTCTCCACATGCAGCAGCACAAACAGGCCCCAGCCAAGACCCCTGAGACCCCGGCATGGGGGGATTATCATTTCCTTGTCTCAGATACGCCAGCTGTGCTCTCACAACCCAGAATAACACTGTAACACGGGGAGGTTATTTTTTTTTCTTTTGTAACAGCATCCTGTTATGCTGCTGCTCGGTATTTTTACCATGCTCCACTATCTCCCCCAGGTCCCTCTCTGCAGTATTGCTGCTGTGTGTTTGATTTCTCCTGCAGAAGAGGGGTCTGTGCTGCCCTGGCTGCAGCCACCTCGGTGTGCTGGGGCTCCAGCTCCCATCAGCAGAGCGAGTCTCTTCTGGAGTCTAAGGTGAGATGCAGGGCTCTCTACAGAGCTAATTCCCTGTCTGAAGGATGCAGTTTTAGGACATCTGGGTGAGGGGAGATGGCACTCAAAGCACTGCTCTTCATCCATGTCTTTACTGAATTTTCTCTCGCCACTCTCAGCCCACCAGCACCCTGATCTAGTGCAAGGTGTCCCCCATGGCAGGGGAGTTGGAACTAGATGATCTCTGAGGTCCCTCCCAACCCCAACCATTCTAGGATTCTTGGGGATTTCTCCAGTTTCCTCTGGCTGCTTCATGCTCACTTATCTTCACTTAGCTTTGCTATGAGGCTGCCACCTTGAGGGCTGCCAAAAGCCACCCAGAGGTGACTTTGCAGCTCAGCCACAGAAGACTCAGCTATCCTTCCTGCACCAGTCCCCACCAGCCATTTCTTTCTGTTCCTGAACCTTTCAAAAACAAACTCCAAACCAGGACAGAACACACTTGAGTTTACAGCAAGACAGGACCCACCCAGCTGGACCCCAGGTTGGGACTGGGGCTGGCCACGAGAGAAATGTAACCCAACAGCCAGCCAGGAGCCTGCAGTACCTACAGACACCTGGTCCCACCTCTCCACAAACACACCTATGCTCGTCCTAAATCAATCACAGGAAAAAGGAAATTATAAGCATGATTACTCCTAAACGGGGGGAATGTTTAATCCAAAAGCTAATGTGCACTTTGATCCAGTATTAATGAACCAGCACCTGGTTGTATATCGTCCCCAGCTTCAAAAGAGGGGAAGTCTTAATCAAACACTAATGTGTATCATAATTTGTAACACAGTCTAGAACATCAAAGACAAGAGTATCTACGAATGCACTAGTTTTCCAGATGAAAGTGTTTTCTCCCAGGAGAAGCATTATCCCCAGCAGAGCAGCAGATCTGAGAGGCTGTTAGACAGTAAATAGGCTTCAGTGACGGGGTGAGGCAGCAGCGCCAGGCGAATTTTGGGCGAACTCAGCAGCACCCACTTCAGACAGGCATCTTGCTGCCCCTCACCTCACAGCACCATGGCTTTAGCCCCTCTCACAGAATCCAAGAACGGTTTGGGGCTGGAAGGGACCCTAAAGCTCATCTTGTTCCAACCCCCCTGCCATTTGCAGGTACACCTTCCACTAGGCCAGGCTTGCTCAAAGCCCTGTCCAACCTGGTCCTGAAGGCTGGGGGAAGGCAACAAGCAGCCTCAGCACTGCCCCGTCCTCATGAGAGCCCAGCCTTCCTGGGGGCCCTGGGACATTTTGCTTCACCCCTCTCTGCCCCAGCCCCCTGCTCAGGCAGTAGAGGGGCTGCACTTGGTGCTACAAGCTGGGCCATGCTGCCTCCCACTGTCACCCCAAAACACACCCCTCAGGAGGTAAAGAAAACTGTAGATGATGTGCTGGAGGGGAAATGTGCACTTAGACTTCACTTCTTAAGTCTGTGACATTTAGAAGTTCAGAAACCCCCTCCAGACTTAAAAACATCCTTTGTTTCTGAATAACTCTGCTCCTACTTGGCAGGCAGCATAACGCCTTTGTTTCCTACCCTAAATCCATGGGGATTAGAAACCCTGTGGAGGTGTTGGCTTCGCTGTACTCGGCAGCAAACCCTGGGGGGCTGCTCAGAGCTGCCAACCACTCCCACCCACGGGAAACCCTGAGGATGTTTCCCACCCAGCAGGTCCTGAGCAGGTCTCAGGCCGTGGTTGGGGTGTGGGGGGCTCAGACTCACCCTCACCACCTGCCGGGCCAGGACGGGATGCGGGGCCGGGTGCTGGCGCAGGAGCGCGGTGCCGATGTGCTCGCAGTACTGCAGGGCCTGGGCTGGCAGCCCGTGGTCGGCCAGGCGGGAGGCGTAGAGCAGCTTGTACACCTTGGGAGAGGGAAGCAGAGTGGCCACAGGCTGGAGCAGGGGGGTGGATAAGTGTGTGGGTGTCCCTATGCACCCCGGAGCGTGTGCCTCATCACCCAGAGGTCACCTGCAGCCAGGGGCAACTTCCACCCATCCCTGTGGAGGCATCCAGCCCTCCCCTCCTGGAACCAGGCAGGGAGGAGCACGGCAACTTTGTAGAATCCCAGGCTGGTTTGGGTTGGAGGGGACACTAAAGCTCATCTTGATCCACCCCCCTGCCATGGGTAGGCACACCTTCCTCTAGGCCAGGTTGTTCCAAGCCCCATCCAGCCCGGCCTCGGACACTTCCAGGGATATATCCATCCAAATCCATGGTGCCCAAGGCAGCAACAGCTGGGTGCTGCTTTGCAATGGGAAAAGCTCACCAGAGAGCAGGAAGGCAATGAGACCTGAGCAAGCACTGGTCAGACACACTGTGCACCCCAAAATCTGCCCTGCATGAATCCCTTGGCCAAGGCAACTTCCCCATCATTCCCAAAGCCCAGTAAGGGGACAAGCCTCAGGAACAGCTTGAATTCCTGGCTTCAGGGAGACAAGTGCATGTTTTGGGGCAAGTCTGAGCTGCTGCACAAGTAGTTGAGCATATCCACTACCTGGAAGGGGAGCAGGAAGGATTCAGGCTGTCGGAGCTGCTGGCAGTACTCAAAGATTTCCATCCTCTGGATGGCCTCTGTCCTGGCAAACTGGGAAAACACCTGGCTGCAGAGGAGAGGAGCCGGGTCAGTGACAGCCCCACACAGAGTGCACACTGGCAGCAGGAAAAACCCCAAACCGGGATTGCTTTTGCATAAAAGTGAGATTCCAGGGATGGGGGAAATGTGGGACAGGTGGCTCTGGCAAGAGCCCCAGCCTCCAGGGCTGGCTCACCGGTGGCTGCTGCCCAGCAGGGCCATGCGATCTGCCTTTGCTCCAAAGTAACCAAAAGGAATATCTGCCATCAGGTAGCAGAAATGAGCTGCTTCAACTGCTCCTTTGCTGGCTGCACGCAAGGAAAAAAGACAAACACTTAGTCCTGAGATATCACCACGTGGGCAGCTTTGCTTTGGAGGCCCTCAAGCTCATGCAAAAGCCCAAACCCAGCTGCCTCACTTTTCTGCCCACACAGACCCTAATCCCTCTCTTGTCCCTGTTTTTGTCCGTTTTCCCCAATTGCTGCTTTTTGTTTCGGGAGGTTTCAGGACTTGGGGAACTAGGGGAACCCTAGTTGGAGCAGGGCCAGCTCCAGCTCTTTCAGGGTGCCATTTATTGGCATAAAATCCCACCACCAGGAGTTAGGCTCAGTTCCTGCAGTCACCTACATCTTCCCTGGGCCCAGCTGCTCCAGATGTCTCCACAGGAGCAGCTGATGGGTGTGCCTGAGCCCGATCCATCTGAGGATCCATCGGCACCTCACCCCTGCCACCCCACAGGCACTGCAGCTCCAGGGGTACAGACACAGCAGTGCCATTGCAGTGCCTGCCCCTGCTACAGCTGCTCCTGCTGCTCTTGGCTCACCCAAAGTGTCTCCCATGGTGACAATGGCCCGCTGGTTCAGCTCCGTGTCTCCGACCTTGTTGGACAACATCACAGCCAGGTGGGGCCTCCAGTCCCCCCACGTGGCATCGCCACAGCACTGGAGGGAGATGAGGAGAGCAAAGGTGAGCAGAGATGGTCACCAAAAGGTGGGTGTCACAGGCAGGTGACAGCACGGGGGAGCACATGCCAGGGCCGGCCTCTTGCTCACGGACCAGCGCTGCCTGAGGGATCCTTCCCGACATGAGCTGGAAGAGGGTCTGCAGCGGGTCGTTGGTGGCCAGTGTGCTGGTGAACCTGTGAGGACACAGCAGAGAAGGGCTGCAGAGCAGCACCCCAAACCTCCATTCACCTCCCAGAACACATCCCAAACACCCCAGGAAACTGATGCCTTGAGGGGTTTCCCAGAGAATCCAAGAATGGATTGAGCTGGAAGCCACTTTCTAGTCGAAGCCTCCTTCCACAGGCAGGGACACCTCCCAGTAGACCAGGGTGCTCCACACCCTGCCCAGGCTGGCCTTGGGCATTTCCAGGGCAGTGGGGCAGCCACAGCTTCTCTGACAACCTGTGCCAGGGCCTCAGCACCCTCTGAGGGCAGAATTTTTTCTAATATCTAATCCAAATCTACCCTCCTTCACCTTGAGCCAGTCCTATCACTCCCTGCCCTTGTACATAGGAGGCAGAGGGGATTATCAGCCCCTGGGGATGAGGATCTGTGTTACCTTCATAGCAGGCAGGTCTCCAGGACATCACTGCATAAAAACTCCTTAAAAGGATTTGGGTTCCACAAGACAGAAAATTTCTGCTTAACTCTCTCTGAAGGGATCAGCCCGATCCAGACTAAGTACATTGAATTCCACCAGAAAACACTCACACCAGTGGGATGAACAGCTGACACGGGGCTGGATCACAGAGACGATGGCTCAGCTGCCCCTGCCTCGTGACTGTCTTTGCTTGGGCAGCACGGGCAAAGCTGAAGACTCTCAATAAATTAACCCTCCATCTCCAGGGAATGGCTTTCCTCCTGCTTTCCAGCCCCCTACCTGGTTTCTCCTCTCCTGTTGGGAAGCCTGAATGACTCAGGCCTATCTGGATGGATGCCCTCTGTCCCCTTTATCCCCTCAGTTGGAATCAATGCTCTTTTCCAGATCAGGGGGCACTGAAGGGGATAGAAGGCTTGGAAAGCCAGGCATGGAACATCATACCTTGCTTTAGCTTCTCCAACTTACCCAGTGAGGACCCAGCTGTATGTCCGAGGGTCCATCTTGCTAGAGAGGAACAGGGCATGGCCCCACAGCTGGTTTCTCATGGCCCAGACCAGAGCCTCCTGCAAATGAGGGGGAGAAGAAATAGAGTTAGCACCAACTCTGCTTCCCCACCTCCTCTGCTCCTCTGTTCCCCCAGCTCAGAGAAGAGCCCCAATAACTGCTCTGGCTTTAAGTAGCGTCCTCCAAAAATCTTTTCCATGTTCAAATGTCTTCCGGGTCCCTTTGTCTTTCTACATTGAAAATTTATCAGAACTTGGACCTTCAGAGCAATGTGGTGTCTTCTCGATTTCCAGGTCTATGTTGCCTGTTAGCTCTCCATGCAGTCTGGGCACCCAAGCTGCTCTGCATCCAACCCTCCCCGCTTCTCCTTGTGCCTGAGGTATCCTGTGAGATCACATAGCTGCAGATGGGTTTGGAACAAGATGACCTTTAAGGTCCCAAACCATTCCAGGACTCTATGAAACTAAACGTGGTAGAAGTGCTTGTAAAGGCTTCTCCTCTTCACTTGGGTTCCCCATCCCAGCTCCCAGTGCTGGGAAATCACTGCCATAAGCCCTGTCATACAAACACAGCTTGGAGGGTTGAAACCACAAGTCACTTCTCGACCACCCTCCCCTCTAAAACCCACCTGAAGAGACCCACAGACCCAAGGAAAAAAACCTTCAGCCCCACGTCCCAGATCCCACTCACCACTTACTTTCTTCCTGCCATAGTAGAGGAGCTTGGTGAACTTCTCCACTATCTGTGCCTGTGTCTCCACGACGGGAGGGACCTCGCCGGTGATGAGGTCCAGCGTGCCCGGCTGGCGCGACGCCCACTCGTCCTCCGTGAGGCCCATCGTGGGCTCCTGCCTCTTGTACTTGTCCTGGCGCCTGCAGTCCTGCAGCAGCAGCTCCGCCGTGTCCGAGCCCACCATGGACTGGGGAGGGGAAGGAAGGAGGCCCGTAGAGGCCGCCCCACGAGCAAAGGCACGCCTGTGTCCATCCCCCCACCAGGACCAGCTGTGGCCACCAGCACACGGGTTTGGAAGGAAAGGGGCTCAGCACAATTAGGGAGACCCTCACAACGCTCCCTCTGACGACCTCATCCACCTGCTTCCAACAAGCAGCCACAAACTGGGTTGGGTGGATTCCAGTGGGTTGAGGGGATGGACCCCTTTCAAGGGTAAGTGCTGGCTCCTCGATGGAGGTGACACCAGTCCCCCTCATTGGGCTGCTGGTAGTTCCCACATATGAAAAGCTATAATGGAGGAGGAATTGCTCCAAACATCCAGACAGCATCAAACTGATGCATAGTGGCATGGGATTCTCTTAAGGTACACCCCTACTCCCCAAAAATAGCAACTGGATCAAGAGGCACCTAAGGGACGTATTACTGTCTCAGTCCCAAGATCAAAAGGGTTGTCCCCCTCCAGGGGACACCTACCCCATTCTGCCGGCAGAGGAGGACCAGGAGTTTCCAGAGGAGAGAGGAATCTCTGCCCCTCTGTGTTGAGAGATCACAGCCCGTGGTTATCTTCTGCTGGCAAAACGTCATCACATCCACCTTGTGCAGATCTTCCCTGCAGCAGCACAAAGAGGCATCAAAAAGACCCAAGGCAAAGCAATCCAGGACATCCCTGAGGCTCAGTCCCCAGGTTCACTGATGGGGATGCCAAAGATTCCGAGCAAGAGCTGGAGGAAAGATGATCTCCAGTACCAGTGACTACTCTTAAGTTCAAACACACTCAAATTTATAGTGACTCTTAGAGGATTTCTGTGTTTCAGGGATGCAAAGTACATTTTAAACCCACTCTTTGACCCCCTGATAATACTCTCCTCCATCCATCTGCAAAGAAACTGCTTGGATTTGCTGTGCTGCCACTACATCTGTGGATGTCCAAGGCTGCAGAAGCAGGCACAGCCAGTTGTGGAGGCAGAGTGGAGGGTCACCTCCCTCTGGGACTGAAACAGAAACCCTTAAGCTACGTGCAAGCCAGGCAGAACCACTGCCATACAATAAAATAACCAAACAGTTAGAAAGAAAGAGTAGATGAGACAGGAGACAGAAGAAACTGCAGATGGAGATGTCAACCCTGGCTCAATCATTCCAACATATTATATGGAGATTCCTGATGCACCCTTTGGCACGAGCACTAACCCAGTCATAGAATAGTCTGGGGGTTGAAAGGGAACTTAAAGCTTGTCTAGTCCAACCCCCCCTGCCATGGGCAGGGACACCTTCCTCTGGACCAAGCCCTGTCCAGCTTGGCCTTGAAAACTTCTAGGGATGGGGCACTCACTGCTTGTCTGGGAAACCTGAGGCCTTCCTACCCTCATGGGGAAGAATTTTGTCCATATACCCAACCTAAATTTCCCCTCTTTCCATCTTCACTCATTCCCCATCATCCTGTAACTACAGTCCTGGCAATGAGACCCTCTCTGGCTTCCTTGCAGGCCTTTCAGATACTGGGAGGTGCTGTGACATCTCCACAAAGCCTCTTCTCCAGCCCCAGCTTCCTCAGCCTATCTCCATAGGGAAGTTGCTCCAGTCTCTTTACCCTCCTCTGGACTTGCTCCAACAGTTCCATGTCCTTCTGATGCTGGTGGCATCAGAACAGTTTGCAGCACTCCAGGTGGGTCTCACGAGAGCAGAGCACAGGGGGAGCTCCAGATCTCCCACCCAGCCTCTGTGCATACACAGCTCTTCTGCTCAGTGAATGCTTTTTCCTTTTCTCTCACTGCCCTGAAGACATCTTGGTTACACTGGGATGAAATAGGGACAACCTGGTGCAACACACCCTGATTCATCCCCAGGCTTACACTGGGTGAAGGTACATGCTGGGTCTGACCCTGCTGTGGCTCAGCCTTCTCAGGCTCAGACAAAAACCTTAGGAGAAGCTAAACCACAGGTTGACCCAGGGCTTTAGACATCCCAAGAAACCAAAAAAAATCATTTTTCTGGGACAAAATGAGTACAAAATAAGGTCAGATGTACAAACCGCAGTAAACCCACATCCTATGAATATTCAAAAAAGCCATGTCCTACAGTCCAAACCAACCCACACTGCATCAAAGGGGCTGTGCTCCAGACCTGAACTTAGACATGGCCTTTGCAGACATCTCAAAACCACAGGGACCCTTCGAGTCTGCCTGGAGCTCACATCTCCTCCAAAAGGAGACAGCCAGGAGGATGCAGCTCCCAGACCTGCTGTGCTGCCATACCTGGCCAGGGGCCCCGGGAAGGCTTGCAGCTCCTCCAGCTCTTCTGTGCCATGAAGGATTGCCTAAAAACCAAAAGTAAATTCAGCAGCTGGACTCCAGCAATCAGACCAGCCCCAGCTGGGCCATTTGAAAGCCAGTGCCTTGGCCAAGGGTTCAACAGTGCCAGTGATCCCTGGGCTATCTTAAGGGGCAGAGCACAGCCCCTGAACTATCACATGGACTCCAGCGCTAAGGTCCAGCAAAGAAATGTCTGCTGAGATGGCACCTGCCTCCTTCTGGAGGTGAAATAGGAGACTGGCAGACTCAGGGGATGGATGTGGCCTCTGTACTGGAACAGCTCAGGAAGATGAGTGGAGTTGTCCTTTGGAGAGGTACAGACCACCTCTGTCCCCATGAGAAGGGGTCACAGGCACCAAGGGTTATGGAGCTGAAGGCTGAAAGCAGCGCCCAGGCCCAGGCTGGCACCATGGAGACTCAAGAGTCCACGTGGGATGGAAAGAAGACAGGAGCAAGGAAGGGGAAGGCGGCTGCCGGGGCTGCTTGGGTTATGAACCGTATTTGCATCCCTCAGGGCAAGAGGAGCCACTCCAGGGAGGGGACCAAGGGGGCTTGGAGGGCCAGCTGTGTCCTACCTCCAGGCTGTGCAGCTCGACACGGGGTGGCTGTCCCTTGGCAGGGCGCTGGGCACGTGCCAGCACCAGGTGGCCCCCAGCTCCGAAGCACAGCGCAGTGTGCAGCTCTGGGAACTTGAGGGGCACTGCTGGGGTCGGGGTGGACATCGAGGGCCCCCCTGCAATGACACACAGACCACTGTGAGCCACTCACGCTGATCCCACACCACATCCACTATGGAGGACTTGACCAAGTCCCAACTTTGTCCCCTAACTTAAGTAGCCCTCCACTGACCCCTCAGCACAAGAACTGTCCCCCAAAGCAGCAGATGTGCCCAGCAGCTCCTACACCTGCCCAGGCAGAGCCCCCAGAACATTCACCCACCCTGCAGCCCCCCAGTCATGCCTTGTGCCTGCACAACCTCCTCCAGGAGAGGACCACGCTGAGAGACAGCCAACATCCCACCACCAGCCATTTATTCCCTTGCTTCCCCCTTGTCAGAGCCCCCTATCACACCTCACCTGTTTGTCCCACGTTCCAGGACCCTGGGAACACAGGCTCGTAGTGGTCGGCACCGTCACGGATGTACTGGCTGAGCTCATGGCTGCTGGAGCTGAGTCCTGACTCGTGGTACTGCAGGAGCAGGCTGGGCTGGCCCGAGGGCTGTGGGGAAGGGAGAGCTCACAGACCTGGCTCAAAACCCAGGGGCACTGCTGCTTTCCTGCTCCCAGGCAGTGGGGCAGGCTCTGCTGCTCCAGGAAAGTGCCCAGCAGCTACAGCACAGCCAGTTCCCACCCGGCAGCTCATGCCCTGCACCAAATTGGGTTCAACCAACAGCTTAGAAAAATAATTTACATCAGCCACAGCTGTAGTCTGACAGCTTTCCTGACCCTGATGTGAGCTCCTCAACACAGCCAAGGAGATGGGGCTTGGAAACCCACAAAAAAAGCATCACCCAGGAGCAAAATCACCAGAGCAGCTTTGATTTGATCTTTTAATTTTCTCTTGGCAAAACCCAGCAATCAGGACAAAAGAGTGATAGAGCATGACTTGGAGGACAGAGCTGACAGTGACACACAGCTGTCAGCTCCCTAGGAAGGGTAGAATCATGGAATTGTGGAATCATTAGGGTTGAAAAAGCCCTCTAGGATCGAGTCCAACCATTAACCAGCACTGCCATGCTCACCACTAAACCATGTCCCCAGCTGCCACATCTACATGTCTTTAAAATCCCTCCAGGGATGGTGCCTCTACCACCTCCCTGGGCAGCCTATGCCAGGGTTTGACAGCCCTTTTGTTGAAGAAACTTTTCCTAGTGTCCAATCTAAACCTTCCCTGGCACAACTTAAGGCTGTTTCCTCTTGTTCTGTCACTTGTTATGTGGAGAGGACCCTGGAGGGGGACATATGGACTGTTCCAAAATCTTTGAGAGATTTCTGTCCTCCAGCCCCACCCATCTCGAGGTTACCTCTTTGGGCTGGCCACCAGCCTCTCCTAAATCACTGCTGAGGGTTCCCTCCCCTGTCCTTTCCCTCCTGGCAGTGGAGATGTAGCTCTCCTCATAGGAGCTGTAGGTCTGTGTCCTGCAGGTGGGAGCAAAGGGACACATGCTGAAGGGCTGAGGTTTTTGAACCACCCACCAACCTGCTAATTTAGCAGCAGGTGGTTTCACGAGGTTGCCCAGACTTCCCAGCTTTACCTGTCCTGCCCTGGGGGGCCCGTGGCCAGGTTGGGGTGGTAGCCCCTGTAGTAGTGCTGCTCCCGGTAACTCCTGCCGTGAGACTCTCGCTGTCTCAGGTCTAGAGAGAATCAAGCTTCAGCATTATCCCTCCAGAGCAACAATGAAGGTGCAAAAAGAAAAGCCACGAGTCAGGCAACTTGCCATGCCCACCCAGTTTGCTCCCAAATTATCCCAGCACACTGGAGATGTGACAATGCCCTGGACACATTTGCCAACACAGCACTTATGTCCTTTTCTCTTTCCTCCCTCCCCTTCTGTTCAGCCCAGAAAGAGCAAAGAGGAGGCCCTGGCTGCCCTGATCACACAGCACCATCAAACTCAGGCTGCAACCAGGAATGACACAGGGTTCTAGCCACAGAAATGAAGCCAAACATCCCTTGGGTACACCTGGCTCCTGCTCACTCTTTCCTAAATGCAAGCAGGGAGCCAGTGCTGCACAGAGCACCACCAGCCTGGGGTGTGGGCAGGAGAAAGCCCTGGATATGTGGGAAAAGAACCCACCCTGGAGAAAGCATCACTTCTCCTGCAAGCTGCCACAGGATGAGCCCGTACCTCGGTCACCCTGCCACGCCACCGGCTGCCACTGGTGGCTTTGGTAGGGGTAGCCATCCTGGTAGCCAGCTGCTGGGTACTGCCAGGGCAGGTCTTCGTAGCCTTGCCTGGAAAACAACACAACACACTGATCTGGAGAAGGAGGGGCACCACTGCAGGGCCCGGGGTCACGTCTAGGGTCCCTCCTGCCCGGGACCTTTGGAGACAGAAAAGGCAATGGAAATAAAGTCAAGTCCCCTGCTCTGTGGCAGGGCCAGAAACCGGTCCAGCATCACACCTGGAAGGAGCAGGAGAAGGTTTGGATACTTCCCCATCCCCATCTATGAGAAAGCTGTGCCCTGCAGCTTCAGGTCATGCCCAGTTTTATAGAATCCAAGAATGGTTTGGGTTGGACCTTTAATGGTCATCTCATTTCAACCCCTGCCATGGGCAGGAACATCTTCCACTGTCCCAGGGTGCTCCAAGCCCTGTCTAACCTGGCCTTGAACGCTTCCAGGGATCCAGGGGCAACCTGGGCCAGAGCTTCACCACCCTCAGAGAGAAAATTTACTTCCTAATATCCCATCTGCATCGCATGACCTCAGCACAAAACCCCACGTGCTGACTCCATCATTCACTGAGGGCAATAACTCAGGGAAATCAACCCAGATTTGCTGGAGCGCTCGAAGCTCTTTCTCAGCACTGAGAGCATCCTGCAGCCCACATTTTATCTGTCCACTCTCCACTGTTTCAGCAGCTGAGCTTGCAGGCTGCCTCTTGCTCCTATATTACCGCTTGTATTTTTACTGTTCACCTTGCACTTAGGAAAAAAGAACTGCGTTTAATCAAACCTGTAAGAAAAAGGCACCTCGGGACTGAGACGGAGCTTGTCAAACAGCAACCACAGAAGTCCCAGTTTTAAGAAGAAATCAGAGCTGCAAATGCTACACAGCCCCAAATACAGAAGTCACGGGCTGCTTGAGCAGCTGGCCATCACCTGCTGGCATGCCGTGTCCCTGTGCAGCCACGAGGGCAGGACCCGAGGGCAGTGAAACGGGCAGTTCTTGTTTTAGGCAGGTTTCCAAGAGGAGGGCTCAGCGGGAGCAGCTCTCACCTGGAGCCGGGCTGGCCGGGGTAGCCGCTGTCACAGCGCTCGGCGCGGGACGCCGGGCGGCGGGGGTCACCCCGGGGGTGGTGGCCCTCGTCCCGGGGGTGGCCGGGGAGGTGGCTCCCGTGCCAGGAGCCGGGGCGAGGAGCGTGCCCTGTGCGCAGGAGCTGCCTCCGGAGCGGTGCCGGGGGGGCGGGGGGCCCCTCTGCCCATGGCCCCCGGGCTGCCGGCCTCTCCCGGGGCTGGGGCGGCTGGACGGGGGCCCAGGGCTCCATCACAAGCTTGCCAGCAAAATCTTCTCTGGTTTTGGGGAGCTTAAGCCCCAAATGGCTTTAGTGGCCTGCGAATGATAAGTCACAATGTGTTGGATCAGCAGTTTTTCAACCCCCTCAAAGACCCCTTTGAGGCTCGTTGCCAGCTACTCCCTGCTTTTTGGGAACATCCTGGAAATCTAGCATCCTTTCCACAATGCCCAGAGGCAAGGAAAAGTCATCTCTACATCTTCCTTAACTTGAAGGTCCCCTTAAAACACCAGGATGAAAAGGTCTGCCTTTGAAAGCAACAGACATGCAGCTCTCCCCAGAACAAGAATCTCAGAATGGTTCAGGTTGGAAGGGACTCTGAAAATCATCTGGGGCAGGGACAGGGACATGGGCAGGGACACCTTCCACCAGACCAGGGTGCTCCAAGCCCACCTGATGCTGGACATTTCCAGAGATGAGGAGTTTCTCTGGGCACCTGTGCCAGGGCCTCACCACCCTCACAGGAAAGAATTTCTTCCCAACACCTAACCTAAATCTCCTCTCTTTCCACTTAAAACCATCACCCCTTGTCCTGTTGCTACAGACCCTGCTATAAAATTTGACCCTCTCTTCCTTAGAAAGCCCCCCTCTACCCAGGTGGGATCCTCCTGCACTCCCAGCTACAAAGCCCCAGCACTCAGAGCCCCCTCAAGCTGTGAGAGGGTGAGAAATCCCCCTCACCTCCGTGAGACAGCACTGAAACCCCGTCTGAGATGCAGGAAGGGAAGGGGCAAGGCCAGGAGCAGGACAAGGAGTTTTGCTCAAAGAAATGAGCAAGCAGGGGGAAATGGAGGTTTGTTCTTGTGAGCTGTGGGATGGGGTGGGAACTGGGGTTTCCTCCTGCCTTTCAGCTCCAGCAAGAATTCCAAGAGGAATTTAATTATACCTAGCTATAAATTTAGTTATATTTAGTTATACATTTAGATTGAGTTACAACAGTCCCATGAAGAAGAGGAAATCCCGAGGGGAGTCCAGGGCAGCACACGGGTGAAGCCCCAGATGCCAGGGGGTGTCACCCTCAGGCCCCTCACCTTTCCTCTTGCAGCATCAGTACCCAAAGTGCCCCGGCCACTGCAGGCCTCCCCAGTGCAGGGAGATGGCCAGGTGCTGTCTGAACCCCTCCTCACTCCTCCCACTCAGGGTTTAAGGCACTTAGGGGTAATTTCAGGACTGCAAAGACACTCAGGTCAGAGCAGAGGTGGCTCAGTTTGTGCCTTTCTAGGTGCCATCCAGGCAAACCCTTGCCCTAAATAGCCCCCAGGCACCAACATCCAGGCACCCATTACTTCACTCCCACCACGGGCCCCATCCCCACCCAGTTTTTGGCCAGGGTTTCCCACCACCATCCTCCCACCACAGCAGCCACACACACCTGCTCAGAGGCCGTGGGGCCCTTCGTCTGCTCCCTGTTGCCACTTCCAAAGTCCACTTCCACATGGGCCAGTGGGCAAAGGGCAGCCTCCGCTCCTCCGCCCCGCGCCCGCCGCTCCTCCCGGGGGATTCTCGCTGCTCTCGGCGTCCTGAGGGTCACCCTTCCCAAAACTTGGGTCTCCTCTCACCCAAGATCAGGAGCACGCAGCCCTCCGAGCTCAGGAAAAGCCAGATATTTCTCCTGGGGAGTTTTTGAATGCTGTGAAGTAAGTGGGGGCTGATAGCGACGGGACAAAGGTGAACAGCTTTGAGCTGTAAGAGCAGAGATTCAGATTAGATGTTAAGGAGGGAATTCTTCCCTGTGAGGGTGGGGAGGCCCTGGCACAGGGTGCCCAGAGGAGCTGTGGCTGCCCCTGCATCCCTGGCAGTGCCAAGGCCAGGTTGGATGGGGCTTGGAGCAACCTGGGATAGTGGGAGGTGTCCCTGCCCATGGCAGAGGGGTGGAACAAGATGAGCTTTAAGGTCCCTTCCAACCATTCCAGGGTTCTATAAAGTGTCTTCCTCTGTACATCCTCACAATTCCTAAATAATAATAATAAATAAAACCTTTGCCTTAACGCAGACCCAGCCACAGCAGATAATGTCCATCTCACCGTGTACTGCCCAGGGCAGAATTTGGGCAGGGTGGAGGTGGGCTCCACCCCAGCACTGCCTCCTCTCAGTCATTACAGCACTGTAATGGCCTTGTTCTCTAAGTGCCATGGGATTCCTGCCTGGATACCCTACCCTGAACTCCCCATGGCACCTTAAAAACTGAGAAAACGAGCAACTTAAGGCAAATGATATCATAGAAAATCACATTAAAAGATAGATGTAAGGTCTATCATCTGCCACCCAGCAGTTTAGGGATGCATCACCTTCTCCCCTTTCCCAGAGCCTCCAAATTACCTCCCCTGTAACACCACAGCATGGACTGATTTGGGATTCATAGGCAGGAGAGTTTGCTTTGCATTATGGTGGCACTGTCAGAAACCCCCTCCTTTAATGATGTTGAAAGACCAAACACATTATAGCTTCAGACCTTGAAATTTCTACCCTGCTGGGAGAGTGAGAAATTTTCCCTGGTGATCCTAAGGAATAAGCGCTCGGTGTCTGCAGAATTTGAGATTTCAAGCAAAAAAAAAAAAATCCCCTCAGCACTCAGCCGTACAGAAATCTGACTGGGAGAAACACAAACCGGGGCAGCGCTGTCTTTGTGCTGCTGAGCTGCTGCAGCAGAATGAAACTAAGCATCTCCTCTTCATTTCACAGCTGCCCTTCAAAATTTCAGGAGGTTTTGAAGTAAAAGGTGTGTTATGGACAGATCAGGTCTTGGGGGAAGCGAGGCAGGATCCCTAGAAACCATGAAAATCACACTTTAAAAATACACAAATTGATAGGATGATTCATAAATACAAATAACATCATTCCACTTGGTCTCTGGCTAATAATTTTAGGTTTCTAGCCAAGAGACGACTGCTGGATGTTTCCAACCTGTTTTCTAGCAACAACACCAATTTTCATTGGGAGCCTGCGGGGTTCAATCAGCATCACATAAAGATGTTGAAAAGGGGGGTGAATTTAAATTAGGTACAAAGGAGGAAGTTTTTCACAGTGAGGGAGGGGAGGCCCTGGCACAGGCTGCTCAGAGAAGCTGTGGATTCCCCATGCCTGGAAGGGTTGAATGTCAGGCTGGATGGGGCTCCGAGCAGCCTGATCTGGTTGAAGATGTCCCTGCTCACTTGCAAGGAGAGTTGGACTATATGACCTCTAAAAGTCCCTTCCAACCCAAACCACTCCAAATTTGTGATCCTGAGGCTGCTGTTGCCAGCCTGACCTGGGAGGTTTGGATTACAAGGAAGATTTGGGAGCTTGTCTTGCATAAAAACAGCTGCAACTTGTGACACCGATGTTTGAGATGTGTGGGAACTCTGTTCCTGATCTTGCTAGGGAGGGAGAGGAAAGACACTCTACTCTCATAAAGCTTTGAGCAGAAGGGGTTTAAAATGGACAAGGGAACACCAACGTTAAGGCAAAAGCAGGAAAGTGTGCTGGAAAAAGAGAGAGCCAAGGAAAGGGGCTGGGTAATGAAAATGACAGGAGAAAAAAACGGAGGTAAAAGGCTCAGATGGGCTAGAAAGAGGGGAAGAAGAGGACAACCTTCTAACATCATCACATCCAGCCAAGAAATGACTGTTTTAAAGGAGTCACAGCTCTCCTGGAAACACAAGCCCTGTGCCTGGGACTGCCATCAAGCTCCCAGGACGATGGCAATGCAGGCAGCACGTGCTGCAGATAGCATTTGTCACAGAGCTGGAGCTATCACGCTAAAACATCACATTTCTCTGCTTTAAAAGATTTCACTGCTGTTGTTACAGTAACAAGATCAGGCAGAAAACATTTTTCTTCATGCCCAGGGTGTGTTTGTGCAGCTCTTTGGGGCCCTCATCACAGACAGCCCCAGGTTCTCAGGTCAGTCCCTCACACCAAACCCAACCTCATCTGAAACCTTTGCAACCTAAGAGTGGAAATTCATGTGGCTTCAGCACCTGAAGCTATTTTGAGGTGATTTATGTTGTTTCTACTTGGTTCTGAGATGAGGTTTGGTGGTTTTTTTAAGCAGAATGGATAGGAAGCTTTGTTAATCTCTGAGCTTCAGCCCCCTATAAATGTGAAAAATGTATATGTAAACAAACACCTTTTTTTTGGTGGAGATGTCTTGAGCACCACGCAGGGCAGAAATGCAAGCAGCAAACGAGCTACATAAAATGTGAAAACTCATCTTAAATATTCTACACAGCAAAAACGCCAGCCCTGAACGTGCTGCCAGCTTCTGAGGCACCTGACAGCCTACTTCATGTCACACAGAGCAAGGGAACAAACCCCACCCAGGCCTCAGGTTCCCAGGCAGGCTGAGCTCCTGCACCACATGGGGAGAGCCCTCAGCCCCAGCCAGGCTCAATGGCAGATGATTAATACTTCGCTTGATCACCCCTCCCAGGCTCGAAGGGAAGGAGCTGTGAGAGCCCCTGCTCCAGCTGGGGGTGGCATTTGGAGCTTCCCAGGCCATGGACATCCTGGTGGGAGGAGAGGACAGCTCCTGAAGCAGCTGAGAAGGGGTCTGCTCCCACCTACAAGAGCCATCCCGTGGGTGTGACCTGGCCATCCCAGCATCACTCCACGTCTTCCTGCAGCCACTTTGTGGGCTCCAGTTCCCACTGATGGTTCTGCCTCTCCCTTCCCCACGTGAGGTCCGTTCCAGCTCGGGTGGACTGAGCTGTCCCTCCCTGCCACCCCCCTGCACACACACAGCTGTGTTCAGCAGCTTCCAGACACGCCTATTAATTTTTGGAGACTTGGGCAAGAATATTAATTGCATTCCAGAGGCATTCAGCATATTAGAAAAAGCACTTTATACCCTGCATCGTGTCTGGTGAAGAAACAGAGCTGCAAAAAGCTGTTATTTGTGAAAATCAAAACACATCCCCAGTCTGGATGCAGCAGAACGTGACCTTGGCCTTCTGCATGAGCTCCTGTTACCTAGCAAATCCCACAAAACTTCCTAATCTTGGCCTTACTTCATTCCCAGTTCAGCCTACCCTCCCTAACTCTTGGCTGTGAATACTAAGTCCTGGCTAGCTGCATCCCTCACCCCTAAAGGAGAGGCTGTGCAGCTCCTGCATCCCATCAGGGCTGGCTCTGCAGCATCCCCCCTGCCTGGAGCCGCCACGGGAAGGGGTTGGGATGCCCACGGAGAGACAAGAGCTAAACCCGCCAGCAGTGAGGAGAGTTTTCAGTATTCAGGTCCTCTCCTTTTCCTGTGCAACACCCCTTATGTTTTCCCAGCCATAAAATTGATGTTTATCTCGCTTCTAACTGCCTCACAGAGATCATTACACATTGCAAATGCAGCCGTTTGCGGATAAAACGAGCACCAGCAGCCTGGAGACGGTCGCACCGCCCCTTCCCGTGCCACACGGCAATGCCTGACAACCTTTAGGCTGAAAATTACCACGGAAAACCAAGGGACCCCAAAACACTCGTCAGGCAAACGCAAAAAAAAAAAAAAAAAAACACCCAAGCAGAGGAGATTCTTCCACCTGCCCCACACCAGCCCCTGCTCAAGCACGGAAAAATAATTTATAAGTGAGACAAACCCGGCAGCTTTGCTTGTGGCATTAAGCAAAGAAGCAAAAAAACCCCAAAAACCAAGTGAAGGTTGTTATTCCTTGTCTAAAAGCTCCTTGCTCTAAAGTGTCCCTCTGGATCTGGGTCTGCTGGAAGGTGTGGAGGGCACAGAGGGCAAAGAGGGGGGTACAGATGTCAAAACAAGCCCCAGAAGAAACCCCAGAAAGCCACAAGGCTCTTCCAGGTGTCTGTGCCGTGAGGGAGCAGGGCAGGGATGCCGAGCCCTGGTCGGAACACGAGGCCAGGGCTACACCAGCCCCTCCCTCACCCTGGGCTCCTGTGCTGGTGCCAGGCACAGACCCCTTCCCAAGGTGTCCGCCAAGCTCATCCACTGGAAATCCTCAGCCCCGAGGAGTTCCAGGGCGTCCTTTTGAAAACATTGCCACCTTGTGTCTCGCCAGCCACTCGAGCGCCGGTGCCCTGCCTGCGAGAGCCCCGGAGGAGCTTTATTCCAGGCAATCAGGGCAATAAAGAGCCGTGACACTTACAGATCTCTCGGCTGTGTCCTGCTCCGACTGCTGTCTTGTAAAGTCGGACAGCGACGTTTCCCTTAGATTTTTTTTTTTTTTTTTTTAATCTCAATTTATGGCTCCTCAGCCATGAAAAGCCACTTACGCCCTCCACAGTTACACATACCGTATCCTCCAAGGCCAGTAAATCACGCTCTCCAGTCATGTCAAATTTTGTGAAATAAAGCTAAATTGCAGCTGTACTCCAAGGCGAGAAGCTGCAAAATTGAGAGAGAACAAGCTCTGCTTAAAGCCAGAAATGCAGCTGAATACAGCTTGCAGAGGCAAGGATCACACAAACCTCGCAGTGAAAGAGAAACTTTCACAGGGAGCCCCCAGGACCTTCTGTGCCACCCAAGGCTGCCTCCGTAGCTCTTCTGGGGGGCAATGCCAAAGGTTAAAATAGCCCAAACTCAGAGGATTTCACTTTATAGACTGAGCTCCCTCAAAGCCAGAACACAGAGGGAAGGCTGGGAGGACAGAGCCAGGCTCCAGCACCATTTATTCACTTGGTCCTCAGCCCGAATTTGGGCTTGGAAAGAAAACTGGGGAGCTGATGGGGTCAGAGCTTCTTGTTTTAAGTTAGGGGGTTTGTTGGGGTTTGGGTTTTTTTGTGCAGGCAGAAGTTAGAGGAGAACTGACACAGCAGGGTTTCACTCTGCTGAGCCCATCTGGGCTCCAAGTGCTGGGCACTGCACCAAGAACCGGGGAAACTGAGGACAAAAAAAAAAACTTGACCCCAAACACCCTTTACATTTTTCACGGGCACGGCGCCTTGTCTTTTCCCTTCTGCAGCAGAGTTAAACTTTCATGAAAGCTGAATTAACTTGGACAAGAGCCAGCCCCAAGGACAGACAGCAACACGATGGAATGAGAGCAAGGAAGACCCAGAGCACTGCTGCTCCTGCTGATTCCCCTGCCTGCATCCCACACCGGTGGTCTCCAGGGGGCTCCAATTGCTCTGTGCTGCTCCATCCCACCACGACAGAGCATCCAGCCTGGCACAGGCACCTGTTTCACCATTTCTCAGCAAAACCCTTGCAAAGAAAACTATTTGGGAGAACAGAGTTTATTCCACAGTCTAAGCTCAGGGGTCTCCTTCGCTTCACAAGGTGACCTAGCAGCCCACTGCATGAGTCCAGAGCACGAGGTACAAGCTCTCCAGGTGGAAGAATGCCTCCCCAGAAGCAGAAAAGATCCAAAGCACACACACACACACAGAAAAAAAAAAGAGGAAAATTATGAGCAGCCATGACAGGGACAAGGAAAATCACAAAACATCTCATGGCAGAGTCTTGGCTGATAAAAACCCAGCGTGCACAGCACACAGCTTCGGGCTGGGATACACTTAGCCCTCTCTGAATGTTTAATGGGAGTATATGCATCAGTTAATCAGCAGCACAAGACACAAAGCATTTTGTACCTCCTCGCCACGTGTTGTGCAATTAAAAGGCTTCTCATTCAGGCACAGAAAGAAAAGTCAAGGGACTTTGGCTGTGAAACATCCATTATTCAAAAGTATATCCATTATTCAAAGTTTTTCTTAAAATCCTATTGTCAGTTTGAAAGGAAAAAGAAAATGAGTTTCTGAAAGCTGTGCTCCGTTGATATTCCACTCCAATTTTTTGCTGATTGTAAGTACTAAAACTCCAGACATTTTGAAGAACTAAAGAAATCCTTCACAGCTGCTGAAAAAGGAAACACCCTGTGGGTAGTCACAATTCCCCCCCTCCCCATCCCCACTCCGACTTAACTCTGCCTAGCAGGGGTGTGAAACGTCCTGGCCAACAATGCACTCCTTTCCCAAATTGCCTGGCGACCCCAGCGTGAGGCTGAGGAGCAGCTGCTCAGGAGGGGGCGATGGCAAACTGCTCAGCAAGGAAGAGCAGGCACCCAGCGCTGCCCCCAGAGCTGGCTGCACTCCTAAGCTCGGCCCAAGGAGGCCTGGGTGGGAGGCACAGCCTTCCCACAGCACCCAGGAGCTTCCAGGCAGGGGCTCAGACGGGGAACAGATCCCAAGGGTGCCTCCTGCCATCCAGATGGGAGTGAAGAGGAGCATCAGACCCCAGCTCCACCACAGCCCCTGCTGCACCGGGAGAAAACGCTGGCACAAACAGCGCTGCTCCAGGAAAGATGCCACCCAGGAGCCACCGGGACAGCAGAAAATACTCAGCAAGGGCAACAAATTACGATAAATTGCTGGCATTAGAATCTAAAATAAGTAGCCAAGGTTCTACCTCCTCTTGGAGCTGGAGGAGAGAGCGCTGACACCCCCTGAGAATCCGGGCATCAGGCACCGCTGTAGGGATGGAACAGGTCTTAAGCCCGGAGGGTAAATCAGTCCCCAGGCTGGAATCAGGTCCAGGGAAAGCACCCAGATGAGCAGCAGGGCCTAAGGCCAGGCTGACAGTGCTGAGCTGATCTAGAGATCAGTGTTTCTACTCATGGCTTAGGAAGAAGAAAAGGCCCCAGGCTGAGCTTACCTAGAGCCCCAGCCCATGGGCAGGGATGCAGCAGAGGCACAGCAAGGGCTCATGGAGAGGTCGGGCAGCAAAAGGCTGCTGTGCTGCAGGGCTGGCTGTTGAAGAAAGAGCTAAACTGAAATTATTGTTGAAGTTATATATCAGGTTAAGAGGTAGGGGCTAAAACCTGAAAACTAATGGAGAGTTACGAGCCAATAAAGGTGCTTATTATTTTAATTTAAATAAACGCATGTGAAAGAGGAAAGGGAGCCTTAGAAAGGCTTCTCTGTCCTTGGAAAGGTATGGCTATAACATACAGTAGTCTCTCAAGGCTTAAAGATTCTTTTATGTGAGTAAAGGAAGAACAAAAGAAAACATGGCAGAGGGAAGCAGCATTTGGTGATTAGTGCTTGTAACTGTAATACTATATAAGAATATATGCTGTTAGGTTGGCTTAACACCTGCTTCTTTAGGATTTCGGTACATACAGCCTGTAACTGAAATGTGGAACCTCCAGTGGTGTGACTTGAGCACACCAAAGACACGATTCCACCAGAGGAAATTGATGGAAGGGTGATGACTGGCAATTAATAAATGCAGTAACCTGGGCGTAACCTATTAAAGCCCTTAAACACTCCTGGGAGCTCAGTGGGGGCCACAGGGTCGGGGTCCTGCTCTTCCCTAATCATGCTGACTATTTTTCTGCTGTCAGACTACCAACTTTAGGTGTTGCCAATAACTTGGGGAGCAGCCTGAGTGTATGAAATGAAGGCATTATTCAGCACTCTGTGCTGACAGCTATCTTTAAGCAGCACATTTATCTGAAGTAAAATGATGCTTCAATAGCAGACACCTGTAGAGTGCTTCCAGAGCACTAAAATGAGCTGGATGTTATCTGCAGGAAGGCTACAGCTCACAGCTTATTTGGACAAATTCTTTGCTGCAATAAGCCATTTTCTGTTATTACCAGTCGAATAAGCTAAACACCCACTTCTTTTCTTCTGCAATGAGAAGCTGTGCGTGATGAGATGAATTTGCAAAGCTTTTAAAGGATGGATGGGAGTTAAAGAACTTCCTCCAGGCTCTCAGTCACTGGCTAGCAGGACTGGAGTTGCTGCTGCAAAAGGAAGCTGGGAGGGGTATTGCAGCACAGGCAGCGCTGAAGCGGCTCTTGGAGCCAGAGCCGATGATGCTGGAACAGCAGGGCTCAGCACAGACAAATTGAAGCATTGACAGATGAAAGGGTTTGGCTGTTGTGGCTCCACAGCCCGCTGTAGCTCAAGTTTCTCTCGTTCGGCTTCAGAGAGCAACAGCCAGCTCGTTAGCGGCGTCTCAGGGTCCCTTTGTTGGCAGCGGCTCTTACAGAGGTAACAGTGCCTGTAATGGCCCCTCCCGGGACCAAGCTGCACTGAGCAGGGTCACAAGCACAAGCATTCTCCACAGGCAAAAATGCCTGGGAATGGGGCAGGCTACGTGGACGGAAGGCAGGCAAGCAGTGTTCCTTCCTTGCTGGCCACTGCTGGTGGTGGAGAGACTTCACTCCCTGTTGAAAACACACAAACCTGGACCCTGCCATCATTCTCATTTCGGTCTCCATTTCAGCTCAGACCTTCCTGTCCAGCTGCTGCTGGGGCACTGCTCTGATCCAGAATCACAGAGTGGTTTGGGGTGGAAGAGACCTTAAAGCCCATCCACCCCCACCCCCTGTCATGGGCCACTATCCCAGGGTGCTCCCAGCCCATCCAGCATGGCCTCAGACACTCCCAGGGATCCAGGGGCAGCCACAGCTTCTCTGGGCAGCTTGTGCTTCACCCCTGCCATGGCAGTGGCTCCCAAATGGGCACCAGTGGGACCCTGATTGGCCTCAGTTGCTCTTTGCACAGCTCAAGCCATGGTGCTCTGCTCCCATAACCAGTGACTGCAGCCCACACACAGATTTAGGCTGTTGCCAGGGGGGCAAAAGTGGCCCCCAGCCTGCTGATAGGGTTGGACAAACAGTGTGAGAGGCCAGCTCACACGTGGAGATGGTGGCCTTTCCTGTGGCCTTGTGCCAGAGCAGGTGGCTGAAGGCTTCGTTCAGCTGCAAATTCAGTCAGGGGTGTTCATGGTGGTGGCCATGGGGCTTTGCAGGGAAGGAAGGGGCAGAGTGATGCGTGGGAAGAAGCCTGCATCAGAGTCTGGGCTTTCTACTCCTGGGACCCACTGCTGGCATTGAAATAATGCAGGACCAGAGCAGCTCCTGGGTATTCCTCTGCTCTACATCCTTGAGTGTGCTGGATGGTGGCTATGTAAATATTTCTGTGGAGCTGAGCCATTACTTAAGGATTAAAATACCACTGAATAAGTTAAAAAAATTATTTGAATGCCATCAAATGTTCTCCAGGGGGGAAATGCAAATGAAGGAGCATCAGGATCCACTAATCCACTTCTAAAGCATTATCCCAACACATTATTCTTTAAGAACACAATCCCTTTGGTATGGGAATGAGTGGGTTTTTATGACATTGTCACTAAGCACATCACAATCCTGGCCTTGCTGTACCCATCCAGGAGTTAATGACTCTCTGGCTCCAACCCAGTGAAAGAAGATTTAAAAGGGTGAGGGGAAAATGGGATTTCTTGATTTAATATTTTTGTTTCTTAGAGAACTAGGACTCTGGAGTACCTGTGCCAGGGGCCTAACTGCTCAAAAGATCTCTGTTTCTACAAAAAAAAAAAAAAGAAAGAAAAATGAAATTTTCTAGAATAATTCTGAGGAGCCTTCCCCATGCTTACCCCTTTGAGCTTGGAGAGTGCTCCAACATGGGGATGGGTATGGCTGGGGAATAAAGAAGAAAAATGAAAAACTGGAAAAAACATCCTCCTGGTTGGGAATTGGAATTCTCTCATGGCACAAAAGATTCTTCAGAAGCAGCAGGTTAGGGGGAAGAGGAGGGTTTTTCTTCTTGTAAAATCCACTCTCACAATCCTGCCCTCCCACATGAACCTGCAAGGAGAGTGAGGAAAGAAGATGGACCTGCTGGAGGTCTTGCATGTGGTGTTGAGGCATAACCTACATGCTGAGCAGGGCTTTTACTTGAGTGCAACTTTCCAGAGCTTCCTTGAAGATGCTTAGAGGGGATAATGGGAAAAAAAACTTCACTGTGAGGGTGGGCAGGCCCTGGCACAGGGTGCCCAGAGCAGCTGTGGCTGCTCCTGGATCCCTGGCAGTGTCCAAGGCCAGGCTGGATGGGGCTGGGAACACCCTGGGATAGCAGAAGGTGTCCCTGCCCAGGGGGTTGGAATGAGATGAGCTTTAAGGTGCCTCCCAAGCCAACCCTTCCTGTGGTTCTGTCCCCACTGGTGGCCTCGGTGGCCCTGCCGACTGCTGTGCTGCTTGTGAGCATTTCAGCTCCCCTCTGCTCCAGCTGCAGTTGGTGCTGTGCCTCACATTCAGAGTCGTTCCTTCACCTGAGACTGAAGGCACCCCCAGCACCCCTGCTAGTGGGGAGCTGGGGTGTGACCAGCTCTTTCTCTGTTCACATTTAAATGTGCACATGGCACAGTGGGAAAAACGTGCCATCGATTTCTGAGAGGTACAGTGTCTCCAGGCCATGGGAACCCCCTGCCACCAGGGATCTGCTGGGTACTGCCATCCAAGGAGCACCTCTACAGAAAGGAGCCCCATCCCTTTCCCTCTGCCCCAGCACAAAGCTCTGATGTAGTGAAGTGAAATGTTCTGCTAAGCAAGGACCCGTGTCTGCTGCTGATTTTACAAGCAGGAGTGCATTAACTCCAGGCTGTACTGAAAGTGTCACTCCTGTACTGTGCAGACAGCCCATGTAATTGCCTCTGCTGTGGAGCAGGAGGAGGAGGGTGGCATGGATCAAGGTACAGAAATGTTTCCTGCAGCCTGGCCCCTCCCCTGCTGCCATCTCTCTGTATGAACCTCAGGCCATTGCTTCATTTCAACAGCTTTGTCACGGGATGTTTCCATGTTCCAGAGGAGTGGAGAACCTGGCATTTCAGCTGGCGGCTGCTGCTGAGAATTGCAGGGGTTGGACACCCCACTCCAGCTCCCTGGTGAAGGCGGAGTGGCACAGACACTGCTGCTCCCAAGCAGAGCCACCACCCTGGAGCCCATCAGGAGAGACAGGCGGACATGGAGCTCCTCGGTGGTGAGACAGCTTCGTCACAGGGCCTGCTCAGGAAGCTTCCCACAGAGGGCAGTGGGGAATTAACTCACCACTGCACGTGGCCTCAGCACTGAACAGGTTCACCAGGAATGTCAAATTCTGAGTAGAAAGTTCTGAAGTTTGCACTGTGTCTGTGTGGGTTTAGTTTGCAAGAGTTGCCTTTCCTGCAGCCCTCGACACCTTCGGACTGTTGAAATTCAACAGGTCAGGGCAGCTGACTGAAGCTCTCACTGGCTGCATCCCACCTGGACACTGTGCAATCCTCACCCCCGTGGGACCTGCATGCTTTCCCCTCCTTAGAGGGAGGGAAAATCAAGGTACAAACCTGAAATGATCACCTCAGCTTATGCAGGTACGTGCCAAAGAGACAAGATGCCAGCTTTTTCGACAAATCTCTGACAGCTGAAATACCCAGGTGTAGAGTTATGCTACGTGTGCTGCCCCCTGAGCAGCTGCTGCTGCTGTTTACCCTGGTCCAGTCCACGTCCTGTGGCCCAGAACCAGCGAGATTGTGCCACAGGGGGGTGGCAATTGTACCACGCCCTCATACAACACCGGCAGGGATCTGCTTCAGCACCTGCTCAAAGACCCAGGACAAGGAATCCCAAGGAGGGATGGGGCCAAAGATCTGGTGGGGCTTGGTATCTGAAAAAGTTTGTTTTAGTAGGGTTTTTTGATATCTTTTAACAGCCTGCTGTTTGGAAAAGCTTCCCTCAAGCATCCCACTCTGCCAAAAATGACAGGGTAAGGGAAAAAAGTAATCTGAGGGTTGCGAGGCAGCGCTTCAGGAAGAACTGAACAAAGAGACAAAAGTCTTTGCAGTTTTGGAAAACAACGGCTCTGTATCCTCACCTTCTGATCAATGCCACGCTCTGCCGCCAGTACTGCCAGTGGCACCACTTCCTCTACTTCCCTGCCAAAAAACCCTTGTTAGAAGGGCGTCAGGAGAGAAACCACGCAGTCCTGCTGTTCCCTCTGAATTAAACATTTGATTTCCCTGCGTTTTCAGGAAGAACCGTGAACGGCTCCCGCTGTGGCTCGTAACACTCCGCTCAGCAGCTGCATTCACTGAGGGTATTTATTTACCCCCCTCCTCTCCCGCATGCGGCTCCTCGGGCACAGCCAGGGCTCGCCATCCCCTCGTCCACAACCCCGGTGCCAAGGCTTGAAGGGGGCAACCCGCACACACCTGGATGTGCCCCCACAGACCCACGGGCCCGTTCCTAAACTGCATTCCTGCCTTTTTCTCGCCAGCCTTCCCCGGGCACGGGCCGGGGGAGCTGCGAGCAGCGGAGCTCCAGGCGGGCAGGAGATGGCAGCAGCAGCCCAGTAACCGCGCTGCTGCACCGGGCAGGGAGTTCCTTTCCTCGGGACGAGGAAAAGCGACGTTTTCACCCCTCTGGACTTCAGGGTTGTGATCGAGGCACGAGAGACACCGCCCACGGACTGGAAAAGCAAAGGAGACGGCTCAGCATGAAGAGCTCGGTGCCATGTAAGCATCGTCAGGGCATGGAAAGGTGTTTGTTCTTCCAGCCTGGGTGGATCCTTACCGGAGACTTCTGTGGATTTTAGCTCCTTGGTGCAGGTACGTGAGGCCTGGCAGGTTTTCCACATGGTCTTCCCAACACAGGGGATGTTGTCCCATGGGAGGTGGTGGGAAATGGGCAGCAAGCATTGAGGAGCAGCAGTGCTGGGACAGTTCTGTGCTATACTTCCATTTGGGATGTTTTTCCTTTTAGTCTTTGATCATTGCAGGAGACTCGTGAGGGTTTTTAGCTCCCGGGTGCAGGTACATGAGGCCTTTCTGATTTTAAGCTTGGCATCCTCTTTCCCCAGTGCAAATATTTGGGAAAAATTAAAATCTCACTTTTTTAGAGCAGAGGGTACTGAAGGGGAGAGATGAATGACAGGGAAAAGTAGATGGGGAAAAAAGAAAGGATGCTCTGTCCTAGCTTGGGGGGACTGGAGAAGCAACAGGGTCACTACAGTCCTGCTCCCAGCACAGCTGCGCATCCCCAGGGGACTGAGCATTGAGCACTTTCAATATTGGGTAAATATAAAAATGCTGGGTAAATATTTAGAGTATCTAAGTAGATCTTTGCAGCTCCAGTGAGCCACACCAGTTGAAAACTTTGCAGAGGAGAATTTTGGATTCCAAAGGCTTGATTTTTTTTTTTTTACTTTTTTTTCCCCCCCCTTTTCAGAAGCCTGTGGTGGCTCCCAGCAGCAGAAGAGGGCTGTGTGCTGCCATCGCAGTGTGTCACCACACCAGTTTTCCTGATGGGGAAACCAAACATTCAGGGGCTATGGGTTGAGTCAGAGCTCACAGAGCCAGGGGATGAGAACCCTGATCTGCTCACTCTCCACCCCATAGTTTAACCACAAATTGGTCCCTTCCCCTCCAGGGACCTCGTACTCCAAAGCTGCACTGCCTTTTGCGCATGATTTTTGGAGAAAACTATTTCCAGAGAAAATAATGCGCTTCTTGGGCTGAAACATCTTATAATAACTCTCTATCTGGAAGGCAGATAGGAAAGCATGTGGGAGAGGGATGATGAGACAAAAAATTTGGGGTGGAGAAATCAGTACAGCTATTTGTTAGAGGAAGACCAGAGGGCACCCAGCAGTTACTGCTCCGCACAGCAGCTGCCTGACAGAGCCCAGGGCCAGGGCTGGGTGTGGCTGTGCCACAGGCACAGAGTGGCTGTCCAGCCCGTGCCATGCCAGGAGTATTCCCTGGCACGGGGTGGACTTGGCTGACTGGGCTGGAAGCAGCTCCCAGATGGCAGAGGCGATCACACCACCTGTGTGTCCTTTTCTGCTGGTGAAGCAGCGTGTCTGGGATGCCTTTTCCTGGTCTTAAGATCAAGAGTCAAACACGCCTTCCTTTCTGTGTTTCTGCCTTTCCGTGGTGGGTCCCAAAGTCCTGGTCACCGTCCTGGATCGTCACTCCGGCCCCTCTGTGATTTGCCAGCAGAGAGAGGGGCAAAGCAAGATGTGTTCCAATCTAAGACTGCAAGTTTCAAGGTCTTCAGTGTCCCTTCATGGTCACCAGCAACTGATGCCTTTTCCTGGTCTTAAATCAAGAGTCAAACATGATTAGAAGGGGGAAAAGGGATTTTACCTTGGTATTTATTTTAAGGATCCTTCGGTGCACCACATCCAGGTCCAACACACCTCCATGCACACCACAATGCACACCCCCAAAAGATCTGGTATCACATTATAGGTGTTACTAATTAGCAGATCTATCAAAAATTCCCCAATGAGAGGCTCGAGTGAGCCCCCCTCCCCGAGGAACCTTCCCTGGATGGTTCTATCTCAGTTTACAGAATGTGTTCTGGAGAGGACCTTGGGGTCTGGGGCACACCAACCCCTAACTACAGAGCTTCTAAAATATTCTGTCTCCTAGTTCAACAAACAAGTCCAAGAACATAGGCAAAAGCACCAGGAAGAGAAGTTGCAAAGAGGCATGAAAGGGGTATAAAAGACAAGACAAAATTCTTCATGGCATCATCTGCATGTGACCATCGACTGTCTGGCATTCCGGATCAGGAAGAGAGGGGGCTTCCTCTCATGAAATCCCACAAGAGCTCCAAAGAGCAAAGTAACAGCTCAGTCTCAGCGGGACTGAGAGACAGGATCTGCACCCTGATCAGGGCTCCAGGTGATGTGCCACAGTGAGGGATGCACTGCAGCTGAATGGGTGTGAGATTTTCCATGGGTCCCCTTTTTTCCTTCCAGGATTAGCTCCAATGGGTGGTGTTTTATTGCTTAGAGAGAGAGTGCCTTTCTCACCAGGGCCATGACCACTAGCCCTGGTGCCTTGTGGTGACGTGAAGGAGAAGGGAGCAGGCTCAAGCTGAGTGCTGGTACCATTTCTAGATATACCAGGTTGGTACTAAACATCATGCACAACTTGGATTGGAATCCTGCAAAAGGGCCATGAACCGACTCTTCTCTGGGACAAGTGGATTTTCAAATATCATCCGTGGTCATAGAAGTGCTGAGACTACACGCCCAGGGAAAATACAGAGGTGGGAGGAAAAAATATCCAATGCAGCTTCTGGGTGCTCGGTATTTCTCAGGCAAAAATGTGCACTCATGCACAGGAAGCCCTCAACATTTTGGACTGTACCTGCAGAGAGGACTGGGCACTGCACATCTGGACAGTGGAGGCTTGTGGGAGCATTAGCTGTGGTTTGGGAGCTCAGGCTCCTGGAATTCAGGCTGTACATCTGCAGGGCAGTCTCCTGCATCTGTGGGCTCGCCCTGCTGCGCTGTCCTTCACATCTGCCCTTGCCAGGCTTCAGCCCTTACCTGTGAGCTCAAGTGGACAACTTGAGAAGCCTTTTGCTACACTTTGCCACAGGGAGCCTGTCAGCTCATTTCATCAAATAAGCAAACGGCCAGCAGTAATTGCTTCTTGTCTCTGCTGTACAGCCCTCGTTAAAGACCAGGGGCACAGCCATCAAGTGTCATTGCTGTGGTATTTTCTGCCCAGAGAAAAAAATGCAGCTTCCCACCACCTTCCAGCTTCCCTCCCGAAAGCAAGGAAGGTCTCACCTCAATGTACCTGCCATGAAGGCAGATTCAACCAACTTAAGTGTCTGTGAATGATCGTGCCCCACCCAGGATGACTGTCTGGGGGACAGGGGTAGGAAACAGGATGGTCAGCTCCACCTTGGAGCAGTTCAGATGCAACTGAAATGAATCCCTCGTGGAACCCTCCCCGCTTCTGCTGAGCTACCACACAGATGGGTCTGGCTCACGGCATGCAGCAAAAGCCACTTAATTACAGCAGCAGCTCGATTTATTTGATTTGGATCATCTTTATTAGCCATCGCTTAAGCTCGTAATTAAGGGAAGAATAGGGACTGTAAAAGGGTACCTCCCTATGCTGCTGGTCTTCTCCCAGTGCTGCAGCAGCCCAGTGCTGCTCCAGTCTGTACTACACCTTCAGGACTCTCTCCCCTCCTGTATGGACAGCTGTGCTCCAAATGGCTGCTTTATTCCTGGAAAAGCATGGCAGTGTTTTCTCCCTGGGACACTTAACTGACTGGGGTAGAATATCTGATGCCCCAAAAGCTACGTAGGCACAGCAAGAGCAGCAGGTACCTCCTGGAGGGATGTTGCTGCTCAGCTCTTACAATAAATCCCCAGGTAGGTTAGTACCCTCTCACCCAGCTGGGAGAGAGCATCAGAATCCTTGCAGAGACCCTGGCAGGAAAAACAAAGGCCTGAGGAGTGAGACCTGAGGCTCAGGTGGTAACCAAGGGAGCCCACGCCTTCTCCTCAGGAGAGAACACTGCTCAGGAACACAAAGCTACATCTCTGCTCTGACTGTGGCTGTCATCTGCTGAAATCCTTGTGTTCAGTGCAGGTGAGGCTGTTCAGGTGCTTCTTCTCAAGTGCCCAAGGTGTTTCTCTGATTTCCAGCCTGCCTCTGTACCGCTGTCCTGAATCTCCTCCTCGCAATCCTACATCTTGATTGCACTCTTGGGGCTGAAGGGCTGCTGTGACAAGCACCACGCAGCCATTTTCTACCCTTCCTGCTCTGAGACTCAGTTTTGTTTTGTGCAGCCCAGTTCTGGGATTCCTACACCTTATTTGAAATGCAGCCTGAACAACTACAAGCACTGGCAGGAAGTTTTAATCATCTCCATTTTTCACTGAGGGACTGAGTATTTCATCCATGTCACCGTGATGCCTGCTTCTGGACCAAGACCCACCACGGCCATCAACCCTGTGGGATAGGCTCTGCTCCCAGGAGGTTCACAGGTGAGTGTCAGGGATGCATCACCAACCCAGCATCTTTGCAGGTACCCTCCTAGTGGGAGGCAGGCCTGGACTTGGCTTTGACAGCTCGCAGATTCGGTCAACTACCTTTGTGTGGTCCAGGAGGAAATTCCCCAAGCTGGCACGAGCAGCTCCTGTTTGTGGTGCAAGGGAATGTGTATTGACTGTCAGGGTCTGCCCACAGGACAGGGGAGAAGGCTGGATGCTGCATTTGTGTGAGTGTGAGCTGTTACCAGCTCCAGAGCAGCGCTTTTCCTTAATTTATTCAAACATCTCAAGCAACAATAGGTTGCTGGACTGGGAGGGGAGAGGAGTTTGCTCCTCCGTTCTTCTGAAGTATCAGCATCTCACAGTGCTCTTGCTCACTCCTGATTAATGAGTGACCCCGTGGTAAATATGGAAGTGCAGCGTGGAGAACCCGACTTGGCTGTATTTGTAGTTAAGAGCCATCTGCAGGCTACACCAAACGAGGTTATTTGTGTCTTGGTGCAAATACCTCACAAACAACAGCCTCCCTAGGTAACCACACAACAGAGCACAAGTGCCTGTTTATTTGCATCTGCCTCTGCTCACAATAGTGAAGGAAGGGAACCCCTCTGCTTGGGCAAGGGAGAACAAAAATACAGTGGAGAGAAGCTGGTAAGATCTGTAATTCAGGCAGCCCAGAGAAAGAAGCCTGTGATTCTGGAGAAGCAGATAAATCTAGTGATTGCTCTTTGCTCAAAGTTCAAGCCAAGTCACCTAGCTGGGAGCCTGACAAGAATAATAGGGACAAATAAATCATTTCTTCCTTATTGGCCTCATTTCTTGCTCAAAAACAAAACCCACACCTCTCTGGCTGAGTTACAGTCCAATAATTGCAGCCTTTCACTGACCCTACGTCCATCCCACGACCTTTTCTGCACTGACTCATCACAGCATCTGTTGTGCCACCACCCCAGTGTCCTGGGGACTGGCTTTATCACAAAAAAAAAGGACCTGTTTAAAGGCTACACTTTTAAATGTCAGTCCTGGGCTCCCTAAAGATGATCCAGCCCATGAAGAGGAAGCTGGCAGGTTTGTCACAATCTTGCCTTTGCTTGTTAGAGTCAGTTGGAGAGTTTTACAGATCTGTTCTGAAGGTTGCTGGAGGCTGGTTATTTTGTTTTAAAGTCGAGGCTGCAGCAGACAGGCAGCCACTATTAAAAGGAGAAATTTAAAAAAAGAAAAAAAAAAAAGTCATTTGGGCTGTAAAGCCAGCTGACTGCTTTTCACAGGCTGAAGGATTTTTTATGTCTGGATATTCCTGACCTGCAAGGTGAGGGGATGTGCTGTCATGGAAGAGGATTTGAGCAGCTCCACCTTCTTTAACAAGGGTCCTGTGCTGACTTGTGAGAACCTTTGATCAGATTTCAGGTACACTGGCATGGCCACATCCAGCCATTCCTCAAGCTTTGTTTCCAGAGAAAAGATCCAAAATCAGACCTTTCTATTCCAGCACCAGTCTTTCTCCATTTCCCTCCTCCCCCAATCCCATGAGGACAGAAAAAAAATTAAATTTAGTGCTGCGTATGCCTTCACATTTGCTTTTTATAAAGAGGTTGGGATGAAGGCACACTTCACCCTAAGAACACCCCATTGCAAGGATAAGGTGCTGTTATCTCAGGCTGCTCCCTTAGTCTCCTCTGAATAGTTTTGCTTAGATTGAGAGAACGTTTCTCAGCTATTACACAGAAATTGGCCGGATTGGTGCACTTCTGACACATTCTGCAAAAATACTTGATGTGCCACGAAAGGACTGATTCAAATGAGGAAACAAAAACATTTCTCAGCCAGAAAAGTCATGGAAGTGAAGAGCCCACAAGGGTTCAGTCGGTCACCCCTCACCCCAAACTGTCCACAGCATCACCAGGGTTTATATTTGGATGATGTTCTCCCAAGACTGAGTCATATTTCCTGCTTTGAGTTGCTCTGAAAGGCTGGTGTTTCAGGCAGGGTCCACATTTCTGTCTGATTCATGCAATAAGGCCCTATCTGTTGTTTTCGGGCGGACTTGGATTACCCAGCGCATACGAAAATTACACCCAAGCTGAGTAAACAAATATTGATCTACTCAACCTCAGGTCACAGCTGAGAACAGTGCTCCGAAGGAGTACTTCAGAGGGGCAGGATCACATCAGAGGGTATAAATGCAGGGTGAAATTCAACCCTGCTCCAGGGAGTTTGCAACCTTAGTACAATCAATAGGAGCATCTGAAAACGCTGGTCTCATTCGGGTTACAAAGCCCGGTGTCTCTGAGCTGTTCCTCCTTTGGCAGCTGAGTGCAAGAAAATAATTAATGAACAGCCCAGAGCTGCTGAAAGAGGAGGGGGAGTGATGCTGAAATAGCTGCATGTCGGGGGCTCTCGTGGCTCTGAGTGGATTGGGATGGGAGTCAGAGGGAAAAGCAGGGCAGTGGGACAGACTTGCTTGGGATGATTAATGCCCACCCACACCCCACCACCAGGCACGGAATGAGCGCTCCTTTCAGACGGTGTGGTAATTTTCCAGGTACTTGGCCACTTGACTGGAGGGCCTTTCTGAACACGCTGGATGAGATGTGATGTCTCACAAGCACTGGAGTGGAGGCAGCAGAGCGCATTTTTCCCACTGTGGTGAATTAAGTAGGACGTGCTGCCTTTCCGAGCGGAGTCCCCGAGCCTCCCATGTCTCTGCAGGGTCACAGTTTATTTGCTAACACCCCAGAGAAAAGCCACTTTGTGTATCCAGACCAATGAGGTTGACTCATTGTAGGCCTGATCCCTGACCAGCAAAGTCTCTGGGATTACCAAGAAAATTATTTTCCCAGTCATAGGATGCTTTGGGTTGGAAGGGACCTTAAAGATCATCCAGCTCCAACAAACTGTCCAGTCAGACGGGTTTTCCCTGTTTTCTCTCCAGCAGGATAGAAGGACAGGAGCAACCATCCGTCAAGGCACATTGTCACCAGCCCAGCAGACAGCAAGCCCCAAGTGTGGAGAGGACAAGCTCTCACAAGCCCACATTTTCAGGCCTGGTTCCTGTTTCACGTGGCCTCGACCCGATGCCTGCCCCAGCGGAGCAGGACACGGCAGCTTGAAAGGGGCTGTGGGGAGAAGAACAGCTGAGAGCCACAAGGATCCCGGCGCGTGTATAAATAGAGACAGAGCTGTTATCCTGATGAAATGAGACCAGATGTTTCTCCCAAATCCCTCCTCTCTGCTAGGGAAAATTATAGTTTAGTTACAGCAGGGCAAAGCGGGCAGCAAAATATTTTAGACCAACTAATGTTGGGAAGTCAAAGGGGCAAAATGCCTCACTGGGGCAGGGGTAGCATGCCCTGTGATGCTGCAGAGATGGATTGGGCGTGGTCAGAGTGGGAACTGGAGGAGCCTCTCGCTGCTTTTGTTCTATTTTTTCTGCTTCCTATCCCAGTATTAATGGCCTGAGTTTTAAAGCCCATGCTGCGGCCGCTTTTGTGAGGTAGAAATTCGGTGTCAGCACATGTATCCTGGAGGCAGTTGGCATGAGATGAAGGAGGGATGGCAGCAGCAGTTAAAACTGGGCCTTGGCTCTTTAATATTTAACTTTCCCCAGTGCTGTTTTTTTTTTTTTTTTTAATCAGTTTGCACATTATCTGCCATCCCCGTTCAAAGAGGGTTTTAGCACAGAGATTTCAGTGCTTAATCCCATGGGCAGGGAAAGTGGAAGAGTCTCTGTGAAGGTTCCAGGGCTCAATCTGGCCTCAATTACACCAGCCTAAATCAGCAAAGAGCGGCCACGACGGACTTTGCCGTGACTGCATCGGGCTGGAGGTAACAAAATTAGGGGTCAGTCCTGTATCTCTCCAGGAGATGCCTCTGGTCCCTAAGGCTCCATCCATAAGGGAGTTCCCAGGAGGATACAAACATTGTCAGACTGGCTCAGACTAAACGTCCACCTCGGGCAACAACGAGGACCTGGCCAAGGCCAGCTGCAGATGCTTAGGAAGGGATATCGGAAGAGGGAGAGCATAAAGTGATCCTTCCTCTGGCATATCCTCCCAGCTCCTGGTAATCAGCAGTTGAGAGACTTCCTAAGCCGGAGGTTGCATGAATTTGTGTAATCCCTTTTGTTTTTTTTTCTCATTCGTTTATACTTTTGGCCTCCGTGACATCCTGCGGCAATAAGTTCCACAATGTAATTATGTGTTGTGTGAAAAAGTACTTCCTTTTGTCTGCTTCAGATCTGGCTCCTGAACATTTCTCTCCATGCTCTTGTGTTGTGAAGAAAAGGGGAAAGAAATTCCAGGCCCATACCAGACCTCTCTTGACCTCTTGAGACTTCTCTGTCTTTATTTGCCCCAAGGTTTTGTTCTGGAGTCTCCCTGTTTTTCTAGTCTTTCCTCCTCATATGGTATCTATTCCATCACTTCCACTGTCCTTACCACCCTCCTCCGCGTCTCTTCTCATTTTATTATTGCCTTTTTCTTTTTGAGATAAGATCACTGGAGTGAGACTTGCTCACTCCTGAAGACATGCATTTGTTCTCCTGGAAGAAGGTCAGCACAAAAGTTTTCTTTTCTCAAATCAAACTGGTGTAGGTTGATTTCTTCTACAACACACACAGTCTTGGGCTTAATGAAAGTACACGTGCAGCTCTCTTCAAATGCTTGGCTTTCACCTATTCTGAGCAAACCCCCAGCCTGAATTTAACTAGAGCCTGTGGGTTAAAATGACATCCCCAAGTAGATCAACTAATGGGGCTGGTTTACACGAAGGGAATTTCATGCATGTGCTTATATTACTGCTCATTTATGCCTTCACAAATCCCCTGAGCACTACTGGTGGAGAAGACCCCCCGCCAGAACAGCTGAACTGGTGAGCATGAAATTTGGGAGTCTCTCATTTCCAGGACATCTTTATTTATAAAATATGTCTATTTTTGCTCCTGTCATGCCTGCAAAACCAGCCTTCCTATTTTAGTCATCCCTGCTCTTTATTATTGTTTATGTTGCCCTGAACTCCATGAATAAAGGCTGGAGAATGGATTTTGTCTTGTGCTGCCATGAGAATTTCAGAAACCACACTAGCCAGTCCTTCCAGACCTTGCTGTTAGGGTGGCTTCATCATACTTGCAGATACAACCAGTCCTCACTCGATGGGAACCAGTTGCTGGTGTCTTGCGCCGCTCCTGCGTCAGTGTCATCCCAGCTTAAAAAAGTTTAAAAAAACTCCACTTTTGGCAGAAGCTGAGCAGCCACATCCTTCCCTCACAACATGCCAGCTCCTCTCCTGCTTCCCAAAGGGTTTCATCCCCCTTTCCTCCCATGTCCACTTGTGCGAGTTTCCTGCAGCAGGGAAAGAGCCCGGGCTCCTGTGAGGGATGGGGATGTCTCTGGGAGGCTGGAGGCACAAAGGGGGCTGTGGGGAGAGCAGGAGGGCAAAACCTGGAGGAGTTTATTGGCTTGTGGCCACTAAGGGATAAGCTGGGAGAATACGTACATTTTACATTATCAGGAGCAGTGGGAAGGAGCAGGGGTAGAGAGCATGTAGGAGGGGAAAACTGCTTTTCCTCCTGCTTTATTGCATTATTATAGCAATTTATGCAGATGTCTGCTCTGGAAGGAGCATCCCGTACACCCTCAGCTCCCAGAACTTTGGAAACCATGCTGCAGAACATGTTTTAGGGTGGGAAGGAGCAAGGAAATATTACTGGGTGTACCAGCTGTGCTGCTTCTGTGCAGTAACACCCCTGTCTCAGTGGTGGAGGGTCAAATCCTCACCAGATTCCATCCTGGTTTAACTCTTCCTGGTTATAGGGGTAGTTTTAAAATCCCTTTTGCCCAAAGAATTGAGGCTGACACCATTAAACTCACTGGATCTTTATTCCCCTGATCCTGTCTCTTACCTCCTACAACCTCAGGAAGTGCCGAACTCACTGGTTTGTTTTAAACAAACAGACAAGACAAACAAAACAAACAAAAAGATACAGGTCCAAGAGCTAATCCTGGGGAACCCCTACAGGAACAATGAAAAATGGTAGCAAGGTAAGGCAGCGAGATCCTACAAGCCTCTTCACTGAGGGTGTCCACCCTCTGCCAGATATCAGGTATGAATCTGTAGGAAACCAGACTACACCAGTTCTGCCAATCACAAAACAACCTCACATTTGGAAGAAGGAGCTTTCTTCGTTTTCCAGCTCAGCTTGGAAATCACAGCAGGGTGCACATGCCCACCGTGGAAAAACTCATCCTGTTCTCTCCCAACCGGGTAGAGAATGACCCAATTGTAGGGCGAGATTCAGGTCAAGCTCTCAGTCAAGCATGAGACAGAAGCTCAAAGAAATGAGGTTTCATCAATTAATCATGGGGCTGGCAGGACTTCTTTTCCTCCACTGAAATAGTTAGTGCAGCTTCCATCGCAGACACAACTCTATGGTGTGAGGGTACTGCAACTCACTTGGATCAGGAGAGCACTGTTCACTGCCACTTTGCAAGTCTCCAGCTCCCAAGAGGAGCTTTTGGGAACTCCTAAGATAAACCTTCAGCTTCAGACAATGGATTGGGACCTGCCAGGCTGCAGAGCTCAGAGAGTTACAGTCCTTCCTTTCTAAGTGAAGCTGCCACAACTTGCTGTGTGAACCCTCTTATTCTGCTCTGCTGCAAAGCAAAACAAGATGACACGAGCATGGTTGGAAGATGTGGGAGCTGTAGCTACTTTAAAGCAGCTTTATGGCAGCACAACTGCTACAGGTCCACACTAAACTGTTCTTTCAATGAAGAAAAAATTGTTAGTGCTTTTATACTAATGGAGAAGTTGTGTGCAGAGGAGAGGCCTCGGGCACTGCCTGTGCTAACGGAGATAATCACTGGATCTGAGTGCTTGGGTGAACCCAACCCAGGTCTTATTGATCATGGACAGGCACAGAGTCAGTCCAAGAGGTTACAGAGATGGAACCCAACTTTAGCTGAACCCCTTTGTTGTCAGGTGTTTTGAATCATGACAGTGTGCCCCAGCCAAACCATCTGTAGTTATTCCTACTGGAGCCCTCAGAGTGAGACCAGGTTGGAATTACCCTCACCAGCTTCACCTGGCCAGAATCAGAGTCAGGGACACAGGACAGAAATACCTTCAGCTGTAGCAGATCAGCTCCTGGAGGGTTTTTAAGCCCAGCCAGAAGGGTCAGTGAGGGAGAGGGAAGAGAGCAGTGGGGCAGGTTTGTATGTGGGTTCTGTTGTGTCGGTGTTTGGATTTCCTGGACTAACTTGGCTGCTGATCACTGGGTGCTGCCATCATCTTGACTCTGCTTGCCTGGATCTGGAGCATCAAGGACTGAAAGGTAATGAAAGATAAACTGTGCTAAATTGAAAAAGATTTGGGAAAGGAGAAGCTGAAAAACTAAATACTGAGACAGCAAGGAATAGATATAAAGGACTATGCTCCCTGGGACTAAAATCAATTTTCTTTTCTGAAAAGTGTGTTCAGAGCTCTTGGACAAGGTAGAGGGACTAATCAAGCAAGGTGTGATCTCATGTACTGCAGCTGCAACATGTAAATGTGCTGTACTATGGATAAATTGGTGAAATGTAGAAGTACTGTGTTAGGGAGAAGTACTGTGTCAAGTAAGCCTAAGTATAAGCAAGTAAAATGGGTATGTACTGTGTTAGGTAAAAATAAAGTGTATGAGTAGACTAACATGTATAAGGTAAGCAAGATGTATAAGTAGTAAGTTATGCAGACGTAAGTGAAGTGTATGGGTTATGTGTAAATTGGTAGAATGTATAAGTAAGAAAAATGTACAAGAAAGGTACAAAGTAGGTATTAGGTCAAAGTTGGAGGATGTGTGAGCTCCTGCATGATGCCCAAAGAGGTGATGTGTATTTTAGAGAATTTTAAAGCTTCTGTGTAATCATAGTGATTTGTTGTACAGAAGTGCTGAGTTCCTTTGCCCACCTTCCCTTTTGAAAATTCAAGTCACAATGCCATGATTCATAAGAAACTGCAGGATGCATGCTTTATTCACAGCTATTTTATTTGAGAATTAAAGAACGCGTACCTTAAGCACCGGGAAATTCACCAAAACATAAAAGGGAAATAGAAAACTAAAACATGGTGTACTCGGAGATGTCAGTAAACAGGCATTCAGGACAAACCAGCCCGCAAATCCCCTAAAGGAAATGCGTTTAACCAAGCCAGTTGTCCTCCTTTCCCTGCAGCACATCTCATGTACCTGCGAGAAACAGCCTGTGTGAGTGCATCAAAGATTTATCAGTCTCGGTCAGGCGGGCGAGCCCCCCTCGGAGCCTGGGCAACCTCACGGCCGCCGCCGTTTGCGACTCAGCCCGCGGGCCTGGCGTTCCTGCGGCGTTACGGGGAGCAAGGGCCGCCGTGAGCGGCCGCGGCCCCAGCGGGATTATCCCCTGATTTGTATTCCTCCGGAACGCCTCCCCTTCCCGCCGCTCTCCCGGCGGGGCTGCGGGGAGGAACCATCTCGAAGCCCCTGCGGGGCCGCCTCACGGAGCCTCGCGCGGCGGCCCCGGGGGGAAGCGGGGCCGGGGAAGGGCCGGCCGGCGGCTCGCAGGGCAGCGGGGGCAGCGCCGGCCGCCATCGCCCGCCTTCCCCCCGGGCCAAGGGCGGGGCGCTGGGGCTCCTCCCTCGCTGACGCGGAGGGCGGGGAGGGGGCGGCCCGGGGGAGGGAGGGATGGAGCCGCACTGAGACGGAGCGGGGCTGGGGCGCAGCGCGGGCGGCGGCGCCTCCTCCTCGTCCCCACGGCAGCATGGAGGCGGCCGCGGGAGCGGCGGCAGAGCCGGCGGCATGGGCGGCGGAGCCCTTCGCGGAGCCGGAGCTGGGCTCGGAGGAGCTGGAGGCGGGCGGCGCGCTGGACCGCGTCCTGCGGGAGTCGGTCTGCCAGCAGCAGGGCTGGGTCCGCGTCTACGGTGAGGGGCGCCGGGGGCGGGGAGCGGCGGAAAACTTCCCGGCCCCAACTTCTTTCTCCCTTTCTTTTTGTCCCTGCGGCCGGAGCTCGCAGTTCCCCGCGGCTCCTTGCCTCCCTCCGCCCCGTTCCCGGAGCCCCGGGCTCACCCCGCGCCACGCCTTCCCTCTGCCGAGGTGCAGGATGCTCCGGTGCTGGGATCCGCGTCCCAAGCTTTTGTGTGCCCGCAGTCCCAGGATGTGCGCCCGGGATGCGGCTGCCGGCAGGGCTGAGCGCTCCCGGATCTAATTAGTGTTAATGAACTACTAAAGGCCTGGGAGGTGCTGATACGGTGGGTCCCGTCGCCCCAGACTTACTGGTCTGTGTTAAATTGACACCTCCATAATTTATGAAAAGGATGTTAAAATCTTTAGCTGTACAGGACGCGAGGTTGTTTCCCCTTCTTTGTGAAACTCTCCCTGGTATGTAAGCTTTTAAAATTAGCTTGATTTATGTGGCCGGGCCTCTGGTTTGTTTAGGCTGCCAGCTGAAGTGCAGTCGGATTTAATCTCTCGATCAGCACCTAAATAGTGGAAATTCTGTTTTATCTTTTCCTTGTCTCTCCCTCTTGTTTGTCTTGGTAATCTGATGATAATTACTCCCACGTTTCAGAGTGAAGAGTGCTGCAGGCATTATTTTGTTTTCCCTCCTGTAACAAATTTGATGGTCGAGCCCTGAAAAGGCACCAGTTGTGGTGTGTGCACGTTACCTTTGTCTGATACTGTTATTGTTGCCCCATCCCTGGGAGTGTCCAAGGCCAGGTTGGACAGGGCTTGGAGCAACCTGGGCCAGTGGAAGGTGTCCCTGCCTATGGCAGAGAGGTTGGACCAAAACTATCTTAAGGTCCCTTCCAACCCAAACCATTCCATGTTTCTATGATTATGCAAAAACACATTTTTGTTGGTACTTTTTAATATCTCTGACACTGGTGATTGTCCCTTTTGCCTTCCTCCCCTGTCCTGAATCCCAAGGAGATTCTCCAGGTTTTCCCTGACTTGTAAAACTAGAAGCAAATGCTCTCCGTTACCGGTGTCATTGATCTGTTACTTGATTGTGTTATTCCTGAAACACAACGATGACACGAGTAAGTTACCTGCCAGAACTCTGCTGCATTTCTGGGCTGATGGCAGGTAATAATTGTGAGTACCAGCAGCCAGAGCCTCCACACCTATCAAATGAGGAAGATCAGGCTGCAGGTTTTCTGGAGAGCATGGTCTGTTCAAAGACCTTTGTGTTTATTTTGGAAGCTTGAAAAGCTGGTGCAGTGGGATGAGGTTGTCTGTCTGCTTTCTGTCTGGTGCATCAATGAGCAAAGTTATACTTAGCACAATTAATTGTAATAGAAGTTTGGGATTTTTTAGTAGTTTCCACTGTGTTTAGCTTGCTGCTTCTTGCCTAGCTTGCTTTTGTTAATCCCAGCCTAAAGCTGAGACTATAAAATGCAGCCTTATGCTAAAAAACATCTCTCTGCTGTTGTCAATAAGAGCTCCTTCAGACTGTTTGTTGAGAATACTTTCTAAAGGTAAAATGAGAATGTACTTAACAAGAGGATGTCTGGCACCAGCCTATCTGATTGTTACCCAAGGTTGTATCTCCCATGAGTGGAAGCAGGAATGTGGTTTCAAAATTAGCCACAGTGAGGCACATTGCTTGTTGATAAAGTCATATGTTGTGATGTGCTTGTAGTTTGACAACTACAACTAACGTGTAGATAAATGGGAAAAAATTTCCTGTGACAGGGCCCAGCTAGCTCACAGGCTATAAAAATCAGCATACACTTCAAGCATGTAAAAATACATCTCATAGCCCAAGGACAATAACTAATTATTCTTAGTCTGTGTTTAAAAACAACTCGTTATCCCTCTCCCTCATCAAGAATCTGATGTGGTACTGTCTTCTCTCCTTCCCTGAGAAAGGATTAGCTAGTATTTGTTTGTTTCCTCCTGCTTATTAGCCTTTTTCTTTCTTGCATGAGCACATCTGGAGAAGTTTGTGGACAATGAATCAAGCTGAAACTGTGCCATGTTTGTGCACAGCTAAATATGGGTTACAAACCTATGAGTGACAAGTGTTATTCATAGGATTAAAAGTAAAGCCTTGCACAGTTGTTTGAGGAACCACAGCAGCATAGCGAAAGAAAACAGGAGCAGAAAGCTTAGCCTTATTGTCTGTATTGTCTGATAAACAATGAGAACACTAACACTAATTATTTCACCATGAATGGCTGGGGGAGGGAGGGAATATCGAGCACATGAAAAGTGGCGAAGTGTTTTCTGGCATGGCGAGAAATACAGCTTTTGATGTCACTGCATTTCTTTTCCACGTATGTCTGTGAACGTGAACTGCTGTGTGGGGGAGTTGTTCCAAATGAAAGGTGACTGTCTGAAAGGTGCCCCTGGTAGTGGAAACATGTATTTTAAAGAAAAGGAGCTCAGCAGCCCCTTAAAGACAGACAGCTGTTTATTTCTGTGCATCTCTGCTTGGCGGGGGTGTGCTGTGCACTTTGTCCAAAGGGGTAATTACTGCCATGAGGGGAGCTGGTCTGGCTGCAGAGCCTGTAAAACTTCGTCTGTTAGCACAGAGAAAAGAATTTAGCAGTGAAGTCCCATCATTGCTGGTCTCTGCGGCTTGCCAGCAGGATGACAGTGATGTGAATACAGTAGGACTTTACAATGTCTGGGATGTGATTTCAGTGTGACACTGAGGTCTTGTCTGACTTCACTACGAGATCTAAATCACAGTCTGGCTATTTTTGCATTTCCTGCCTTAGCTGCACTAGTTCCAAGGCTGGCTGTTTCATTCTGCGTTCTGGAGGTTCAGCAGCTTCTGCTTAAGGGAATTAGCCAGGACATTATCATGGAAATACAGTTTCCTCACCCAAGGACGGAGTTTGAAATATAATTAGTTTCCTCTAACCTGATGTTTGAATAGTGGACAGGAGCAGCAGATTTGCTTGTCAGCACGATAGGTTTAATTGCTCGTGAAACACAAATCATGTGAGTGCTCTTAGATGATGTTTCCAAGAACTGGTTTTGACACACAACTAATGTTTCTGTAAAATATGTATCGACATGTGTTCTGGGTGATGGCTTCCATTCAGACTCCTGGCATGTGTGCAAGGGGTAGGAGAGGGGAGGTGTCTTGCCTGGATTAATGCTATGATTTTTTTTTTTCCCCACTGTAAAGCTGATAACTGACTTTTGAAAGCATCCACCCATGTTTCAAGATCTTTTTCTCTGCTCTTTGAAACAGGTTTTGTGAGGAGGAGGCAGGGCAATGACTGAATAGACTGTATTTTCAGTGCTAACTGTGAAAACAGAGCAATTACATTGCCTGGTGTGGCTGACTGAACATCCATGGATTTTGCAGGAATGAATTCTAAAGCCAGCAACACAGCATTGGTGTTAAATGTTGCATGTGATGGGGGCAGAATCGGTTTTTGCCTGATGTACAGTCTGTGTCTAAACAGGTTGCAAACTTCTGTGACGGGGCTGTCAGATTCATTGATAATGTGCCTGCTCTAAGCTCACTGCAAACGCTCCTGTGCTAAAATTGCAAAAGAGTTGGTGAAATACTTAAAAAATAGCACAGGGAAGAGTCTGTTCTTGAATGCTCATCCTGCAAACAGACATTCTTGCTCTGGGGCCTTATCTGGACTGGGAAATGTCTTTCTCTTTTAGCAGCAGTGCTAAAAGATGATGGTAGTTGTACAAACTCGAGTGCAGATAGGATGTGGACTCTTTCATCACCTCGTCCTCTAATCCTGCAATGACCCTCCTCACCCCCCTTTCTCCTGGCAGGAGAAGGCTCTTCAAGCACAGGCTAGAAGGGCTCTGTGCCTTTCCATGGATATTGATCTGCAGGCAGAGCTGTGCAGGCTCTGACTCCAGAACAAGCCCTGGACTCTGTGCAACCAGACAGAAACATCTCTTGGCTGCCTCAAACCTGAGTTTCAGGCTTTTAAGTATTGGCCTTCAGAAAATACGAGGCTTGTGCTCAGGACTGAAGCCATGGTAATGCATGTAATGTCACGCAGAGATTAAAAAATAGCTGTGGCTTGGGCACTGAGCAGAAGCATCTCCTAATCATGTGAAATTCAGTTCAAAAGCCCAGTTTCTGTGACTTATCCATTCCAGCAGTTCATGGTCTGCCTTGCTCAACTCTTTTACATCAATTATCTCAACTCTGTTCTGAGGGATTTCTAGTTCTTTACAGCCTGCCTCACTCTGACTTTGCAAGTAGCTTTATACCTACCTTTTCTTTTCATATTCTTTTTTATTCCACTGTTTGTAGTCCTATCTGAAAACACAGAGCTTATCCATTTCCCAATCACCTCGCTTTGGATGAGTACCAAGAGGCTTTGGGAAGGAGCAGCATCTTGCTGTCAGCACATCCTTTCCTTCAGCCCTGCTCGTGCTGCTGGCCGGCTTTTCCCGAGGTGTGCCGGCCGGGATGGGGAGTGCGAGCCGCGACCCTCCCTGCCCAGGGTCCTGCCTGTCCCCCAGCCTCCACCCGAGGCGGAGGAGGTCCCACCAGGTGGCGGCATCTTCATTGCGGTGCTGCAGGACCTGCCGAGGATGCCCGGAACACGCGGGGGTGGCTCCCGTCCTCTCCGCTTCCACCCCCTGCGCTCATCTCCATGAGCTCCGTTACGGAGGCCGTCTGGCAAGGGGGAGGTGGGAACGGTGTGCTCAATGTAAAAACCAAAAAAACTCGCAGCCAGGCAGTCTGATAGGTGAGGTGGCTGTTACTGAGGGTCTTCTCCTCCTCGAGATGTGTGGGCTGGGGTTTGTGTGCTGCTGCCTTTCTGAGTGTGTATGGAGCTGCAGTTCCTTGCAGGAGAACGCTGGCTTTTAGGAAGGACTTGGTGGGAGCTAAGGGCAGGTGTGGCTGAGACCCTTGGAAAGGCAGGTGGAGAGCTGCACGGTGTCTGTGCAGCCAGTCTTGTGTGGGAAAGGAGGGAAGGTCGGTGTTCACGAGCGTTTTGTCCCCTTCTCATCAACAGGCTTGTTTTTAACTCACCCAGAAAGTTGGTACAAAAGCAGGCTTGGAAGATAAACGTGGTTGGGCCGGGAAATGTCATTTCCTGAGTGTTTGGACAATGCCTGTTGTGGTGGTATTTGACCTTATCGTAGCCTTCAGGTACCAAACAAGGGGCAGACATTGAATACCATTGGTTAGTTTTGTTGAGATAAGTAGCAATGATTTCTAGCTGGAGCCCCCATTGTAAAAGGCAGAGTTTAATCAAACCCAAGGTTTTTAAGTGACTGTATTTGCTAGAGATGAAAAACAGTTGAGTGTGCTGCAGGCAGAGATGCTGCTTTCCCTTGCCAGGCAGCAGCAGGGAATATCAAAAGATGAGTGAAGTGCTCTTACAGGTGATCTGCTCATGCCTGCTCTGTGGCAGCTCCTCCAATGGCCCCTTTTTGGCTCCAGAGAATCCTTACAAGCATGCAGGGGGTGAATTACAGATGCTCTGTGCTCATTTTCCTGTGCATTGGCAGAGGTGACTTGGAGTGGAGCTGAGGGCTGGACACAGCCTGTTTTCTCCTTGGTTGCTTTACTCTGAAATCTTATTGCAGAATCAGCCTTTTGACATTAAAACTGTTTGCCGTTCCTCTTTTCAAGGGCAACATTGGCAGGAATTTATATATAAATGAAGTTTTAAATTTTTTTTTCAGGAGTTTTTAGCTGGACTCCTTCAGCTGGCTGTGTTGTTGCAGATGTTGCCTAGGTTACTCATTTATTAAGTCACTTAAATATTTGGAGGCATCAACAATACTAGAGTATGCAGGGGAAAATGAGGATGACATTATTTTGAAACACTGGTTTCCTGACTCCTGTATTTCAGTCACACGATTTATCTCTGGCTGAACATTTTCATGTGGTGCTGTTTCCTATTTTTAAACAATAGGGGAAAAAAAGGGAAGATAAGAAGAGCGTAACTGTGACCTGTTGACTTATTATGAGATCACAGATTCCTTTTAACTGATATTTATAGATTTTTATAAAAAATAGCTGACACTTCAGTATTTTCTGACATATATGCCTTTTTAGCCTCAGGGTCAGAAGTTAAGCCATCATCTGAATTCTTTTGACATCCTCTGTGAAGACACATAGTAGTCTTGGAAATACAAATTGCATCTGCAAGGAAAGTAACCAAGTGAAAAGATATATTGCTGTATTTTGGTTTGCAAAATTCTCACAAAGCCCTTTGTGTGTTTTGACACCCTCCTATCTCAGAAAGCCTTTATAAAAGTGATCAGGAGGGAATAGCATTTGTTAATTCTCTTTAATAGGGTTTTGAAAGGTCACAAAACTGTAGAAAGGCTCTTCTCCAAAAGTCGGGATTATTTTTAATTGTAAAGCAAATTGGAGCAGTGCAAGTAATGAGCTCTTGGAGGTGAAGGGGTCTTTGCACTTAAGTAAATGTAAAACCGAGTCCTACATTTAGGTCCTTTATTAACTAAAGGGATTTTTTTTTATTTTTTTCCAACTGGGAATACCCCATTAGAAATTAGTTCTTACACTGCAAGCACTGGCAGGCACTTAGTTAAACACATTAATTCTGCAAACTGTGGGAAAACGACACCCATTTCAGCAGATGTGTGATGCGTCTGGTGGAGATTTGCATAAGAATGCATATGCTTCTCTGGGAGTTTCTGGCTTGATTAAAACTTGCCGGCACCTCTTCTCTTCCTCTAGCGCTGTGTCTGCATTCTTGGATATTAATGGTTTAATTGAAAATGCCCCGTTTTCTTTTGTCTTAAGATAATTCGTTGTATTTCCACAGTACTGCACTGTAGATGCTCTTGGTGCTGTACAGACAGAGGCTGCTTTGCTTGTCTTTTGGAATTTGTAGCCAGGACTAGAGAATAAAGGATACAGCAAACATGAAAAAGGGCAAATGTGTTTGAAAGTGGATGGAGGATTACACGGTGGAGTTTCAGGAGCTGGGAGAGGATTGTGTGTATTCAGTCCTGGCTTCCAAGGAGGTGTGGGAATGGAAATCGGTGCTGTGGTGAGGAGAAGTGTTGAGGAATCTGTGACTAAAAATGATCTCAGAGTTAATCCCTCCCAGTGTTAGGCTTTCACAGTAACAGTCCAAGAGATTCAGCAGAACCTCTCTGCCTCAGTCCTGTTCTCCATCTGGATGGCATGGAAAATTCCTTCAGGTAGACCATAGATACTGTAGCATTCAGTCTGAGAAAGCTTTCTTAACTCAGGGACTTGAAGCAGGGTACTGGGAGGCAGGACATGGAAGAAGATTACTTGGATTTTGACATAAGATTTCCAACAAGAAGATAAAACTTCCCAGGAATAAACATTTTCTGTCTATTGTATCCATGTGTAACAAACATTAGATGCCTACTACCACCTTCTAGGGCTGCAGGAGGAGCTGTTTTGTGACAGGACTGTTTTTAGGGCCTCCTTGGCATGAAGGAGTCAAAGACAATTTAGTGATATTCCAGACAAGGCTTAATGCTCAAGGAATGCAGGTCTGGAGCTGTGCTGCCCTGTGTCTCCTGCTGGCAATGGCTTTGTGGGAGCCTGGTAGCCAGCAGCCCTTTGGGCTTGGCCAGCCCCTGAGGGGGTATCCCCTCTTGCCAGCTGAGTTAGCATTGCCTGCATGCAGCACCTCTGGCTCTGTCCTTTCATCAGCTGCGAGGTGTTCTGTGCTGTGGGAGTGAGCAGGGAGGAAACACCCCAAGCAGTGGTGGCTGTGGGACAGGCATGGGATGGCAGTGGGCCAGACTGCCCCACCAGCAGCTTTGTGCTCTCCTGAGAGAGCCCTGCTGTCCCCCAGCCCTGGAATTGCAGTCTTTAGGGCTAGGCTGAGTAAGCTGGAAAGCTTGGACATTTATGATGCATTGGCTTTTTGGGAGAGCCCTCACAGAAGAACTTGAAGTGATGACATGGAATATAACAGCATAACTATGTTTCTCCTCCTGGAATGCACATCAGCCTTTGCTAGAAGGGCTTTGAGGAAATACAGGTGGCTTTGGCACTTCTGGGGGGATTTCTATGCCCTGTTTGATACTTGCATGACAGAGTTAAAGGCCTGCTTGCTTTCTTCAGGATCTCATTACTTGAGTCAGTGGATTGGCTTGAGATAAGTGGAGGTAATTCACACCCTCATTTAGCTGACTCTTTAGTGCACTGATACTGGTCTCAACAAGATAGGGGACAGATGCTGCACTACTCAGCACAGTGTGTGCTGTGAGGGTTCCAGGAAAATGTGTGCAAAGTAGCAGTGGCTGGGAGAGCTAAATGCAGTCCTTGAATCTCATTTAGAAATTAAATGATCGCTTTGCTTCAGTTTTCTGTTCCATTTTGTCCTGACAAATGGTGCCTGCTTTATTAACAATTCCATCAGGGTTAAAGGAGGAAGGCTCTGTTTCATTTACTTGCACCATTCATTGCTGTGCTGTGTGACTGCATCCAAAGCATTAACGGTTTTATTTGAGGGGGCTGCTCTGAGCTGAGAAGGTGAGGAAATGAGGCACAAATAGGTCAGGTAACTTGTCCAAGGACATACAAGAAACTTGGCAACAGAAGCCAGATCTCCTGAGATGCCTACAGTGCTTTGCTTGCATGCCTTGGGTTGCACTGCTTTGTGTTTGGGGTGCCCCTAAGCCTGCTGCTTTACTTGGATGCTCTGTAACTATTAATAATCCTCTCAAATACCCTATCAGCTGTCAGATCTGTAGGTCAGCAGGGCAAGATGCTCTGAGAGAGGGGGGGACTTTCATTCAGGTGATGACAGCTGCTTGCTCCTTGTGTTCTTTTTTTATTTCACTCCCCAAAAAGCCAAAGGTAAAGTTTTGTTGACCTTCAAGAGGGAATAAACTCATCTATTACAGTGATAGCAGGCTGGACCACTGGTATGAAGGTGTTTGGACAGCCAGCTCAGCTCATTAGCTTTTCTTCATTTTTGAGCAGGGCTGGGTGGTGCCTAAATCATTGATTTCAGGTGGGTAAGTCTTCACTTCTGACTGGGGGAGGAGAACAGATCACAGATGAAAACTGGAAAGCTATAGGCTGGTGATTAAACTGCCTGGAGCTCCACCATCCTTCCCGTGGCCTTTGAGCCCCAGTGCCAGAGCATAACCCAGCTTTGGCTGGCTTTGCCAACGCCTCGCTGATCCACAGGGGTGTTCCATGCTAGGGAGGGATTTTATCTCGGGAGTGCAGTCGCAGTGCAGGCACTAGGAAAGAAGAGGAGACAAAAAGCTTCCTGAAAAGATGTTTATTTACATTATGAGGTTATACCTCAGGCTGCACAGACAAGCTGCTGCCTTCCCTGCATTTCCTACTCACTTAAATATACTGGAACACGTACATCACGCACCGAAAACACAATGTGCTCACACATGCTAGGAAATCATTAGACTTCCTCATCAAATAATACTAAGTATTTCCTATTTTGAGGTATGTAATTTTTTTTTTTTGTTCAGGATGGTGGGTAGTTGGTAGGTATCCTGGAAAACAAGAAATCAGGAAAGAAACCAACATCCTTCTAAACCAGGTTTGAGAAGATTTATCTCCTAAATGACATTGGCTTATGGGGTCCCTTTCTCTCTTGCTCTCTGGCAGCACTTGCTGAGGATGTCAGTGAGGTGTGGGGTGATTGATTACCCCATTGAATGGATTTCATGGGGTCCTTCCTTAACTCCTTCCATTAGCTAAGGCCTTGCTCACTAAAGTTTTCAAATAGCCTCAACTCCCTAGAGATAATGACTTTTATATCCCATGTAGTGAAGTAGCAGGAAAAGTTTTATGGTCTTGCCATAAATATTTATGTCAGTTTTCTTTCACATACCCTTGGCAGGCGACTCCTCTGCTTAAAGAAGCTCCTGTAGTTGTTCATGTCAAATTCTGCAAGTACTGTCAGAGCAGTGTGAACCAAGGCCATTTCTTACTCAACTCTCCTCATTTTGATTCCAGTGGTTGCTAATTTCTTAATTTATAGCCATTAAATCATTATAACTATTAAATCAAATTAGGAAGAGAGCCTTTTTTTTTTTTGTCAGCCTAGACAAGCTTTACAGATGGAAGTTAAGCATTTTCTGCTCTAATTTCTTTTTTTTGGACTTACTATTAGGGAAGTTGGGAATGTGAAGTAAACAGCCTCTGTTTGCAGAAATGATGAATGTGTAGGATAAAAGGAGGGATGATAAGAAGGAAACAAGTTGTTTTTTTTTTTTAATTCCAGACCAGTACTGGAAATGGGGAATTTGCATGTTGTAAAAGTAATAATATGTCTAAAACTTTGCTGGAAAAAAAATTGAGAGGAATGCAGTAATAATAGTTAACAACCTAAGTGGTATGAAAGGACATTAATCTTTCCAATTCTAGCACTACTTGCTTTCTGCTATTTTATTCTGTCAGAATATGTTGCTTTTTCTGTGTTAAAAACCAGAAAAGGATGAAAATACAAAACCGTCTGAAAATGCAGTATGGCTGTCAATGATAAATATGTGTTTGCTGTAAGAACAGCATTCACCTGAATCACCATGTCTCAAATTTATCTGGATCCCGAGTTCATCAGGGTGTTTGGCCATTTCTCTCAAGTTGTACATTTTTGGTAATTTGGGTTTAATGGCTCTCTTGGTACTTTTAACCTGCTGCTTATACATAATGGTGATATAATACTGGTCATGTGTAATTATTACATATGCAAGCCAGTAATCAACTGTGAATGATACATAAGCAACGAGAAGGAGGCTTTCTCCTTAGGTCCTGTATTTTTGACTTGCCCCTTTTTTTTTTTTTAAATAGAGTATAATCCCTGTCTATATGAAGAATTTGAGGTGCAGTAGGTGTTAGTATCAACTGCTTTCCTTGCAGTGGCCCAAATCTCTTCTCAGAGTGTGCTGGAAACCAGATGGCATGAGACTCAGCCAGTGCTCTGGTGGGGGTTGAGGTAGTTCCCCCTATGAGCACGGAGGTGTTCCTATAAACAAGTGCCCAGAATTAAATCAACCTGCTGCTTCTGTGCTGGGAAACTACTTGCTCTGATTACAGGTTACATTAGCTTTGATTTTTCACTAATTCTGGGGGGAAAAAAAATGGGAGAGTGGCCTGCTGGGCCCTAGTTTTGTGTGTGTTCAGGCAGCTGAACATCCCATTGACAGCCATCTCTGCGAGGTGGCCACAGGCATCTGCTGGCCCGGCCATGAGAGCTCCTGGCTGACATATCCATCCTGTTGTAAAACAACACCACCACATCTGTTTGCAGATCAGTCTACCTGGATGGCTCCAAAAAAGCTTTGGGATGAATCTCAAATGAAAGCTGTGGTGACAGGGGGGTGTTGGGAGGCTGATACCCACCAACATAAATCTCTGCTGTCAAGACTGCTGTTGTTGTTGATGGAGTTCAGAAGGGTTATCACGAGTTCAGTCGAAAAAGCATGCAATTAAATTTAAAACTTAGAGTAGCTTTGCAGGAGACTTACAAAGGAAGGGCTGTTGTGTATCACTTGGAGTGTACTAATCTGGTTCATCAGTTTACCAGCTGAGGTGTTCTAGCTGTAATTTTGATTTCCATTTATAATAACCACGCAGTTCTGTAGCTGACACAGTATCCCTCCCTGCTTTGTTTCCAGACTTTATTGATGTGGCTTCTTTGTGACCTACTTTCACCACTTTAAGGTTGCTTTTTTAGCTCTCTTCCAAAAGGAAGTGCCTTCCATGGGAGATGTTGGAAGCTCACTAGCCAGTTTTTAATTCTGGTAGATGAAAACTTGGACCAGCCCGAGTGGCCTTCTGCTACACCCAGGGTAGAAGACTTGACTGACCCCTGGGTGCTTTCCTTACTAAGTTTTGTTGCTAACCATTTTGGGACCCTGGAGGTGGCTGTTTTGGAGAACTAGGGAAGGAAATGCCTGTATTTCCTTGGAAGTCTCATTACTCACTATGGAACTGGCTAGCCCTGTGACTCTTGAGGGCACTGAGTTGGCCTCTTGTCCTTGCAGTATGTCATGTGCTTATTACTTAAGCACTTGCACAGCTGGAGGAAGCAACATCCCAGTTCTTATTCCTTTTACTCATTCCGGGGTGTTCTTCATTTGTGTTGTTCCTTGTGGCTTTCTCTGCAGTTTCCACTGCTGGTGATCCAGTTCCTCAATTAGTGGTGCCTTTGCTTTTTATCTGGGGCAGGAGGTGTGTGTTTACTTCTTTGTGGGGGACACTTAAAAACAGTTACTGTGATGCAGATGTGCAGTTTTCAGCAGATATGTAACATTTAGCTAAATCTTATGGGGGGATTAATGCCTCGTTGGGAAAAAATAATTCACTTGTGTAATTTCACAAAGTGGATGTAGCATTTTTAATTGTCCTCTCAAAACTGGCTGCTTTTCCCTCTGCTCCATTTCACTTGGGTGTCAAGTTTGTATAAACACTGGTTACCCAAAAGAAAAATCTACTCCAGTCCTTTTTCTGGAACCTAGGTGGCTTTCTGGTTTCCAGCAAAGAGTAGCCAGATTTGTGTGTGTGCCTCCGTTATAAAATGAGCATGCTATTAATTTTAACTGCACAGTTTCTGCTTGGAATAGCAATTCAAACAGTGAGAGAAATTGCTTTTGTGTGTGTTGATGTCAAAGGAATTTCAACAGAAGTGGCATTTGGCTCCTTTTAGGGTCTGGAGTTGGACTTGTCCTCGCCTCTCTGAGGTTGGGTGCACCGTACCCTCAACCCTTTTAGGAAAACCTTTGCCAGGAGAATGGAGAACTTGAACCACCAGAGATGCTCCCCAGTGCTGGGGGTAGCAGGGTGTTGGAGCAGAAACTTGTAGCCCACTGTTGTAGGTCCCTCCTCGCTGCCTCCCCTGGTGCCTTGTGCCCAGCCAGCCGTGCCCTGTGTGCTGGCATAAACAGGAGCTGCAGTTAGGCTGGTACATGGAGCGCTGGAAGAGCCTGGGGGCTAAAAATACAGCTGAAAGGAGCTGCAATGGAGGCATTTGCCTCAAAAGGCAGCTTCTGGCAGTGGGCTGGGTGTTACCAGGGCTCTGAGGTTAAGGGAGCTGTGTGAGATTGGGGAGAAAATGCAGAATTCAGCAAGTGTGGGGTGCCAGCTGCAGCGAGGTGCCAAGCTGAGTGACCCAGTGGTTTTCTGGGTACACCAGCTATTTCTTTGTGTTTCCTGTCAGCAGGATGCTGGGTGAAAGTGGGGTGGTAATGTTTTTGTTGGAAGCAAGCTTGGTACAAGAGGCCATGCTAGTGCAGAGGTACTGCATGTGAAAGCTGTTAGTGGTTTGCAGCTTTTTAGGATGTTCTTTTTCTCTGGTTGAAATATCCAGCAAAGTAAGTGAAACATCAGCACCCGTGAGGGATAGCTACTGAGTTTCATACTTCTTTTTTTAATCTTCATCAGCATACAAGAAACAATGAATGCAAATCTATTCCCCAACATGTGCAGATGCATTTGCTGCTTGGAAGCTGAGCTGGGCAGGAGCTCTGAATTATCAGCATCTGATTCCAGAGCTTTGACAATCTGCAATCTCCTTAATATTCTGATGAGCCACCGTGGGTATTATTCCTCTGTGTTCTTTTTTTTTTTCCACTTTTTTTATTCTTGAAGCTCCTATTGCAGTCTGAATGCTGTTGGTTTAGGATTAAAAGAGATGTTGGCTGGCTCTATGCTTTGCACAATTTTCCTGTGACAGCAGAAAGAGGGAGAGTTGATAGTATGATTCTCTTTCCCTCACAGTAGTTCAAATGAAGCTTGAATTAGAAACAGCTTTTAAAATTGAAGCATTATCTCCTGGTCATAATTGTGTCTCTCTAATATTATGAGCACCAAGGCACATAAATTATTCATGCAAGGAAGAAATCCTCAGAAATTTTTCTTGGGAAATCACAGCACTTCCAAGGAAAAACTTTTTGCCTCTAAAGACACTTAGCAACTCTGTCCTGGATTCTCTGGCAAGAGTATTCTTCCAGTTACAGCTTATCTTTAGAAATAGCTGCAGATAAATTTTCAAATACGTGTGTGTCTTTTAAAACATCACTTGCTTACCCTGATGGCAATTAGATTCATCTTAGCAGTAGTGTAAATCTAGAGTAGCTCTCCAGCCTAAGGGCTGGCCATTTTACTGTCCAGCTGTTTTCCACATGATTTATTTCATGTCCCCCCTTGATTTCTTTGCCTCACCCCTTAGCTTCACTCTTGCTGCTCACTGTACAGTGAAGGAAGAACAGCTGCACTAAGCAGGTCCAAAAAATGACTCTATTAGAATTAGAACTGTGTCTGTATTACAGTAATACCAAAGGTCTTAGTTCATCTTGTAGCCTCAAAAACAGATTGTCATCATTTCCACACTGCCTGCTTACAGTGGGAGAAGACAGCTCTGACTCAGCCCCTGGATAAATGGGAATACAGGGAGCTGAGTGCTGCTGCTGGGCAATTTGTTCAGCCTTTGTCAGTGGTTAGGAATGTCTTTCTCCCCACTTACAGTAACGCTGAGCATAACTAGCAGGAAGAAGACCTGCTTTATGGCAGCTCAGGAATAGGGATGAGCTACCTTTCTGTCAAAATGATATGAAAAAGCCCTTAAGATTGAGGATTTGATGTGGATGTTTAGGGGATGGTACAAGTGTTATCCTAGCAAAAACAATCCTCCATCCAAAACCTGCAAATTCTTTGGCATTCCTTGCTGACACAGAGAGAAAGTAAAATGAAAAGCCTTGCTCTTTTTAGATGTTCCAGTGAACAGGCTCATGAGTAGGGGATTGCCTTTTATTAGCTGGGAAGTAGCTCACATTTTGTATGGCAGGATGGAAGTTCCTTGCTGCTTCTCCTGGTTCTTTGAACTTTAGAACAGTGGAAGTACCTGCCAAACACGGCAGTGTTATGTGCAATCCCAGGAAAGCCATGCCTGCAGTGTCCTGGAGATGGAGCAGAGCAAGTCTTAGAGGTGGAACTCAACCCAAAGGTCCACCTTGTTGCTCCAAGGTCTGTATGAAAGGTGGGAAAGACAAGGTGGTGCTTACTGGTGCCTGGAGAGGCCTCACCAACAGGCTGCCCAGACAGAGTATTAACATCATTCTCCTTTATTTTGGTAAGAAAGGGCCAAAAAGGGAGCAATTTGCCTTGGTTGTCTTGTCAAACTTGTTTAATGTCAGTACTGGAAGTATTTCACTAAACATCTCCATGTTTACTGTTAGTAAGTGCATGTTTTTTGTGGCTGGTAAGCACAAGGTATGAACTTCCATTCATATGTCTCTGACAGAGCTTCTTTGCTCTCATTCAAATACCAGTTGTTTCTTTTGAGTAACTTACATAGTGGCAAACAGAATGGGTAGAAAAAAAGGGGGTTGATTTTCATCTTTCCTAAGGTGTGCCTTTGTCGTGAAGAAAAGAGAAATTGTTATTTATAAGCCAAAAAATGTATTTTCAGATGCAGCGTGTGGTTTGGAGGTTTTTTTAAACTGTTCTACTTTTAACTGGAATCCTGTGGGTGAAGTGCTAGAATAAAACCCAGCAGCAGCTTGATGCTGTGCACCCAGTTGGATGGTAAAGCAGAAAGAAAAATACCAGGAAAGCTGGGGAAAAGGGCAGCAGCCCTAAAAATACAAACTCTGCCTAATCCCTCCCTTAATCAACTGTGTTACTGTGCTCTCAGGGGCTCACAGGCAGCTTGAAAGCAGAGACCAAAGTTCTTCATGGGAGATTTGACAAATCCACCTGTCAGTGTCACCCGACAACTGATTTATCATCTCTGACAAGTAGAAAATTGCTTTGACTTGTCTGCAGGACAAGTAAAATTTAGTAACAGTGATGGGGTATTTTAAAAATTGTCATGATCATGTAAATCCTGTTATCTCTGTAACCCAACACTAGCAAGTTCTGGACTGTAAAATGACATTAACTTGGTTGAAAAAAAATTTTTGAAAAGGTCTCATATTAACAGATAATGGGACATCCCCCCCCCACCCCGTTCATTTTAAAATCCTTTCAAAGGCTGACACTTCTGTCTTTCAGCCCTATTTCTCTGGTAATAGAATATTGAAGAAGATGTCTTTTAAAGAAAAAACCCAGCATGTAGCTATATCACATCAGAAAATACAAAAGAAGAAAGTCTGCTTAATCTGACAAAGCATCAGTGTTTAGGCTATAAGCTCATTATGAGGCTTGTGTAGTGGGAGCTGATTTTTTTCAAATTAATTTCTATGATTACCATAATAAACATTTTAATAATATCCTTTCCTTCCCTCATATCCTCAGCAGCTGAATATTTCAGTAGGTTATCTGGTCGTTCACAGCAGCCTTTATCCCAATCAGCTGTGCATGATCTGTTTACAAGAACACTTACAGGTATTTCCACTTCACTTTCATGTTCCAGGTTGTGCTGCTTCAGCAGCTCTCTCTCTGTGCATTTGGGATGTTCCCAGAAAACACTTGGGGAGTTTGGAGATCTTTGAATCCCTAATTTTCTTTGGTAGTCAGTGCAAAGGAGTCACATCATAGTCTATTTAAATCTTTCAACTGCCTGGAAAACAATTTGCTGCAGCAAACACCCAGCACCTCGACCAGTGAGGCTGGGGCTGCAGTGTTTGGTTTGGTATGTGCATTATTTGCTGACTGTAGTAAGTAAAGCCTCGTGTTCTGCTGATGCTGAGACTGAGAGGTTGAGGGAATCTAGAAAGTAGGAGTAGGGCACTGTTAAATGGCAGAGATTTGTTGGCATTGGGATCTGTGCAGAGCTGCCTCCAGCTCTGGGGTCCCAGCACGGGAAGGATGGGGAGCTGTTGGAGCGAGTCCAGAGGAGGCACCAGGATGGTCAGAGGGATGGAGCTGGGGGGAAAGGCTGGGAGAGCTGGGATCCTTCACCTGGAGAAGGGAGGGCTTAGCAGTGGCCTTGCAGTACCTGAAGGGAGCCCACGAGACAGGTGGAGAGAGACTATTTACTAGAGCATGGAATGACAGGGCAAGGGGAAATGGGCTCAAAATGAAAGAAAATAGGTTTAGCTTAGATGTAAGGAAAAAATTCTTCCCTGTGAGGGTTGCCCAGAGGAGCTGTGTCTGCTCCTACCCCGGAAGTATTCAAGGCCAGGTTGGACAGGGCTTGGAGGAACCTGGTCTGGTGGGAGGTGTCTCTGCCCATGGCAAGGGGGTGGAAATGGATGATCTTCAAGGTCCCGTCCAGCCCAAACCATTCTATGATTTTAAAACTCAAGATTACTGCCCGCTTCTTGAAGCTGATGGAGTCTCAGGCTGTTGCACTGTGTAGGTTTTAGTCTTGCAGCTCAGCATTCTTAGATTGCTTTTCTTTGCTTGCAGCTCAGGAGCAGCACCAGAAATATCAAAAAATATCGTACTGATCTAGGCATGGTCATAACATGCATCCTCTGGCATCCCTCGTTAGCATCCAGGACTTGTCTCCAGTACTGGCTCAGTTTCCATAACAATCTCATGTTCCATATGTTGTCCATGATTGCTCCAAAGCTCCTGCTTCCTGAGTTTCTTTCCAATCAGTAGCTTTGAATATTTGTCCTTGTGCCTTGAGCATTTTGTCTGTCTCACACTCTCCCAAGCTCGTTGTCAGCAAGTCAAAGAGCTGCAGCACAGCAGTGAGGAGCTCTGAAAGCTGGGTATGCTAGGTGAGCATCTGAAATCAAAATAAAATCTCCCAGCAAAATAGTGGCACAATCAGCAATTCTAGTGTGTAAAATTGTTTTTTTCTAACCTGTCCCTTTTCCACCTGTGGTTCCCCCTCACCTTCCACCTTTTGCTTGCCCCTGCTGTTTGGGCTCCAGGGGTGCAACACCTATTTTTAAAGAGGCACTAAATGCACTAGCTGAACTTACTGATCTAGGAAAACAATGTAAGAATAGTGTAATGATTGTCAAAATGTCCTGTCAAAACCTCTGTAACAGAAATAAAGCGTGGAGAAAATGTGTGACACTTTGGAAGTGATTGCATCTGTTAGTACTGAGGGGAGACAGCAAAGTCTAGATATGATTTTATTCTTTTTCCTTTTTGAAGCTGCCTTGTTGCTGGTAAGTGTCAGCATTATTGCTGTCTTGAGGCTTTTCCAGTGACAGCTTATTAAGAAATTGCATACTCTCAGAACTGCATTATTTTAGAAATGGGGGGTTGTGTGCAAATGAGGAAGTAAACAGAGGCTTTGGAATTCCAGTCTGATGCAGAGGAACAGGTTCACTGCTGCAGGAAGAAATTGTTCCTAAGAAACTTTTGGGAAGAAGGAGGAAGAAAATAGCAGTGCTTAAGCCTGAGATGTGCTGCACACTTTGACAGTGTTTCAACATCAACATGGATACAAGTAGTAAAGATGGAAGACAGGAGTCAAAGCACCTCTTGGGAAAATAATAAGACCAGAAGAAGCAGGTTTTGCTGTAAAGATGAAATGCTTCTTGCACTTGTACTTTAAGCAATGTTTAGCTCTTTTAAAAGTGTTTGAGGAAGACAGAGATCAAGCAGGAGACATGATAATTACATGAAGCTCATTTGCTTCTGACATGTCACGCCAACCATTAAATCAGGAGATGTGAGGAAAACAGGTTTAGAAGGTTGTTTTGCTAAGCCTGAGCTGCTCATTGTTTTTCCATTTTAGTTTAGTTGTAATTTTGTCTTGTAAAATCAGTAAAGGCATAAATACATGCAAATATTATGGCCTTTTAAACTTGCTGTGTTTCTAACAAGTGATGTAGGAAGCTGCTGCTGCCTGTTGACCCTGTCCCTCTGAACATCAATAACAATGTTTATTTTTCCCCATCTCAAATGTTAAGCTGTTGATTTCAGTGGTTTTGATCTTCATTTCCTGTTGGAATGAGACTTTTTTTCCCCCCCTCCTTGGATTTGAAGGTTGACCATCAGGAAGCAATATTTTTTGCTTATTTTAAGCTATGCAACACATACTCGTTCTGTGCTTTTTCTGTCCTTGGTTTCAACTTGTAATATCTCAGCTTCTTCCTCATTTACTCCAAACACAGACAAAACAAGGGCTGTCTTTCCTCTTGCAGGCTCTAAGCCTTTAGTAACACTGATATTAATATTATCAGCAGGCTGAAGTTCATAGTTTGATGCTTAAGGGAGAAATAGAGAGTGAGAAGGAATTGCTTTGCTATTGTACTTGAAGATTTTTCTCAAGTGGGAAAATAAAACCCCCTGTTAGGCATTCAGCACAATCCCATCAATGGTGCTGGGGTTTGAAGGTACTCAATTAGCCAGCAGGCTGACAGTGTGATACAAAGAAGGTGCCCAGCATCTGCCATGCCTGAAATTGTACAGATTCTGTTCAGTAAACCTGGTCACTTAAATTTTACCCTGGTTTTACTTGTCTGATTAAACATTTTAATGTTTAATGAGTTCTGGCAGCTGCCTTAGTTAATGTACATGTGATTGGTTTCTTCATGTCTTCATTTTTGCCCTGCAGCCTTGTTAGTCTGATCCTTCTTTCTGATAGCATCATTAAAATACTGGTGCACTAGAAAAATCCCAGGTTTTAAACATCTTCATGTAGCCTTTGTGTATCTATATTTTGTAGCAATAGTGCATGCACACTGCCTTTTTTTTCCTCTTATATTCTTTTGTTCCTCTTTCCCCCAGTGTATTAACAGCTGTGGTAGATGAACCAAGAGCAGGGACTCAAGACTTCAGTGGTGACTTATCTGAAGCCTTGCCTGAGTAATGGCTCTGTCAACATTTGCTGGAGGGGATAAATTTGGCTTCCTTGGTCACAGAGTACTAGCCTGACTTTTCTGTTAACACCTTTGACTCTTTCTTTGCTGGCTCAAGAAAACCCCAACAACTTAAGTAAGCTGTAGCCAGGCTGGAGCTGGAGGTACAGTACATTTTAATCTTGTCTTCATTTCAACGGTATTTTGATTATATGAGATGGAAAAGTTTTAGTTATTCTGTCTACTTGGTATCAGCAAATCACAGACACTGTATCACTGCTAACATTCTAAAGAAAAATATTCTTTGCGTTTAATTTTGAATACGTTTCCCCTCTATTTCTTATGCTTGTGACCTGAGAGATGGGAGTATTTTCTCTCCTACTTTCCTCCTTCTCCTCAGGCCCCTACTGTTTCTAGACACTGAGAGAGAAGCAGACTATGTCAAAAATTTATTTCAAGTTTGTTTGTAGTGCCCTGCTGCACTCTGTGGCTGTTTTTTTGTAGTGCAGTTACCGAGGAATTTGGGTCCCCTCTTTTAGGATAGACCCATTACCTCCAGACTGTTCTGGCTCCCTGACCTTGAACAGTGTATTTGTAGAAGACTCATCTTCATGAAGCAAATGCAAATCTACGAGATCCCACATTTCCCAGCAAGAGGCTTTCTGTCACTCTAATTCCCTTATCATAAACACAGCAACTTCAGTTGTCCCTGAATCCTGGCCCATCTGTCTCGGATTTACTAGAATAGTATCATGGTTTAAATAACATCGCCTCCATTTGTGGAAGCAAACATTTGTTGTTTTATCTGCAGGCAGAATTGATGAATATTAGTGTTTGCAGGGATAAATGGCATTTTATCGTGGACTCACAGCAATATCCACCTGGCTGCACCTGCTGTTTGAGACAAAGTACAGGGAAAAGTGATTTACAGGTAGACTTCCAGGCCCAGAGGAGAGCCAGCACTGTTCAATCTCTTCAAAGGACATGATTAGAAATTATTTTTTTTCCCCTAATTTCAGTTGTCTAAATTTTAAGTTTTATTTTTATGGTCAAATGCTTGTCCCAGCTCCTTTTCCTGACTGGTCTCAAGGATTATTTTTCCCCTGTGCAGAATAAAGGATGCTAACGTGCTGCAGCCTGGGGACACATTTGTTTGAGTGCTGTCCCATTTGATTAGGCATCCTCAGTGAACCAAACCTGCTGCTTTTTTTAAATCCACCTAGCATGGGACCTAACTTAGTTTCAGATCAGAATCCCTGGTATTTGTGCTGATTTCACAGATGGTGAACTTTATTTTCCAATTTTACAAGCTGATTTTACAGATATTTGGGGAAAATCATCCTACTGTGTAGCTAGCATCAGTAAGCATCAAAACTTTTCTATCTCTTTCCAGTATCATTTTTTGCTGACATTTTTTCTTGTTACAGTGCTTTTTGCAGTACTTTCATATCTATTTTATTCCTGGCTTGTAGCAACTGTGAGGAATCTTTTAAATAAGGACAGTTGTTAGTGTGTGTGGGTTTGAGAAGTTATGAATTCACAGCTACTTGAGTGTGCAGGAAAAAATAGCCCTTTTTTTCCCAGCCTTAATGATTTGAGGATTTTTGGGGGAGGGCAGGGAGGCATCTCTGCAGTCATTTGATGCTGCTGGATCCCTCTGCATCCTCCAGCCTGTGTTGGCTCCTCTGGTGGGTTTATGGCTGTAGGTCAGCATTGGGAGGCAGTTTGTGCACATGCTCTGCGGTGTCTGAAAGCTTCATTAATTAGAGCTTCTCGTTCCTTTCCTTGATATTTTACTGTTCTCACACTTGCTGATCCCAGGAGGAGGTGCTTCCCCAAAGATCCAACCCAAGGCACGGCCAGTCCTGCTAGAAGGAAAGGTTCTACTAACCTGGCTTAGTGCTGGGCAAAGGGTGCAGTGCATTTCCTCCATCCATTGATTTGCCCCTCCCAAACAAACGAGTAGTCTGTCCTTGTTGGCTCACCTCATTACTAGCCAAAGTTTAGGAATAGAAGGAGAAAGTGGTATGTGTGCTGTCAAAGTAGCTTCTAAATGTTTGATTATAGGGTTAGGAAGAAAATAATATGACAAGGAAATTCAAGTAGAGATTACACATGTAAACCAGATTCTTCCTGGGCTGTTCAGGGAGCCTGGCAGCACAGGCTGCTGCTCCTCACGAGGCTCGATGGCTTTGGGATTTCTTCAGGCTTACAGTTCTCATACTGGAATCACTGCTGAGTGCAGCCTTCTCCTCTAGCCTGAAGTAAAACAGCCTGGTACCCGTGCTCTGCCCAGGCTGGGCTTTGGGAGTCGGGGGTGAGCATAGGAGCAGGATTAGTTTTCCCCCTGTGCTCTCAGCTGGCATAAAAAGCAGGCTGAGAATCTTTTCTTCATTTTTCCACTTAATTTGCACATTACTCATTCATCTGTTGGTTTCTTGCATCATTTTTGGGTCTTCTGTCTGTCTTTGCCTGTTTCTCAGGGTTTGGGACTTGGGTTGTGCACAGACCTTATGTGCTTTTACCTTCCCTGTCCCTGTGAGCACTGCATGAAGGCCAAGTGGCACACACATGACAGGTTTGCCATTGCCTGCTTTTTTTTTTTCTATAAGCTACTTTCCTTCCTTTCCCACCACTTCTTTTTAGCATTTTTAGCTGCTATAATGTTTCTGCTATAATTAGCTCTGACCATGACTGTTGTTATCTTTCCAGAGTTTAATTTTTAAAAGACAGTCTAGAGGAAGTAATGCTCTCTTGGCTGAAATCCTTTTATTGTTCTGGCCAAGTGGCCAGCTTGGTGATTGTAACACAACAAGCTTTAAAGGAAAAAAAAAGCTATCTGCCTGTCCTCTTCAGGTCCTCAGTATGGATGAAGGACCTGGTGTACCATGTGACATACAACTTAAATATTGGACACGCTCTCCCTCCCAGTGCATGTGCTGGTTTATTTTGATTGAGTCTGGGTTTGTATCATTTCTCTATCCAGGTTGTCAGTGAAAATAAGCTCAGGGTATTATATGCAAAGCAAATCTGATTTTTGACTTGCTGCCTCCTGAAGAAGAGTTCTGTGCAGGGGGTTGATTTTGCAGAGACTGAGGCTCGACTGTACAGAGGGAAGAATTTTCCTTGCTTTGAAGCTTGTGCCGATTCTGGCTGGGCTGGTGAGGCAGCGTGGTGGAGGCTGTGGGTGTTTGCTGGGCATCCACAGCCTGTGCCCTGCTCAGAGGGCACACGGATCCCAAGGGACGCTGCCCTGGCACTTCTGCCCGTGGCTGTTCTGGAGCTCTGCTGTGCTCCTTTGCCCTGTTTCTTTGGGTTGTCATCTGTGGCTTGTGTAAGGTTAACTTTTTACCCCGTCCACCTTTTTCCTTTTAGCGTTAAGAGTGAATTTTGTCTCCGTATTTACTAGTGTGAAATTTTAAAAATAAATAAATAAATTGAACAGGATACAGGAACAGTAACTTTGACTTCACCTTGCACCATCTTGCAAACAAATCAGCGGCTATCGTCCTGCCCTTCCCAGAACTGGGTGTGGTGGCTGAAATAAAACATCTCACAGAGAACACAGCCCTATTGTTTCAGGGCAGCAGAAGGATGACTTCTGAAGGCTGAAGTGAGGGGTTTGGTAGTTATTTTTACTGTGCTTTTTTTTTTGTGGGTTTCATATTTTCAAGTAGGATATTTGTGCTGGTCTTCCCACTTTTTCTCCAGTCTTCATTATTTTATTGATTATCTAAATAAAGAAGTTTTACACGGAGCCTTCAGGGCCAATCTCTGTAATTTCGAAGTTTCAAAGTATCTGCTCCAATTTAATTGAAGAATTTCAGGAGTGGTGGCTTAGCTTTGAAGTGTTCCTCTGCACTGAGGAGGGATTGCACAAAGGAGAATACTTAGCCTCAGAGAAATGTTCATATCCCTTTCTCTTCCACCTCCTCCTTGTTTTACATGCTTAAAGCTCATGCTTACATGCTCGCTTGAATTTCATTTTGAGTTTTCAAGCTGGGATTTTCCTTATGCATTTGATGAGTACAGTGTCATGCAGGAGTCAGCCTTGTCCCTTAAACCCAGTCTAGATTTAGTGCATGACTAGGAAACGGGCCAAGAAAGCCTCCTGCATAACTGGTATAATTCCTCTTGCTGAATCAACCCTTTCTTATGATTATTTCTTTACTGGCAGCAGTCCTAGAAGGTTTCTGACTGGATGTCCATGCCCACCTGTATCCTGTTTTGGGACTTGTGCCCATGGATGGGGGCTGAAGTGTCTCTGGTGTAAGTGTGGTGTGTACCTTCCTCCTGGGGAGATGCTGGGTACTGAATGAGATGGCTGGGCTTGGCCCAAGGATGGCTTGTGGGAAGCTTGGGAATGTTATCATGAGAAGGAAAGCCTAATGGAGTGTAAGAGACTCCCTGGGATCTTGGGGTGTGAGTCTCCCAAAGAACCCTGGAGGGTGGAGCAGCACAACTGAAGATAGAGGGGAAAACCATGTGTAATAAAAGTGTAATTTATGGTTGTGGCTTCTCGTGCCAATTAACTACGTGTGGAGACTGTTGTTCTCAGTAACATAAGGAGTGGTCTTCATAGTTTTTGGTATTATTTACTCCAAACATTCACTGAGTGTGGTAGAAAGGAGGTGATTTTTAGGGTGGGTTTTCCCCCTGAAAACACAGAGGCAGAAAGAAGCTGGAGCTTCTTCCTCTGCAAGCACCTGCTGCCGTGGGGCATTGGTGTCTGAGCACAGCCCCAGGCTGGACACTTCAGCAGGTCTCTTACTGATCTAAGGCCACGTGAAGTCACACTTGACAGTGTAGAGCAACATTTTTCTCTCAAATTCTGTTTTCATTTACAAGCAGCATTGCTCAATTAAAAGTTTTCCCTTTAAGATCTGCTGCTCTGCCTTTTATGGCTGATTTTTCAAACATATTCCTGTGTGGCTTTTCCATCTCCTTTATGTTTTCTGTTGGAGAAAATCTGATAAAAATGGACGATTTAAAAAAAAACAAAACAAAAAACCCTATAATTCAAGGATCCTGCTTTACTACAAAGTTGATGATAAAAATTTTAGAACCTGAACATCTTGTCAGAGCAATCCTCTTGGTTTGTTTGCTGTGGTGGTCTAATGTTTGATCCTTCAGTCACATTTGGAAATATAAAACTACGAATTTTAAGAACTTCCCCTCTATTTCAGACTGAAAGCTTAGACTGTATAAAATCCAAGTATGGTAGAGCAACATGTGCTAGTCAAATGAGCAAAATATTTTATGTCCTTCAACTCTAGTAACAAAAGGACCATAGTCTGTGGAATCCCTGATGCCAGCTGTGTTGAAAGTTGCTGACTTGGCCTGTGGCTGTTCCCTGCTCATACAGAATTACACTTTCACAGACACAATCTGAGCTGTGTGTAGTTTTATTTTTTTTTTTACGAAGAAAAAATAAACATAAGCTCAAATATAAGCAGAGAAGTATGTCAGAGATGCAAAATGAAAAGCAGGCAACAAAGCATGTTTATTTACAAGAGTGTCTTTGTGAATAATTTTGGTTTCTGACTATGGTTTGCCACACCTTCATTTCCTTATCCCTTTTTCCTTTTGTTCATCTTCAGAAGTACTGCAGCTTTACCTAATTCCTTGAAGAGGCATGTAATAAAATGATAGTATTTCTAAGGAATGCAGCATCACATCTGACTGTGCAGCCTTCCTCATGTTTGCTCTTTGACTTCTTGGGCTCTGCTACATGCAAATAATCCTCCTCCTTTAGAGGGCTCTTCCTGTGTGGTGCATGTAATGTAGATAAAAAACCCAACACACAAGAGCAGCTTCTGCTCTGTGCTTTGTCCCTGTTCTAACAGGGAGAGGTGAGTAATGGAGAAGCCTTCCCCTTTTTCTAACCACAGTTCAAAACCCAGAACAATCAGTAACATGTCTAGGGTGCATGTTGGGCTGCTCTGTGTGAAGATGAGCATGTTGTGCCATGGAGGGTTTAAACAGGGATGAGAGCCATGCATGGATTTGATGACATCTGTAGTGGCTACTTGCAAAAAGAGGAAACTGGCATATTCTGTAGCAAAGTTAAGTATTTCCCCAAATATTTTCTGTTCTACAGAACCATGGCCTTTAATGGTAGGACTATGATAAAATGGAATTAATCTGAAGTTGTAGAAAATGTGCACATATTTTATGTGATTAATTTTGGTAAGCTTGACCTGTGAAAGTAAATACCTCTTATGGTCTTGTTTACACAAGAAAGCAGTCAGGAACATGTGTTTCTTTGAAGGATGACTCTCCTGGCTATAACACAATTTTTGGGGGGCTCTTGGCATCAGTTTGCTCTGCAGAATGCATTGTGTTCCAGTAGTTATCCTCCCTGTGTGCAGGAGGACGGCTGGTAGGGCTCACTGTCAAAGGGCTGTTGGGCTGAATAATTCCCTGACACATCCTCCTTGCTGCAGGAGAAGCTGCCTTCTAAAGTCAGGATCATTTTCCCAGCAATGAAGCAGTTAGGAAGTGCAGTGCTGTGATTTTCACTTTGCTAATGCAGCTGGGAAGCCCTTCAGTTTGGAGGCTAGCTGAGAGTTTCTATTGCTAATCTGCTATATTAAGGCAAATTAGAGTTAACTGATGTGCTTCTAAATGTGGCCTGTGTGAAATGAAGCTCCTCATAGTGTAATGTGGGTTGGGGTTTTTTGTGTTTTTTTTAATAGCACCATTTATTATTCTGTAAGTAGGTAATTCCTCGTTGCTGATAACCACACGTCTGGTGTTCCCTTCTGCTGTCACGGCTCCCTTGGAATAGCGCCGTGCCTTTCCAAGTGCCGGTGACGGAGCTGTGGCCCCTGGAGGGGATGCTTTCAGACTCACTGTTAATAGATCTGTTGGCTCATGTAATTACCGAGCTCTGACAGAGCAGCTTCTGTAGCTCAGAGCACGTTATTGCTTTCCCTTTGCTCTGAGAGTCGCAGGGCAGCCCTTCACACTTGGGGAGGAGTTTGTGCCTTTAAAAAATGAAGCAATCCTTTTGCAGCTCCCAACAGACCTTTCAATAAACATTAGCGAGTTCCACTTATCTATGAGATAGTAGGAGAGTATTTTCCTGTCTGATTTGTGTGTCATGACTTCATTGGCTTGAAATGACACCTTCTGGAAGTGCCTCTCCTGCTGGGATGCTTCTGTCTTTGGCACTTGGAGTGACAGATCCCACCCATGTCAGTCATGGACTTCACCAAGGTGGAGGATCCCAGGTGAAGCCACACCTGGCTTTGCAGCAGCTCTGTTCACCTGACTGCAGGAGATACTGGAAGGTGTTGGAGACAGGATTTTTCCCTGAGGCTCTTCCGTTGGTTTTACTCGTGTTTGCTTGTCCCGCATTATGGAGTGGGATGAATGAGGCCGTGTGGAGACAGGGAGAAAGGCTTTGTGGTTTTTATTAGCAACAACTGTGCAAGCAAACTTAATTTGGCATTCTGAAGCCCGCTGGTGCTGTTCCAACTTTACCCCTCAGCTGTTGCTCACTGCATTGCAGAGGCCTCTGTAATCCAGCCATTTCTCATTGTCTCCAGCCCCTGCCATTTATAAGTGGGGACTCAGGTTGCATAGCAGATTAAGTGAGCATTCCCTTTTATTTTTAATTTTAATGAAAGCGTCTCCTCCAGTCATAGGAAAAAAAATACACCTGGCACTCACTAGCCAGGGGATACGTGCTTGTTAGCTGAGGTGGAAAATACCTGCATGATCTTGTCCCCTGTGGTTTTATAGGGAAGAAGCAATAATATGCACTTTGATTATGATACTTCCTGTATTTCATCCATTCTTCCACTCTCAAAACAACCAGTCTGGTTTTACTATTTCTCTTCTTCCTCGTCTCTCATTTCCTTCTTCTGTAGTTCATGGTAGTTCTCGTCCTGCCTCCTTGTCTGTGTGCTTCCCTTCCTTACTGCTGCCCCACGTGCAGGAGGGGGTGCCATCTTGCTCATTTTTAGATCAAAATTCTTATCCTTTTGATAGAGATGGGTTTTTTTAGGATATCTTTTATCTGCTCTCTTTTTCAGCCTGTAGGAGAATTAGAAAGGTTTGAAGCAGGTGCCCCTTAGAGGCCAAGCTTTCTCTTCTCTCCAAGCCAAGGGGACAATCTCTACTGTCCCCTCACTCAAATTCCAAGTTTGTACTTTTATTCAGGAGAGTAAAAGCACAAGAGGATTTGTGGGCATCACTCACCCTAGCCCTGCTCCCTTCAAGCAGTCATTTACATGAAACCATTTTGCACAGATTATTCTAGGTGATTATTGACATGCCAGGGGTGAGTTAGCATGTGAAACCATGCCCTGGGGGGGTCCAGAGTGCCTTTTGCCTTGCACAAAAATGGTATCCCAGAGCTATTTTATGCTGGTGGGGAGGACTTCTCTCTTGGGAACTAAATTTTTGTCTGCCTATTGCTTGCACTGGTTGCAGTCCAGCAGCCTGTCAAATGTCTGACTTACCCCCTCTTAGAAAAACTGGAGCAGCCTTGGCAGAGCTCTCAGCTGACGTTGTCCAGCCGCCTGGTGACTCAGTGCCACTCATGAGACAGCAAGGAGTGGTTGGGTCAACTCTGCTCCAATAAATGAAGCAGCTGGTGCTCATGCTTAAAGGTATTCCTAATTTCTGCAGTGAAATCAGCATCTCATAAATGCTGCCCTTGCTTTGTGGTTTCCCCCCTCTCCAGACAAACAATCAAAGATGAGGAGAGAGAGGAATGTTGGTGGAGTTTTTTGCTGCTTGTTTTTAGCCTCTAATGGGAGTTCAAACAAAGCCCAGGACTACCAGCACATAGGAGGGAAAATTCACAAAGTACTATTTAGCAACACACCTACAGTCTGGTGTGAAGATGTGATTTTCTTTTTTGGGCTACTGTATCTTGCAGCTTTTTTTTCCCCCCTCTCATCTACTCTGAGATACAAGGGCCATGAGGAAGAGTCGTGCAAAACAATTGAAAACAATTCCCTGTCTGTTCTGCTAAAGGAAAAACAATTGCTTCACTAGACAGCCTGTTCAGACCTTTACACAGCCAGTGTGTAAATCCATGAGTTATCAAAAGGGACAATTTTGATTCCCACGGTGGCATGGCACTGAAATGCTCATTTGAGGTTTTGCGAGGGAGAACACATTCCTTTGCACGTGGATTGCAGTGGGCTTTCAGGGTTATTTCAGAGAGCAAATTACAAGATTCTCCTGTGGTTCTGAACTCTTCTGTTTTCCTTACCAACGTGCCCAAGCTGAGGGATTAAGAGTAGGTTTCTGGCAGCTGTCTGCCAACAGCAAAACTACAACCTCGTGTGCTGTCCCAGCCATTAAGCATGTCTGGTCTGTGGTGAGGGAGAAGGGGCATTCCAGGAGGAGAAAGGCAGAGACCAGCAACTTTCTTCTGCTCTGTTATCCAGCAGGACCTAAGCAGTCTGGCCTCTAAGATTATAAATTCCTGCTGGGAGGATCACTCCAGCTGGAGGGTGGCTCTGCACTGTCCTCTCCCACAAGTCCACAGGCAGAAGAGTTGGTTTCTGTTTATTTTGTGCTGGAGAGGTTTCATAACGTTCCTAAAGCAGTATCGCCTCTCACTGCCACCAGAATTCTTTCAGAGAGAAACCCCCACTACTCCAGAGCTCAGGAAGCTTTGTTACTGAGGAATGGAAGGGAGAGGAGTGGCTGGGGGCAGCTGACGGGGGTGCCTGGCGAGTAAGACCCCTTGTGGAGGGGCCAAGCGTGTTTGGTGGCCATGAGCTGTCTCAAGGCTGCAGTTCCCTGCAGAGGTGACAAGCTGGGGAGGCAAAAGGGCTTGTACACCTCCTGCGTTTTTGGTACTTAGCCTTAAGACTCAAGGGAGAACTTTAATATTTCAAACACTATTTTTAATAGGTGAGAGGAGCACATGTTGTCCTGTCCTAGAGAAAGGTGGTGGGGTTGTTGGTTGCTTGCTTGGTTTTTAAAGTGGTCATTTTGATTGGCTGACCTTCTTGATTAAGAAACCCTTTAGTTAAAGATTAATATCTGCATCCTTCTCTTATCATATTGGCACCTGCAATAAACCTATTTCAGACTTCAAGAATTATCAATTGAGCTGCAATGAAAAAATTTTGTATCACTGGGGGGTGATTGAGAAGGAGGGAAATGGATACCTTGGAGTCTCTTGCACCTTGCAGAGTAGCCAATGCTGCAATTACTGTCAGTTAACTGTATGTTCTGTTACTTGCAGAGATAAGATTGTTCACTAATAGAGTAATAGCAATATTTTGTTATTTTAACTTGGCAGTATCCTGTAATAAAATGGGAAATTTATTAGCATGCTAATGAATTCTGTACTCTTTCTGTGGTGCCCCAGCAAGTGAGCTGTGTGAGGACACACTTGTGCTGTTGTCTCGTTAGCATCTTTTGGCTGGAAAGCCTCCTCTGAAACAAGAGGGGCAGGGGGGGAGCCTGAGATCTGATGTGGTTTTTTTGCACTGGTGCTGACAAGAGAATAATTTCTCTCACCTCCCAGCAGAGCTGGTGGCAAGAACTGGGAACAGTGCTGAGGTAACAGTGATTGGAAGCGAGATGGATGTTCTGCAGGTGCAAACAGCATTTCCTGCCTGTGCTGAACACAGGTTTATGGAAATGCACTTGTCCCTTCTACGCAGCCCAGAGTTATTTTTCCAGGGGAACGCCACGTGCAGCTTTGCTCACACTGGGTGAAGGACTGCAAAGTCCTGCGTGAGGGCCCAGGAGAGTATGTAAAGACTAACCCAAGTGAGTATTTCTTCCAGTTTTGCCCCATTTAATCTGTTGTAGGTACCTCTTATTTTAGCTTCCCATCCTCAGTCTCCCGACTTCCCCTTTTTTTCTTGCCTCTTGTCTTTAAAATGTGTGGTTTGATTAGGAAGCTGTAATCTCTTTATAGTTCATTTCATTTAAAAGCACATTAACCTGCAGAATGAGCCACTGGCTGTTTTTTGTTCAATCTGCAGTGACTTTGCTGTTTGTCTGGGTGCTGGGTTATTCACCCAACAGTTAAGGGAGGCAATTAGGCTGCTGGAGGCTCCCTGTGGCTGAGATCTGCCAGGCTGGCACTCGCTGCTGTGTCAGCCACAAAGGCTCTACCCCTTACTGGCAATGGCATCGTTTGTGCAGTTCTTTTTCATCTTTTGGTTCAGATTTCTCATCTTCTGAATTTAGCTCCTTGTCTGTCTTTTTTTTTTTTTTTGATCTGGCTCAAATTACAGCTCAAAAGCAGGCTTTAGTGTGTCTCTGCTTGCACATTTATGCAGAAAATTGCCTCTGTCCCAATGGAGGCAGAACAGTAAGAGAAGAGGAAACAATCTACAAATTCTTCCTTATCAAAACCCCTTGACAGAAATTACAACTTCACTTTTTTTAACTTAAACTTTAAAATACTGTATGAGCTCCAGCAAACTTAATTTGTTCATCAAGAATGTTGTGTAAGAAGTGAGAAATGCTTGTCAGTGTGTAGCTCATATTTTGGGGG